>CM040242.1:57708953-57908953 GCA_022545495.1 Chrysanthemum lavandulifolium
TCTTAAACCCTGATTGTGATTGCTTGGTGGCTATTGTTTCTTTTCTTGGTTTTTGCTTTTACTTTCTTTCTTTTGTCTGTGCCCGCTAAATTTAAAAGCTAACAACCATTTATTTTAGTTTATGGATTAGATATTACTATAATGAGTAAGTATAAATTAAAAATAAAAGTAAAATGAGTAACATGAGAAGTAATTAAAGTCTATATTTCATATGAACTTACAAAAAGAGATGAATCTTTTATGAAATTCTTATTTTTTATTTAAAATATGTGGCTGAAAACATTTTTCGTTTTTCATTCTTCTTATTTTTCTTTTTAGTGGATCTATTCCTATAATAACATACGGCAAAATTTTAAGAGTGTATAAGCAAGTGAGTTTTAATTATTCTTAGAATTGTATTTTTATTTATTTATTTATCTTTTCATTCATTAGTCCGGTAAACATGATAGGTCATATTCATATATGACCATTAAAAGATTTCAATCCTTATTTTATACCTTTATTATTATTATTATTATTATTATTATTATTATTATTATTATTATTATTAATTTGTGTGTTAGATTTATTATTTGAAAATCAGAGGCAAGCACAATCGAGTTTGAGTCGATTTATGCCCAAAACATAAAACTGAGATCGATTAGTTTTTTTTTGTTTGGTTTTTCAGTTTTTTGTCAGTTCCTTATAAATTCAAACACGACCTGATAGACGTGTGACCTGAGGTAATAAATATAAACCTCGAAAACAAGGCTCGTTTTCACACGAGGAGTAATAGCACCATACATGCATGTTTTAAATTACATGCATTTTTTTAGTGGCCAGTAGATGAAGATTTTTTGTCATTTATATTTATAGAGTGAAGATCGGGTGCGGATATAATTTAGTTTAATTATTGTCTTTCTCAAAGCGAAACAAAGCTAAATCATTATTAGGTTATGTCTACGAGGGTCTTTGTAGCATCTAACATTTGAAGAGTAAAGCTTCTTTGGTAAAAAGCGTACAACGTTTTAAATTTTGTTCAAATGCATGTTTCAGAAATGCAACTAAAAAAACGTTAATATTTTCTGCTACCGTTAATTTTGCCGCAACATCAATAGTTAATAAATTCTAATAACAAGGGGTGTTCACAAATGGGGTAATATCCACAAGAACCGAAAAATAAAACCGAACTGAACTGAATTTGTAACCGAATTGAATTTGTTAAAAATCGAACCGAATGAATCGAATTGAACCGAATTAACAACTAACAAGCCAAAAAAAAGTTCATATATGGTGCAGGCTCACTTGTTTCACAAAGGCCCATTTCACATAACACCATCATAGCCCACATTACAATCAACCCATCCTCAAAAGATCATCAGTTCATCACATCTTCAACCTCAGTCAAAACCACAAAAACACACAAACAAATCAGATCAAACCAACAATAACTAGGAAAGAAAAATGAACACAGACATAACAGCATCAGCAAAACCAGAATACCCAGTAATAGATCGCAACCCTCCTTTCACCAAAACCGTCGCTAATTTCAACACCCTTGATTACCTCCGTCTCTCCACCATCTCCGGCATCTCCGTCACCGTCGGCTATCTTTCCGGTAACCCTTTTAAACTTAACTCAAAACCCATCAAATTTTTTAAACATCTAGTTAACTCTAATCTCTTTTCATATTTTATCATTTATGTATATAATGTTTAGGTGGTTTATTTGTTATTAGCCTATTAGGTAGTTTCATCCATTGTACATAGGCTTATATATGCTAGTAGGCCCACCAATGGAGCATTAGTCCAATGGTTGGAGCACTTGTGCTTGAGTCAATTGACCCAGGTTCAAGTCCTTCATATAGGTACCCACCTCCACAAAACCTATCGGCACATTGGAGAGACTTTGTGGAATAAGAGCTCAGGGGTCCGAGTCTTGGCTCGTGCTCACTCCAGTTGGTGCCCCACTAGGCCAGGAGAGTTGCCGGAGCCAAAAGGCACCCGGGGTTAGGGTGTTCCCGCCAATCTACACCTTTTTGTGGAATATGCTAGTAGGCCCGTTTTGTTCCGATACACTTTTATGCGTTTATATTGGGGGTAGCTAGGTTAAGACACCTTACACATTGGGGGTAGCTAGGTTAAGTGTCGGAAACGGTCATGGGTATAAATGGATTAGGGTGCGTGCATCTGAGTCAAAGACTTGCCGTCCTTGGGTAACCTAAACAGGAAAACCAAAACCCTCATATGTTTTCCGTTTATGGCTCTTACCCTTATACTACACGCATACTATGCATACACATTTTATATTTATAGATTATACATATTTGCTCACATATATACCTACACACACTGCGTGCGGTGGGTATTTTGTTAGCAGTCTCTTTAAACTCGGGTAGGGGTATGATTGTTTGCATCTCACCTCTCCCATGCCCTGTGATTGGGTATTGTTTGTGTTTGCAGGGATTAAACCTGGAATCAGAGGTCCATCAATGGTGACTGGTGGGTTGATTGGTGTGATGGGAGGGTTTATGTATGCTTATCAGAACTCTGCTGGAAGGCTTATGGGGTTTTTTCCTAATGACGGTGAAGTTGCTCGTTATAAGAAATCTAAATTTTAATTTTGCGGCTCAAATTTTCAAATTTTAGGGGTTTTGAAATGAATGTTGGATTGTGAAACCGGCGACTTGTTGTAAGCGGGTAATAATTAAATTTGGGCTTAAATGATGTTTGGCCTATAAAATTGCTTGTTGTTGTTGTTGAATGTTTACGCTTTGTGCTAAATGCAATGCTGTATGTTTAAGTTTTGAATTTGTTGCTGTTTTGTGTACTTGGATTATAACTTCTTGTTTGACGTTTATGAGTTGTGGATAATTAGGTGCTGGTGTTTGGGAGTAGTGCTACTTAAACAAATGATTGTCACAGCTTTGAAACACAAAAGAATGTCCAAACACTTTAATGTGTGGCAAACCATAGGGGATGTTTGGCTGGTGTTTTAGAGGGTAAACATGGTAATGGTGATGATTGAACGTAGTTATAATACTATGCTGGTGTGCCCTTTTACTGAAACTAGGTAGTTGTGCATTGCTGAAGCTGCATTATTTAGATTTCTGTTAACTTATGGCCGTTTAATATGCAGTTCCCCAAAAATATGCTAAAAGCTTATAGATCTGATTATGACACTTTCAAACTGCAGAATCACATGCTTGTTTATTCTATATCACTTGATTACTTTTAAACTGCAATGCAACCCATTCCCTACTTATGGTTTCCATGTTAAACTGAATATCTATGTATTTGATTTCTAGGTTAGTGTGTGATGTGCAAGTAATATCTTAGTACAATGGTGGTTTATATTATGAAAACTCATTAGCCCGTGAATGATGAAAATAGCGGTTGTCCTAGAGGGTTTCATGTCACTCCCTTTAGTTTGTATTAAAAGGATTTTTGAGCTTTTGAATTTTCTTATTTTTCTTTCATTTGGCTGGCTTTTCTTGTTCTCGGTGTTACTCATAAATAATAGTAGGCAAAAATGCATATATATCCCTCCCAAAGTGAATAATTGCATATATATCCTTTGTACAAGTTTTTTATGCACATTTTACAATGGTTTTTATGCATGCTTTGGATATATATGCAATTTTGCATTTTCGGGAGGATATATATGCAAAAGCCATAGTAGTAATAGGGTCAATAAGCTTTTAATTCTTTTTGTGACTAATACTTACTCCTTATGTGTATGTTAGGAGAATATTTATTTTGATTTTATTTGGGTTTCTTGTCTTGAATTCATAATACAAAATCAATCTTAGATGTAGGCAAATTACTGAACCATGTAAACACTATTTTAATTATTAATCATGTGGCCATGACTGTGATTGCTGGCCGTAACAGGAATTGGATTGCTATATTGGATTATCTAGTTGCTATTCAGACTTAAAATTCTGGCTTTTAGGGTATG
The DNA here is from genome assembly GCA_022545495.1 of Chrysanthemum lavandulifolium. Lineage (NCBI taxonomy): Eukaryota > Viridiplantae > Streptophyta > Magnoliopsida > Asterales > Asteraceae > Chrysanthemum > Chrysanthemum lavandulifolium. The sequence continues at coordinate 57,712,893 of CM040242.1, forward strand.
TTTAGATGTCCAGACCTCAATAATCAAAATCAGTTGTTAGTTGATCAGTTGATTGAAGCTAGGATCTTTTGTTGTTTTTTTTTTTTTTTTGTTGTTGTTTTTTAAATCTGAAATCAGTTTTCATACAACTTCATACATGTTTTAAGCCAAAATAATCAGAAAATCATAATTATAGTCACTTTGCCTGAACACACATACAGATCGTGCTTGCAAGATGCAATAGTCAGTTTAAGTTGCTATATTATATCGTCAGTTCAAGATTTTAAGAGTGTTAATCTAGGCTGTCTGATACTATCTAGAATCTAGATCATGATCCATTAAAGAAATGTCGAGCAATTATACAAGAGAGTGGGTCTGCTACATAGTGGGTGCGTCAGCTCTAAAGGAACGTACAAACACCTCTTTGGTGCCTTGGTGGTGCCTAAAGCTAATTAGCAGACCATGATTTGATGTGTTATTAAATTTCTATTCTTGCACTATCTTTAATATTCATGTCACAAACTCACATTATGCATATGCTGTGTTGCCCCGTGATATGATTTGTCATGAATCATCAACATCAATCTATTTGTAACATCTACAAGCCGATCTGCAGACTGTATTCTGCTCTTGGCTTATAGCATAAGTTTCTTTGGCAATATTCACGAGTCAATCTGCCTACTGTTTTCTGATCTTGATGCAATCACTTTCCATAAGCTGCGGACAATAATTATATTTTTTATAATACTCACTTTTATGCATATGATGCCTTGCTCTTAATATGATCTCTCTACAGAATCATCAATGATAATCTATTTGAACATCAATCCAATCTGCTAGTTATGTTTTGTTGTTGATACAATTTCAGGAAATATTCAGTATGTAACCCCATGATTCAGTCTGCAGGTCTTACAAAAATTCTTGATTTCATCGGTCACATTGTAAATCATGAACCAATTTTTGCTTTGCTCTTGATTAAAGTTTACAGGAATATATCTTTTTACAACGTCTATGAATCTTTCCGCATCCTCTGCCTTTCTTTGCTCATGATTTGATCTGTGTGAAATTTCAACCTTTGTTTTGCAAGGGTGTATAGATTGCTTATTTCATATGTTTATTGCTTGTTGCATTTCTATTATTCTATATGCAAATAAGCAGTTCTGAAGGTGTTTAGATGATTTATCCAACCTGTTTACTTGTGAATGAAATAAGCGTTTTTTACCAAACAACTTGGGAACAACTTGCAGATAAGAGACCAAACATATAATTGTGGTGGTTCTGATTGTAGCTTAAATATCTAGAATCCCATAAAGTCAAAATGGCGCAAAAATAGTACAGAGCTTGATAGTTGCAAATACAATTTGGCCAAGAAGGAAAGATTACACAGAAGTCACCATTATTTCATGTAACTGTGAAATTTACATACTGATGGAAATGCTGTCTTTTTCATTTAAATACTTTAGTGTTTTATGCTTATTGAAAAAGTATTTCAAAGTTATCGTTTTATATAAAACTATAAGAGGATGTGCTTTGGGTTCAGTATCATCTCTTTCCATAGTTTTCAACTTTTCCTTTAAACATTCCTCATGTTTAGAACTTTAGAAGGGTTTAGATCAAGGATGTGCCACATATAGCTTTCGCAAACTGACATAGGGGTGCTGGATTTACTTGTTTTTCGGATTGACTGCCTTATTTAAATTTAGACATATTGTAAGGCCATTTTTTTGGCTTATGAGGTAATCAAGTTGAGTTTACTCCCAAATAAGTTTACTAGTATAAGTTTAACTTGATAAGTTGATAAACGTGGGCTTTTTGTGTTTCCAAAAAGTAAGCTAAGTGAAGCACCTTCTTGTTTAGCAGTTCTCCAGGAGAAGTAATTTTTTGAGTAAATATCTCCCCCCTCTTTGGTTTGCAAAAAAGTTAGGAAATATGTGTTTGATGCTGCATAACTACTAATATCATTTTTTTTAGAACGACAACTAACTATCTCATAATATACACGTCACATACTATCTCACATGTCCTAAGCAGGACTTGAACCCACAACTATTTGGTTGGAGAATTTCTCACACAACAAGAGGGTACTATTGAGAGATCATTTATATTTCACCACATATTGACAAGTATTTTGCTCATTCTATATTTTCAACCACAAAACGTTCCTGCATATGACTTTGCTTCCATATTCATCCTTTTCTTCATATGCCTTAAATTAAAGATTGTTCAAACAATGTTTACAATAAAGAAATGCATTCTTTATAAAAATAGTTAGTTAAGGAATGTCTATGTTGATAGCTATTGTATAAAATCAATACAACAAAATGACAAATACTGTCTTCACGTGTATAATCGGTACTTAAACTAACAGACTTTTAAGTGTGAATTTTTTAAATGAACGCATAAGAAGCCATTTTATGGAAATGGACCATAGAAACTAGTGTTACAAAAAACGACGAAGCGAGAAAATGGGTTTGCTCACTACAATTTGCTCGCTATCTTCGTTGTTGTCTAGCACCCATATTATATTCTTATTTTTGAAACCGGCGAGAAAGAGGGGCAAGCAAAAGCTAGCTTGGTTGTCTTCTAGCTGATGGGAAAGAAAGCAACCATGGAACTCTCGTTGTCTTCTAGCACCCATGTGTGGCTTTTAGTTTAGAAGAATTCATTTGTGTCAAGAAAGAGGGACGAGCAAGGTGTAACGAGGAAAAGTTAGCTTGCTCGTTAGCTTCGTTGTCTTCTACCACCCATGTGTAGCTTTTGGTTTGGAATAATTCATTTGTGTCGAGAAAGAGGGACGAGCAAGGTGTAGCGAGGAATTACCATTTGCTCGCTGTATAGCTTTTAATAAATGGATATATTACAATCGAAAATCACTAGGACTTGTGTTGGTCTTGGTAATTTATTTAACTATTACAGTAATTTAAGTCAATGCATTTTAAATGTGTGATTATAGTTATTTTTTATTTTTTGTATTTTGAATTTTTCGTTAACACCGGATACCAAACCTAGTTGACTTTTTATATCAATTTTGTTGCTATATTTTTGTACTTCCAATATCAACATCGGTAGTTAATACAGTAATAGTCAAACTGTACCATGAGCGACGACTTCCCCTTATATTGACATTTTCAAGTTGACTTGACGAACAACAATCAACATTTGAAAAGTTGTTACAAAATGTCAATGTATTCTAAAATAAGATGTACCTAACGATTCAAGTACATATAGGCAATTTAATAAATTTTCATAAGGAAACAATGCAAGTAAAATTGGATTAAAAAATCATTTAAACAATTGAGGAGTAACTATATATTTTTTTCGAAATTTCTTGACCCATATAAAGTATCTGTAAAAGCAATCCACTCCATTGGGTTGTCGTGATGTGATTGATTTTTTGGGATCACATCTCAAAACCGTCGGCGGCGACACTTCGCCAAATGAATGTTTAATGATACTTTTATGAACGTATCATCTTCATTTTTCTAATGATTAATAGCTAGATGTTAAAACTAAAAGTGACAAAGAAAAATAATCAAAAAATGCGGTTTAACTAGTTGAGTGATGATATATAATCTGAGACCTAATAATAGATGGAAAATGATATGCATGCCTAACTTTTATGACTAAAAGTGTGCCTAAAGATTAGATGAAGACATGTGGCAAACTTAAAAGTGAAGATTTAGAGAGAGAAAGTGTATATGACATGTGTCAAGTGATGAATGATTTAGGCCTAAAATTAGTCATATGAGTTAGTCATCTCTATCATCACTCATAATAGATTTACACCATTCATTTTTAGACAAGTGTCATACACTTTTTCTCTTTTATCATTTCCCACTAATTAATTTTTCAAATCCACCAATCATATATTTAGGTCTAATTTTAGGTGTAATTTTTAGGCATCCAAATCATTTTTCTAACTACTTTATTTAGCTCAAGTTGCGACTAGTACATCACGTTGACGACGAGAAATGTCAACAAATTTGTCTAGTTTTGTCTAGTCCCTTTGTTCTCGTTTCTAACTTTCTTTCTAGAATAAGTTTTTGCAAAACTCTATCTATTTTTAGCCAAGTGAGATAGGTAGGTTAAGATGAAAAACTTAAACAATACGATATGAACGTACCAAAGGGCTTGTTTCTTAATGTACCCTATTTTGATTGAAAACTTCTTTAACCAAATGATTGTGGGTTCATGTTCTGCTTAGGACATGTGAGATAGATTTGTGGTTTAAATATTGTGAAATAGTTAAAATTGCCGTTCTAAAAGAAAAAAAATACGATATGAACGTGATGAGTTGTAGATTAGTTCGTTTTTTAATTTATAATTGAGTTTGGGCCAAAAAAGAATGAAAATAGCTATAGATTATCGATTAAAACTTTTCTCAACACATTTTTTTCTTTATTTGAACTCGATCGAAAATGAATAATACATGAATAGGCCCAAATAGTTAATCTGACTTGTTATACTGAATTGGGATCGTATCAAGTTAATATAAACATGACCGATTATTTTGTTTCACAAACACAACATTAGGGCTTACTGAATGACTCAGTTTTCTTTTTAATTGTGATAAAATATTATCAATCATGTTCATATCAACTTGAGATGATTTTGATTAGCAAAACAAATCGTTAAACAAAATATGAGGTGGGGGGTTATGTAGAAGTAATTGAAAGTATAAGGGCACGTGGTAGATAGTGATGTACTAGCAATCAACGGTGATCACACACGGTTCAGTTGACCAAGAACACATCACTATCCAAAAGTAGTTGTTTTTCTTCGATCAAACCGCTGTTCAACCTCGGAGTACTCCTACTACTCTTTAGTAATGACATAATATAATTTTTATTTTTAGAATAATGATACATAGACCTAAACTTATGTCTAAACTTAGACCTAAAACCAAGTGTTAGCATTCTGATAGCTGCAGATAGGTACTCATTTATTTTACAACCTATCATGATAATGCCAAGTGATTTTAGATATAAATTTAAGCGCAAGTTTGGCTGCATATATCATTCTTTATTTTATTATCAACACTAAATCTAACTTTTTTAACTTAAGTTATGTTTTAAAAAAAAACTGTTCTAAAGAGTCTTTAGGTTTAGTTTACTTGATATTAAAAGAGTTTGAGTATGTTTTGCGGAATTAGTCGGACTAATAGTTATTAAACTTGTATTATAAGCTAGAATAAAAGGTTTTTATTTTCATAAAATGTTTGACTAAGTAAATTGAGATGAAGTTTTTATGAGTAGATGAGAAACAAATCTCTTATATAATAAAAGAAAAGAAAAAACTAAAAATTAATGTTTCAAATTAATCAATAGAAAAGCTCAATTTTAAAACCGCGGTCTCATATTAGCTAATTTAAAAAGTCAAAATTGAGTTTTTTGGTGAATATTTCTTAGTTTTTCGTCAAGTTAAATAAAATATACGTGTGTCAAAATTATAAAAGTAAAAAGAAGGGCTATTTTTAAAAATTTAGTGGTTACGTTTAAAATTAATAAATTCGATTCCGTAATGTGATGCAGAGAATACATTATAAAAATTTGGTGTAAATTGACAATAAAGATTTTTTTAAAGAGGGGGTAATTAGTTAGACTTAATAGGTTAAATGGGAAATAATGTTATGTTCGAATTTTTAATAAAATTTACATTTAACTGATACCTCATAAATTTTATATTTGTCTTTCTTTAAAAAACAGTTATTATTATTGTTTTAGTTTATAATGTTTTTATTTAAAATACAATCAAACAAATAAATCAAACTATGACAAACCCAACTAGTATAACATATGTTAAAATTCATTTAATCTCAAAACCGTCCGAGTTCGTAAGGAGATCTAAAACTTACAATATGATAAATTAATAAGTATAATTTGGGATGAGCATTTTGACCCGAATCCCGGTATCAAATCGAAAACGTACTAATACTATCCCGAACTGGTACCGATTTCTGCTACACGACACAATTAGGAGGAGGGGGAATTCCATACCTTAAAAAATGGTACAAGATATATACGGAAAATCCCGATTTTGGTACCAGATTTTAGAAAGGGTTATTTTTGAATAATTTTCATATCCAAACAATCCTATTAATCTCTCTCATGCATATTACACGGAAAAAAACGACTAACAAATCTAAAAACAAAGTTGGAGGAATAAAAGGCTCCTAAACATTTTGTGGCAACCACTGACTTTTTACAAACCTTGCAAACAATTAAATCGTAACCTATTATCAATCACTAAAATCATCAATCATATTCCAATAATATTAATTATTTATTTTTAACGAGTTATGTACATTATTAATGTTGTGTGTTTTTGTTAAATTTATACGTAAATATGTACTAGAGATTATTCACCTATAATATTTATTTAATAAGTTATGCTTATTGTTAATTAATCTTATTGTCCAAAATAAATCATAAGTAACAATATCTATATCTTCATCTTTGGTTTGTTTTGTTTTTTTTAGTTTGATTTTCACAAACGGGAAAAACCGAATATGTACCGTTTTTCCAGAAATGAGTACCGGTACCAAAATACTGTTTGATATGCCGTTGTTATCGAACTCATCCTTGAGTGTGATAGAGAAATAAAGAAAAACCCTTTGTACAAGATGTTACAATTTGTTCTTAATCACCCGATTTTACAAATGTCGTATCTTTCTTTCTCCTACAATCAAGAAACAAAAACAAAAACCGCAATTTCGGTTATCGTTTAGAAGTTGTTGCAACTTGCAAGTTGACCTCTTAATTACTTTTTGTCATGTATGCTAGAATCACATTCGCTTCTAGTCAAACACATAATTATTCAAACTTCAAAGAATTTTCTATTTTGGTCGTTTGTGTTGTCACAATTTGAATTCGACCATTAACTTTTTTATAAATGCAGCTAATCTATTACTATTCTATTCTACTCGTGTTAAATTACTTAGACCACTTGTAACAAGACCACCAAAAGAGACCAAACAGGATTGTCGTATTAGCGACAACTCGCTTTTTTTCTTACATTAAACATATACCAAAATCGTTTAGTGCAGGGTAGGATCATCTACATTTTCCTCCCCATACCCCGCCGCTGATTGAGATTGAGTTGTTGTTGTTGTTGTTGTTGTTGTTGATTAAACATATACCAAAAGCTTGTAGTAAGGTGATTGCAGTAACAATAAAAAAACAACCCTACAAAATAAATTAAAAAAAAAAGCACACACATAAACCCTTATAATTGTTTCGGTCGCCAACAGATCGAAAATTTCAAAACTAAGGTTGGGGACGCATTTGGTTTGTACGAAGTAGGGGAAGGGATGCGTCTTAAATGGGGAGACCGACCATTTGGTTCGACCTCACTGCGAGTACTCTTATATGTCATTTCTTTTATTTCTTTCTTTTTTAACATCATGTTTTATTTTGGTATAATGTTTTCTATATATGCACATCAACAGGAAATATTATGTTCAAATATTACCATCTTATAATAAACAAAACCCTTTTTGGACATTAAAATAGTTGAAACTTAAAAATTCAGCAATATAAACAATAAAACATCAAATACAACCAATTCAAACACAATTAATACATAAAACTTAAATGTAAACAATGCAAGTAATAAAGCTAAAAATATAAATGTTAGATTCAAATTTTTTCCTAGCACATATTTTTATTAAATGTAACTAATTAAATACATTCCCTCAATGAAAATTACAAGACTAAAATACACCGTTGGTCCCTAAACTTGGCTGGACGGATCGCGATGGGACGAACCTCGCCCTTTTCATCGCCACAGGTCCAAACCTTGGCCATTAAATGCCGATTAGTCCCTTGACCAATAACGGCGTTGTCAACGTTCCGTTATCATAAAAAAAACCGTAATCAAGTTCTTGTTGAGGTACAATAGTCATTTTGTTTTATATATTGTAGCTTTTGTCTTGTCCAATTTCCGCCATTTTGTACAATATAACAAAACCGTGTACTCATTGCTCATCCCCAAACTTGTTTTGGAAGCCTACCAGAAAACCCTAATGCAATGTCTATCATCAAATCAAATAATCGAGTAAGAAAATAACAAACAACCACCTTGGATTTACTCGTGGCGAGTAAGGAATATCCTTTATATGATGATCGTGAAAGCGGAGGAAAGAGCTGCGATCGAGGAGATATTGTAAGTCTTTTTGGTTAGAGCCTATTACAATCATATGTTAGTATGGTGATTAAGTTATTCCCTTTTAGGTAACTTTAGCTTAACAATGTTTTGTACATTTTTTATACAACGGGTGAACTGGATCGTTTAGCATGATGTTCCATTATGAAGGTACATTCAAATACTTTCCGGTAGGATATATCAAGGAGGCAAGAAATGCCTTGTTGATCTTGTGGAAATAAAAGAGGTATCTGTTGATGAAATGGATGCTCTCATGACCCAAATCGGTTATGAGTCGGACAAACCAATTATTTCTACTTTCTTAAGCACGGTTGTACATTAGGCGGCGGTTTGTTTTCTTTGCGTGAACACGCTAATCTAGACTTGTTGAAAGATGTTGTCATCTGACATAAGGCGATAGAGCGTGTATGTTGAAATAGGAAGACTAGATTAGAACTTTCGAAATGTCCCCACAATCAATTAAGGCGTGTTTTGGGAGATGGATGAAGATAGGAGAAAAGTTGCTCTGCGGCTATTCAATCATGTTGTGAGCGGTTGGTGTTAGATGATATAGATAATGAACCTTCCCTAGATCCGTTTATCCAACTTACACAATTGCTGTGGGCGTCAATGATATTGGTGAATCTAGCAATTTGCCAAACATTGAGCCACTCTTTTCCACCTTAGGCTGCTCATTTGCTAGCCAACTGTTCAAAGCGGTGGCGTGCTTTAGTAGTTATTGATGAGGAGAATGCTATAAAGGGCACGATAATGTTGAGGTTAATCTGTTTAGAGTGATTCGGGGAAGGACTTTGACAAAGGTGGAACAACACTAGTTGATGTCAATAACACCTTTGAGGAGCACGAAAATTTTGAGGTTAATCTGTTTCAATTGACACGGGAGAAGCATTTACACAAAGCGAGCGGACCACTAGTTGATGTGAATAACGGGTTTGAGGAGCATGATGTGGATGTAACTCTGTTTCAAGCGACTCGGGATAACATGGAAGAGGATCATGTTGTTGATCTTACTCTGTTACAAGCGAGTGACACTAGTGAATTTGGCAATGCAGTTGAACCAAATCAAGATAACACTTGTCAAGAGAATGATGCTGACTTGGTATGCTACAAGTAGGTCGAGTAATGATTTAGGTGAAGAAGGAACAACCGATAATATAAGTGATGATGAGCGGTTGGTAAATGATTTACTGTGATGGTTGATGAAGTATTTTGCGGTGACCATGTTAGTTTCCAACACGCACACTTTGCTAATGGCGTCTATACCACTTTTTCTATCTTGGTCGGGAGTTTGGTGCTGCAGGGAAGTAAAAACCTAGTAAGAGAGCATTCAATAGAAACTAGGAGGAGTTGTTTTTTGAAGAATGACAAAACAAGAATAAGGGTCGGTGTAGGGGTTGTGTTCCAGTTTCGAGGCCCAATGAAGGTCTGGGTGGATATTGGCCCATCTAGAAGTCCATTAAGCGGAAGGGTATAAGTGCATTGCTTTCTTCCAAAAGGACCCTTCACAAATACTCGCCCATGGCTATTGTTTGTCGGCGGGAATGGTGAGGCAGTATCCGGTCGGTCGGAACATATAATGAGCAACACACTTGTTTGCAATCAAGGAAGTCGAGCTTTTGACCTTCGCTATATCTCATGAAAATTACGGCACAAGTTGAAACAAATCCGAGCTTCTGTCAGTGCATGCATAATCAACTTACCAACCAATCGACCTTCAAGTGTCCTGCGAGAAGGTTTTAAGGGCCAAAAACCTAGCAATAATGACCATCGGGGTCAATTCAAGCTACAATTTACCATGTTGAGAGATTATGTTCAAGAGTTGCGAAGACAAACCCTAATACAACAGTGGAGATGAATGTGGAGCGACCTCGGATGAGTCTCTTCCAACGGAGAATTCAAGAGAGTGTATGTTTGTTTAGGTGCTTTGAAGCAAGGATTTAAAGATTGTGGGAGATCGTTGTTGGGGAAATGGTGCTTTTCAATTCGTGGTCCTTTCAATGGTCAATGATGGCAATTTGTGGAATTGATAGCAACAATGGTATATACCCTTTCGCTTATGCTTTTGTTGATTCGGATAACATAGGATCATGGACTTGGTTTCTTCATTGTTTATCCGATGATTTAGCACTTGGGCCAATTTCAAGCATCACTTTTATTCTTGACATGAATAAGGTACTCTCTTACTCTGTTCATGAATTTAAGTCTCATTGTTTTGAAACAGATAGTAAAGATATTTGATTTTGTGCGGGATATAAGTAGAGTTGTGCGAAGTTTTTGAAAGTGCGAACAGATTACGTATTAAAAGCATTCATGAGAAAATGAAATTGCAATGGAAAGGTAGGGCCTACAAAGACCATCTATGGAAATGTGCAATGACCTCAATTGTTGTACAGTTTAAAGCTATGGCGATCTCAAGAAACTTAATCAACCAGACCCATGATTGGTTAAGTAAGATACCACCGATTCATTGGTCAAGGTCACATTTTTCATGTAAGTGATCTATCGGTTTCACTTACTTTGTATTCATAAATGCGATATAAGCAGTTATAATTAATACATGTTTATTACTTGTCATCTTTAGGAGAGCTACTTACGATGTGTTACTTAATAACATGTGTCAAGTGTTTCATGAGAAAATAAAGAGGGTTAAGCAAACCAATTATTACGACCTTAGAATACATCGAGAATCTTGTATGAAGAGGATAATGCATGTTCTTATGGTGATTGAGAAGAGTGATGGGCCACTAACACCAACTGCACAACACATGCTAGAGGCTATTAAGAAAGAGGTCATTAAGTATAATGTGTTATGGAATGGGGATCTAAGTTTCGAGTTAGTGGACCATGGGGTGACCAATGTGTAGTTAATGTTGTACACAAGACTTGTACTTGCGGAAGGTGGGAGATAACGGGTTTACCATGTAAACATCTTTGTTGCTACCAATTGGAATATGGCTTTAAATGGCCAACAAGTCGGGCTGTAGAAACATGGGCTCATCCTTGTTACTATCTTCTCACTTGGGAGGCTACCTACAAACACCATGTCCGACTATAACTAGCGGTGTACATTGGGAAAAATCAACTATGCCAACAACAATTGTTCCACGAAATCCGAAACAAACCCGCCTACCGCAAGAGGTAGAAAAGAGTTAGGATAGCTCACAGGCGAAGAGATTGTGAAGGATGGTAAGTTGTCAAGGGCTTGGAAGAGTGTCGGTGTAGTATTTGTGGCATTCTTGGACACAACAAGGTAACATGCCTAGGGTATCTTTGGAGCTGGAAGTAGTGGAGCGCCAATAAGGAAATGTCAAGCAGTGCCTACTAAAGGCTGCAGGGAAAAAGAAACATCCTAAAGGTAAAAGGTAGCGGCGGATAAAGAAGTGAAGGTACATGTGTTGTTGTTGAAAGCCAAGTTAGTGCGGTTCAAGGAAGTGGTGTTCAATCTAAAATCAAGAGCCGAGAAGCGAAGATCCCATCATACATGATGCATCCTGTCACAATCCGGCAACATCAAGTGAAGCAATTGCCGATCCCATCATGCATGAGCAAGCCGGTGTCAATCCAAGCAACATGATCAATCCGGTCGATTCTCGGATGCGGATCGCGATGTTCAAGCACTACGCTTCAACCCGACTGCTACACGAAGAATGACTAGGCGGCGGTGCTGCTGGAAAGAATGATGGCCTCACCATAGGTCAAATCATTATGCTAATTATCTAGACGATGTTTCATCTATGTTATTTCCGATGGACAAGTTATGTACTCTAAAACATATGTGTGTGTGTGTCTAGCTGTAGCTCTCATGCTTTGAAAAGTATGCAATTTTATGCGAGTTGGAATTATATCCATTTGCATTAACTATGGAACCATGTCATTATTGTGTATTTTTAGATTGACTAAGCTTGATGTGTGAATAATTTGCATCAAAAGTAACCAAAGCTAAATAGAACCTCATAAGAATGTTGACATTTAAAAGTCAACCCTAAACAAATTGCTAACCATCTGCATACCCATAAGGCATAGAAAATCGAAACAAACAAAAGTGAATACTTCATAACAAGGTTACTACAATTCAAGATACGAGAACATTAACCAAGTAGCCTCATTACATAAAAGGTTAAAAGTTATCCCAATGCATAAACAATTAAGAACAACATCCAACTTAGCACCATGTAAATCTTCCACTTCCACATCACCTTGGCGACTACTAATCTTGCCTCAAGCTCATTTCTCCCCTCAAAAGTCTGGTATGATCATTCTTGAGCGAGCCTGATTTGGGATCATACCATCTTATCCACCGACAAGAAGACCCTATTGATGATTATGACAAGTCATTAAACAACCACCATTGTTACAAACTTACACAAGAAATATTAAGACGCACTTACTTGAGCAGGACAACCAAAGAATCGGCATACAGGTTGGTAGAGGTCCACGAAGTGCGAATAATAGCTTGCTTACCACACCGACAACGTACCATCTTCAAACAATTATCGTTTTGAAGAAGGCGGGTTTGAAGGATAGTTTAGGGATGGGTGATAAATGTAGACCAAACCTTGTTACACACATATACTAGCTACATACATTGTACAACGGTTTTATTTAGTGCGCTACTGATGAAAAGCGGTTTGCCCTCACCAACATAACGTTGACAACGGCATTATTGGTCGAGGACGAATCGGCATTTAATGGCCAAGGTTTGGACTGTGGCGATGAAAAGGCGAGTTCGTCCCATCGCGATCCGTGTATTTTAGTCAAGTTTAGGGACCAACGGTGTATTTTAGTCTCATTACACAAAACCATTTCTTAGGGGTCTCATACTTTTTTTTTTCGTTAAACATAAAACTCCATCATTAATTAACCACATTAAATAAACTTTCTATCAAACCAAACATAATTAATAACTACAATGAATAATTACATTCCATTCTTCATTCTATTACGTCGTTTATTTTATTCAGTTGACATTTCATTCCGTCCTACTAAACGAACCTTATTGTTTTGTAAATGTTTGATAATCATGTATAAAATCCATAAGGGGTAAAAATCTTTTACCAAAATAAAATTGGAAATTCATGTATTGTTTCTCATACAATACTATTTCCGTGTATAGAATTATGGAAGGAAAAAAATGGTAGTCGAAAACCGTAGTATGAGTTCGATTTTGAGTCTTTAACTTCCACCAAAAGATCACTCGACAACATATTGATTTGGGCGGAGGCTTTGTATTTTGTGTATTTACAAAGTATTTAGATGTATTTTCAAATGTGTTTCATAGGTCACGCGAATCACCCACATGTACTACCATGCAACCATCTAATATTAATCTTATAAATATCCCCAAACCCTGTTCTAAATAATTGTCCAAAATTACTATTTTTATATCTACCAAAAAACTATATAAGTGATTATGATTTGCACACTTCACAAAATGATTGAAACACTTTAATTTATTGTGTTTGGACATTTATACTCTAACAGATGTGAAAATGTAAAAATAACTGTGAAGGTATAAATGTCCAAACATAATAAATTAGAGTGTCTCAATTATTTTATAAAGTGCGCAAATCATCTCTCTAAATTAAATAAGACTCTTGTTAATCACGAAGGGATTAAAACAATATCAAATGAGATAAAACTGCAAATAAAACAAGGATTAATTTCATATATCACCCTACTTTCATAATTAATTTCATATATACCTAAAGTGCAAGTATTGAATGCATGATGTACAATGTTTTTAATGCATGTTTGGGTATATATGAAATTTCCATTTAAAAGGAGAGGAGATATGAAATTGCCCCATAAAACAATATTAAATAGGAAAAATTACATACATCCCCATTACTCAAATTGTCTCGTCAAAAGAGAGTTAATCTATTATAAAGAGAATTGATTTGCACACTTTGTGAATTGATTGTGACACCCTTATTTTTGCATTAAATACTTGTACAATATTAAATATTTTGTTTCAACTGCTTGTATCTTGAGTGTGCTAATAAATTTTAAGAGTATGCAAATCATTAACCTATTATATAAAAGGTGTATCAATAATGCTAGTCACTTTGGAGGGTGAGCCTTCACATCCATGATCACGTGCCACCACCATTAAACCCACCCCCATCTCACGCGCGACAAAGAGAAAATGTGAGATAGTAATGACCTTGGTCACCTTTCACGAATGAAAGGATACAAAGAGGGCTAGTTTTTTTGTGGGGCCTCGCCTCAAACGGTCACCCCTTATTAAAAAAATAAACTTTACTATTTTATTACCTATAAATACCCTCAAACCTCATCATTTTTAGAGAAATGATAGAACTATAAAAATATCTCACAAAAAGATGTGTCACTTTCTGATTGGCTTAATTAGACAGAAACTATATAAAAAAATAAACCAATCAAGTAGTGACACCTCTTTTTATGAATGGTTTTGTGGATTTGTTTGTGTGCGTCTAACATCCCTTATTTTTAAACACAGCTTATCATTTTATTTACCTCATGTTATATTTAATCTCATTATCATCTTATACAAAAATTTTCAACAAAACTCTTCAAAAACTAAAACCCTAAAACGACGACAATAAAAGTATAGGGGATCTGTTGGAAATGTATATATTTACAAACATGTGAATGTCCGGATTCGAACTCGTGACCACGGGATTGCACACATTAGCGAATGAGAATTAAAGTTAATAATTAATGTTTATGTTTACGATTAATTATTACACATTAAGTCCGGTTAACGATCGTTAAGTATTTGACGGAAAAATGACTAACGACCGTTAAATGAAAAGAGAAAGGACTAGAAATGGAAAACTTGGAAAAGTTATGGGTTGGGCTTTGGGCTTTCAATAGTGGCCGGCCATAGGGGCCTCTCCAAGGCCTAATTCATTAACTTGTTCCCAAAGTTTACCTACTAGTATATAAAGAGGGTTAGGGTCTAGGGTTTCATACACTTGTGCATTGAATTAACCCTAGATCTCTCCTCTCCTCTCTCTAGTCTAATATTCGGCCGAACACCCCAAGTAAGGGAGTTTGGTTTCGTTTTTCTTAAACGAGGACTTGTGTTAGATCTAGCAATCACTTGATTCGTTTGGTTAATTCGTGTGTACAAGAACGTGGTTGTAAGACATTATTCTTACACAAATAAGTACTTCTTTGTTTTGCTTTGCTCGAGGGTTGTTTTGCTTTGCTCGAGGGATTTGACATTCACAGAGGTACGTTACGCATACTTTCGTTAATTAATTTATTTGTTATGATCTTTAAGTCTTCCTGTGTACTCTTGATGTCTTTATGTTTTATTGTATTTTATATATCATAAACTCAACGGTGGCATCACGAGCCTTGTATAACAAGTAATTAATTCTTGAAACACATAATTAAAATAAACATGAATGTGTTATTATTTGTATGCTTAGATCTAGGGTTTGCAAAACCTAAACCCTAATTTTGAGAGGGGGGGGGGGCGTTTTATTTGGTGCCCTAATTAGGGTTTTGTAAACTATTGTTTTAATTGGATTAGAAACCCTAAGATGCATGCAACTTTATGTGTATATGCGTAACTCTATTTAATTGCATTAATTGTTAAGTGTAATTTATATCCATGATAATTATCTGCATGTTTTATCATGGATCTGTTTTTTATTGTATGTCTTTCATGTTTTAAAGTGATATACATTAAATTATGATAAATCTTAAATTGGGGAAGACCTCAATAATTATTAATTTAATCAATTATGTGCTATGTGGTATATATTTAATTTTGACTTACGCAATCGATGAATCGATGCATGTGGTTCACCTTGTACATAGATGAAAACGAGTGGAAGTCTTAATTAAATATATGCATATTGACATATATAAATTGGTTATTAATAGGATTTATCAAAACCGTTTGCATGTGGCTATTTGATATGCATGACTTTTATTTGTTATGCATTCATTGTTTATTTGTTTATTTTTTCAAATACTTGCTTGTTTGTTATGTGTAACAAGGGTATTTTACAAGAAAAATAAACCGACCTAAACAATGGTGAAACATGTAATTTAAGAATAGTAATCATAATCGTTTAATTGATTGATGACTTTGGTACAAATGGTGAACGGCTCACCCATGAGAATGAACTAATAAAGGGGTTTAAAGAAGTGCGCACGCAGACACCTGAATGGATGTCTAAGGTTGTGCTTTAGCGTGCACAGTCCTCTCCCCAGTAAGTTCGAGTGGAGCTACTTAGTAAGCCATTAAATGTGCAAGCTCATCTTAAGGATGAATTAGTTTTAATTCCACGCGCCACTTCGGTGGTAATTATCTGAAACACTAAGTGTTTACACTTATGCAAAAGTACGGTATAATGGATGCTAATTAACACTAAATTCCTTGATTGGTGAATCCAATACCTCAATTAAAGTTTGATGATGAAAAGCTTATACATTAAAACAAGATATAAATGTTTTAATAAAAACTATGCTACAAAGATGAATGCATGACATTTTTGTACATATTTGATTTAACATCAAAACTATTACCCTTTAATTTAAGTTATATGCCATCCAACGAAACGGAAACACCTAAGATTACCTTTTATTTGCGTGAGATCGTGACTTAGATCGTAATCAAAGGGTAAAATGTCCACGTGTCGTGAGAATGGGCATGGACGATTTTGCAGTTTCTTAAGTTGGACAACTTAATTGAGTTTTGTAGTGAAGCGACAACTCAAGGCATAAGATGGGATAAAACATGTTTACATGGCAATTGAAATTGGCTATATGTAAATCCCATAAATCTAGGAATTGCAATTGAAATTGGCAATTGAGCAAAAGCTCTACCACTTTGTATAAGGTTCATTACTAGCAGATCAACTGACGTAATGAGATTATGACAATTTGGATCCTAGTTTTCAGTGAAAATTAAATGGTTATATGTTTATGAACCATGGGTATTTAATTTTCTTGAAAAGGTTAATTATCGAAAATACTAAAATTGAATTTTGTAATTCTTTTGAATGTATAAATGCAACATTTAACCAGAAGCGAGGTTTAGTCTTTGATCAAGAATTAATCTATTCGCTTTCAAACAAATGTTTGATCGAGAATAATTTACCGAAAAGACAAACAAGTCTCTTTTCCATGGGAGAAGCATGAGACTCAATTCTATTCCTTTTCATGAATGAGAAAGGTATAATAGAACGTTTGAATTGTCTAAATTCTAATGTAACTCATAGCAATGAATTGCACATCATATTTTCCATAAAGATTTCATTACCCTCATCCGGTGAATGAATCCTTTTGTAACAAACATGAATGTTGGTTAAACCGGAAAACATGTATATGAGTTACAAAATTAGAAGCTAGACAAATTACCATGAAAATTGGTAAAAGGCAAACTAGCATATTTTATCTAGTTGTTTTGCTTTTGCCTTTAAAGGTGCTACATACCGGTATGGGCATGGTAGGCTCATTAAGGAAGAAATGCGTACCCAATTTTTCAAGTTAATAACATTGATGGATAACCCATCATTCATAGAGTAGAATACACCTTTAGTACCTTAGTAATGATTACGTATGGTTCTTTAAAGGTGTAGGAAAGTAAATAACAAGCAAGTTGTTTTCTTTGGTTATGCAACACTTACAATGTTGTCGATTCAGTGGGAGCATTTGTGTTGCATTCTTGAATAAGAAGTTGTTTTATTGATTTCTAATTCATGGGAGCTACAAGCCTCATTTCGTGTAGTAACCCGATTATCTTCAAAGATAATTACTTTCCAATTGTAGGCACTTATGTTTTTAAGGAGAGTCATGTGTTTCCTTACTAATCAATATAGTCCTACATCTACTAGTTATATCTATGACACGAATCATATTAATCAAATAAGCGAGCGTGTATCGTGTTGTTTATACGCTACATGACGTTGTTCCGTGCACAAGTGGGAGAAATCTTTATTGTGTGCAAGGTACAACACATATTAATATGATTTAAATGAATTCTCTTGATGTAAAGTAAGAGAATAACGTTCTAATAGGAAATATACACTTAAATATGTATGATTGCCCTATTAAGAACATGTGTCAAGATGATAACAAAGACTACTTTATTTTCAATATTTATGTCATTCAATATTTAAGATACACTTGTAGTTACAATTTATGTTACGCGAGAACGTGAACTAGATTATAGCCCAAGGTAAAATATCCACGTGTCGTGAGAGCGAGCATGGATGATTTTGCGCTTTCTTCACGTTGAACTTTTCATGGAATGACATAATTAAATAAAGTAATCTAATACTACTTTGATTTTAAGTATTCGTTGAATGACTTAAATATATGTAGTAAATATTAACTTGAAATATTAATTGAAACACGAGGTGGTGTTCATAATTACTTTAATTATAAATGTTTATGATTTTGTAAAGTCACAAACATGAAGTCTTTTAATACAAGACTTATGTAACACCCCAAAATCACGATGTGACAAATGGAAGACTATTTGGGGTATTACTTAGAGGATCATAGTCACAAGTTATAGAAAGCGGCTCTAAAGAGGCGTTTTAATAAAAAGTAGTTACCATTTCATAAATCTCGTTTAGAACACAAAAGGAAATACCACATGTTTTGGAGTTACACAAAAGATAGTTTAAATATTTATGAAATGATAACTTTAATTGAAAACGACACCACTTCAAGTGTCCCACGACGTCCGCTCCACGCCTTCATGAAATTCTAATTAGTACCTGAGATGAACATGCTTAAAAGTCAACAAAAGTTGAGTGATATTCATAGGTTTAAATAATAAGTTGAACACAAGTAAGAGATGATAATTGCTTGAATACAATCACCATGAAAACATAGATTATTATTATGCGCTAAGCTCATGACACCAAACTAGCGCATACACCTAATTCTTGGCGTAAGTAATAATATTGCCCTCGAGATGGAATTGCCAATTCCATAGTTAACCAAATATAGTGCGCCCGGTTATTTCCGATAACCGAGTCGGGTCGTTAATTCCATAGTACTATCCACAATATTCGCGTTCACTAGCAAGTGATTAATGGTTCATGATGTAAGGGACTTATGGCGAGCAACTTAGGCTATAATAATAATGATCGAGATAAACATCTGATTTAAGAAAAGACTTGTGTTCTAGTTTATAGCATGCATCTCCTCGCGGGGTTTGAAAGAAATAAGTAAAGGCGAGGCTATGAACTCACCTTAGCAAGTGGTATCCGAGTAGTGTAAGGTCAAGTAGTATGAGCACGGGAAGTCGTCGCGCGACCTATAATTAGCATGGCAAGTCTTAGTTTATTGTTTTATCCACGGTTTAATGTATTGAAAGCGGTTGAAGTATTTTCAAGAGTTTGCGTTTAATTATGCTTATGTGGCAACGGTTAAGTTTAAATAAGTTTCGAAATGCTTATAAGTCTTTGGCTCTTGGAAAAGTGAATGGAATAGTTTACGAAGCATTCGTATAAGAATTGGCTCGAGTATATTTATTAAAGCGGAAACAATTACAAATCGACTTATATTTATTTGATTTTTGTTTAGTTTTGAAAAGTATATATATATATGTACAATATATATTTTATCTAAGTTGCGGGAAAATATTATATTTAGAAAAGTATAATACTTTCTAGTTTATACAAATGTGGTTGTCAAAATAGAAATATGTACCAATTTTTATTTATGTGACGAAGACTTGTAGAAAATATAAATTTATTATCTTTTAGAAGTTTTAGGATGGGAAGCGTTAAGTGTAGATCTTGGAGGGTCCAAAGTTGTAAAGATTTATATAAGTTTCAAATTTTATAAGTATTTTAAGAAAATGTGTTAAATGGTTCAAAGTAGGGGGTGAAATCGTAGATATCAATATTAGTGTACAAAGTTTATAAGAGGTCTTGAGCAATATGAGAAATGGGGTGAAGTTTGGGGACTAGTTGTGTTAAGATACCAAAGTTACAAGTATACCCCAAAAAAAAGAAAAGGGGCAACTGCCATGAGGCAGTTTCGAACCCTCAACCTCCTCTGCCAAGAGGCCACGCTCCCACCAACTGAGCTAGGGACCCTTTTGTGTTATGATTCTCAGTTTAGTTCCATTTAATGTGTATGTCGGCTGCTTCATGTTAGTTTTATAATCCTCCTCAGTAGCCATTTTCGAAAGTGTTGCATGCATATGCATGACTTTTGTGTTTCATCTCCAAGATTGTTTTATAACCCCAAGTTTTTAAGTAAGACATAAATATAGTTGAGCACTTGACGAGTCGCTTTGATGCCGTAGTGAACCAAAAGGCTTTGTTTCGTTTCGATGTTTATTGACAAGACCCGATATGAGTTTTTAAACCAAAGAAGTTCAAGTCGAGCTAGTGAGATTCTCATCTAGCTTATTTTCTAGTGAACCGAGTACTTGTTACTAACAAGCTTCTCGTATGGTATAATGGGTCTCGGTTTGTGAGTTGAGCTTCCAAGCCCGACGCGAGCTTGGATTTGTCTTTAGCCACTCGGTTGTGTATAATGTTTACAAAAGCGTTCGATGAGTAAATTAGAATCGGAATAAACTTGAGTCGAGCCAATAATTTCAAGGTAAGTAGGTTTCCAAAAGTGAGCTATACGTTATTGAATTTCATGGAACCGTTTGCACATCTTGTATACATTTTAAATGATTTTCAAAAGCTTCCAAGGTTACTAAACTTGTGTTGAAATCCGAATAAACCAAGATGATTATTTTATAGTTTAGCATGCATGTTTTCTTTAAAAGGTACCACATAAGCTTAATAACACATGATGAGGATGTCAAGTTCATACACGTAAAGTTTATGTCGTTGTTTACGTTTAAAGATTGTATGCTTAAACAAAATATACTTGCATGCAACGAGTGGAGTTTTAGCAAGAAAACCATAATGAAGATGAGTAAGTGACTTACAATGCTTGTGTGAGTGAGTGAAGCAAGGCCAAGACTTAAGAAAACTCGAATCGAGTTATGTTCAAATCGACTTAGAGCAAGAACCCCACAACTACTAGAATATCCAACTCTTTGAAGACCTTGACTTTGTGAAAATTTTTGGTAAGTGATATATGAAATGAGCCTAGGCTCGTGGGTTTTTAAGAAGCAAGGAGGAAGAAAACCTTTGGTTAAAGACCAAGAGTCTTTGTTGAGTATGGGTATATGGGACTTGATTTTACTACAACCTAGGGAGTATTCTAATAAACAAGCAAATGGTCTTGGCTTTCTTGGGTGGTATTCGGCAGTCATAGGACAAGAGGGACAAGAAGGTGAGTTGGGTGCATGGGGAACATGCTTCCCAAAAGTCAACTAATTTAGATGCATGTTGTATTTAAGTTTATACACTAATAAAGTTTCTAGTTTAGTGTATTTACAAGTTTTGGATGAGATGGGAGTTCTTGTGAGCCCATTCGGTTACAAGAAAAGAAAGGAAGGAAAAGACTTCAAATTTTCGTTATGTATATCGTGTCCGTTTGAGTTTAAATGTGAGTCACGGTGTCCGGTTTGAGGTTTTGACCAACGATAACATATAATTTAGCATGTTTTTGTAAAGGTAATAAAATATAAAAATAAAATATTAATTCTAACTCAGTAGAAATATTTATTTGACTTTAGCCATAATTAATTTAGTGTCGATGCAGCGTGCGGCTCGTAAGACAAGAAAATTTCTTGTGAGGACCGATTTCGATTATCGGTAAATATCGGGCATGATTAAATAAGACTACTCGGAGTTGCATAAATTTTATGCAATAAAATGAAGCGTACATGCTAAAATGCTCAAATAAGTTTTGATAAACAATCTAGTTTATTAATACGAAGGTTGATGATAGTGAAATTTTACGGTGGCTCTGATACCAACCCTTAAGAGAATTCCGTCCATGAATTTTAGTTTCTGATGGTTGTCGGAGTTGAATTTGCAAAGAGATGTGGGTACTTAACACGCATGGTGTCTTCGGCTCCCATGTGTACTCGGTCCTCTTGGAGTTCCATCTAACTTTGACGATAGGGATGCGGCTTTGCTTAAGTCGACGACTTCCTATCCATGATTTCAATTGGTTCTTCGACAAAGTTGAGCTTGTCATCGAGCTTAATCTCTTTTAGTGAGACAACAAGAGATTCATCCGACAAGCATTTCTTGATTTGAGGCGTGAAAGGTAGGATGAACTCTACTAAGTTCTTCCGGAGATCAAGTTTGTAAGCAACCGGGCGATTCTTTCGAGAATCTTAAAAGGGCCAATGTATCGAGGTGTAACTCTCCTCGTTTTCCGAATCGAACTTTTCCTTTCCAAGGTGATACTTTCAACATGACTCGATCACCAACTTGAAATTCCATGGGTTTCCTTTTAACATCGGCGTAACTCTTTGTCGATCTCTAGCGACTTGAAGTCGTTGACAATTTGCACTATCTTTTCGGTTGTTTCTTGGACAAGCTCGGGTCCGATGAGTTGGGCATCTCCAACCTCGGCCCGACAAACGGTGATCGACACTTTCGACCATAAAGTGCCTCGAGCAGGGGCGCCTTGATGCTAGCGTGGTAACTATTGTTGTAGGAGAATTACGCCAGCGGTAAGTGTTTATCCCAACCTTTTCCAAAGTCGATCACGCAAGCTCGTAGCATGTCTTCCAAGGTTTGGATAGTCCTTTCGCTTTGGCCATCGGTTTAAGGGTGATATGCGGTACTCATATCCAAACGAGTACTAAGGCCTTTTGAAGAGATTTCCGAAGTGTGAAGTAAAACGACCGTCACGATCGAAATGATGGAAATTGGTACTCCATGACGGGATACAATTTCCTTGGTATAGTTGAGCAAGGGTTTTCATTTTATCATTTTCCTTGATGGGTAGGAAATGGCGGATTTGGTAAGGCAATCAATGATGACCCAAATGGTGTCGTAACCTCTAGCGTCTTTGGTAGTTTGGTTATGAAATCCATGGTAATTCTCTCCACTTCCAAACCGGGAGTTCGAGGTTGAGTTAACAATCCGGAAGGTTTTGACATTCGGCTTTGACTCGAGAACGGTGAGACATTTCCAACGTCGTTGCAATTTCGACTTTCATGTTTGGCCACCAATAAAGCTTCTTGAGATCTTGGTACATTTTGTCGGATCCCGGGTGAATGGAATATTTAGACTTGTGAGACTCATGCATAATGAGTTCCCGTATTCCTCCATAAAGTGGTATCCAACTTCTATCGCCAAAACATAAGGTTCCATCCGATCTTTGTGCAAAACCGTTCTCGTTTTCCGGCATTCCAAAGATTCTTTCATGGGGACGGTTTTCAGGTTTGAGAGCTTCAGCTTGAGCTTCAAGGATTTTTGATGGAAGGGGTGACTTAATTGTCATTCCCAAAGATCTTACTCGAAGAGGTTTAGGTCGATCCTTTCGACTAAGAGCATCAGCCACGACATTTGCTTTTCCGGGTGATAGCGGATTTCACAATCGTAATCACTAAGCAATTCTAGCCATCGGCGTTGTCGCATGTTCAACTCCTTTTGATCGAGAATGTGTTGGAGACTTTTATGGTCGGTAAACACCGTACATAGTTCCATATAGGTAATGTCTCCATATTTTGAGAGCGAAACCACGGCTCCCAATTCCAAGTCATGAGTAGTGTAGTTCTTTTCGTGAGTTTTGAGTTGTCGCGAAGCATAGCGATCACCTTGTTTCTTTGCATCGATCGCACCTAACCCTAGGTGTGATGCATCCTGATGAACCACAAAATCTTCCACTCCATCGGGTAAGGCTAAGATAGGGGCTTCTAAAGCTTTTGTTTCAAGAGTTGAAAGGCTAACTCTTGTTCCTCACCCGATCAAAATTTTTCTTTTTCGGGTTAACTCAGTTAGAGGTTTAGCGATTTTCGAGAATCCTTCGATAAATCTTGATAGTAACCATAAGACCTAAAATTGGCGTATTTCGGTAGGAGTAGTAGGGATGACCAATCTTTGACAACCGATTTTGAAGGATCAACATGAAGACCATTACTATCTATCACGTGACCAAGGAATTGAACTTTTGAATCCGAGTCGCACTTTGAAAACTTAGCATCTGATTCTTCTTTCTTGAGTAGCTCTAAAATGGCTTTCAAGTGTTCGCATGCTCTTCCTTGTTGCGGGAGTAAATGAGAATGTCATCAATGAACACAATCACAAATTTGTCCAAGTAGGGTTTACACTTGGTTCATCAGTCCATAAATACCGGCGGTGCGTTTGTCAAACCAAATGGCATCACTTGGAACTCATAGTGGCCATATCGTGTTCGGAAGCGCTTTTTGGAATCTCTCCTCTAACTCTCGGTTGGTGATACCCGGATCTCGGATCAATCTTGGAGTAGGCGCGACCCTTGCGGTTGATCAAACAAATCATCAATTCTAGGCAATGGATATCGGTTCTTCACCGTTAGCTTGTTCGACTCACGGTAATCGATACACATACGGAAAGATCCGTCCTTCTTTTGACAAATAAGACCGAGCTCCCCAGGCGAAGAACTCGGTCGAATGAATCCCTTTCGGACAATTCTTGAAGTTGGTGGACAATTCTTGTAGTTCGGAGGAGCCAATCTATAAGGTGCTCGTGCCACGGTGCCGCTCCGGCATTAGCTCTATTTGAAATTCCACTTGCGAATCGGAGGAAGACCGGGCAAGTCTTGAAATACTTGGGAAAGTCCTAGCCACGGGGCGTCTTTTAGTTGTTTCTCATCCGCTTTCTTCTTCTCCGTTACTTGTGCTAGAAAATGTGGCATCCTTTTTCTATGTACTGCGATTTTAATGCGAGATGATATTCAATCGGGTTTACTCCGATCACCCGAATGATTAGAGTTTTGCCATTGAGAGGAAGGTGAGCGACTTTCTCGTCACAGATGATTCTTGCGATTCTTGGATAGCCAATCCATGCCAATGACGACATCGAAGCTACCAAGTTGGATAGGCATAAGGTCTATATCGAGCGGGTGGTTTGATAAAGATAGGTTGCAACCTCGAAGGATAGTGTTAGTTCCTACTATTTTCCATCGGCTAGCTCTACTTCATATGTGGTATCTAGGACGGTTGGGGTGACTTTTAGTAAAGGTGCAAACTTAGAAGACACAAAGCTTTTGTCGGCTCCAGAATCAAATAACACCTTAGCTAAATGATTATTGAGTGAAAGCGTGCCGCAACGACGTCCGGGTTTTCTTGTGCATCTCCATCTCCTAGCACATAAGCTCTTGCTCTAGCGGGGTTATTGTTGTTATTGTTGTTGTTGTTGTTCCGTCAGTTTTGGACACCTACTCTTGACATGCCCGGCTTCTCCACATCCAAAGCAAGTTATCCCATGGGTTGGAGGTTACTTCGATGGCGGGGCTTGGCAATCCTTGTGGGTATGGCCCACCTTGTTACACTTCCCACACTTAATAGTACAACGTCCCACATGATGCGGGTTGCATCGAGTGCACAAAGGTGTGGTCAAGCATAGCCTCTTCCATTGGCGGGTGTAGCGGCATAAGCCCTCACAACTTCTTGTCTACGGTTTTGTTGATTGTGGTGGTTGTTTCGGTTTTGGTGATATGGGTTGGGGTTGTTGTTGCGGTGTTGGTTGTGATTGTTGCGGCCTTGGTTGTTGTTGTTACGGTTATTGTTGTGAATGAAAGAGTTGTGGTTATAGTTGTTTGAAGTGTTACCTCGACGGTCATCAAACTTCCTTTTGTTGTCGTTGTTGCCTTGCACGGATCCATGTTTCAGGACTTGATCCATGAGTTGGTAGGAAATTGTGATCACTTCTTCCACGGTTTTGGGTTTCGATGCAGTAACATTGCCCTCAATGCTTCGGGGTAATCCCCCAATGAGATTTTCCAGCAACTTAACTTCATCAGTAATCATGGAAGGGCATAGAGCTTTCAATTCTTGGAAACGCTTGAAGTAGGTTTTGAGATCATTGCCTTTAGTAGTCAGATGATAGAATTCATCTTCAAGTTTCTTGATCTCGGTCCTTGGGACGAGATTGCTTCATTAACAATTGCTTTAGTTCGATCCAGTGGTTTTGTAGGCTTCTTCCATGCCAATAGGTTGGGCATGAGCCTTCCACCAAGACAATGCATCTTCAGCAGAGTACCGAGAGCAAATTTCACCTTGCAATCTTGAGCAATCACTTAAAAGAAATACGGTTTGGATCTTCGATCCAATGAATAAGGCCAAGCTGCGCCTTGGTTCCTTTGAAGAAAGTGGGTTTGCAATTCATGAACTCTTTGTATCCACATTTGCGATTTGCCACGACTTCATTACGGTTGGCTTGATTTGGAGCTTCATTTGCTCGAGCTGCTCCGGCGGTCTTGCGACAAAGCGACACCGATTTCATTAGTAACTAGCCTCGAATTGCTTGAGGGTCATCTCGGGAGTTTCGATAGAGGTAGAGGTAGTTCTTGTTCTTGCCATTTTCTAAAGACATACACTCAAATTTTAGAATCATTCAACATAATTGTGAATTATTATAAAAAAAAATTTCATAATAGTCAAGATCATCACATTATATCAATAGAGTATAATCATCATAAGAAGAATCGTAACATGCTAGAACCACACAAGAGAATATATATAAATGATCACTTCGATTCATACACTGATAAATAAGAAAGATCATCATACATGAGAATATCAAGAAATAACAACCATACTGCCATATGTCTATCATCCATACATAGTGATACAAAACCATACAATGTCGCATAAATAGCTTGTTGATAGTTTACAAAACATGCGAATACAATGCCTTTATTAGTGCCACATGCGGCGGGCTAAAGTACCGAAAACTAAATAGATGAATCGCCACTCTGAGGGCATCGGTGTGCTCCTCAAGCGCGTCGTGGGTCATGGACTAGCTCTGCCACTCATCACCTCTCTATCTCGTGCCTCCAATCTTTGCTCCCAGCGAGAGCAGCGTCTCCATGATAGTCATCCTCTCGTCGCCGTCGCACAACCCTCCAACATCTCGACTACGTCCGGCAGTCCTAATCTATCGACTCCATCCTCCTCTCTAACAACATGCTCGCTCCACTAGCTCTCTCACTGGGAACCAATCCTCTCAAGCTCTCTCCATCGCTCCTCCCTTTAAGGAGCTCTCCAACCTCATCTTGATGTTCTCGTACGTACCAGCGGAACCTCATCAACGAATGCCACAACATCCTCGGTGATCCTCAAATCGCGAGAACTCGGGCAGCTATCAATGGAATAGTATGATGAAGGGTTCTCCGTGTAGGAAGAGTCTCGGCTGACAAAGCGATGCTCCCAAGCTCCAGCGCTCCACGCCCTCCTCAGACCTCCATCGACTAATGGTGGCATCATGTATGACCAGCGTCTAGCATCGACCCTCCCACGGGCTCTTGGCTCGAAGTACCAAACATAGCACAGTAATATGGGTGCGAATGTGGGTGAGAGGCAGGCTCTCTTCCCGAGAGATGTCATCGGCTCGGTGTGCGTCACCATGGGTGATGGTGCGGGATGAGGATGAAACCGAGTGCGATGGTTTGGTAAATGAATGTGGTAGGTGGTGGTAGTGGTGAAAGCAGTACAAGTGGTGGTGCAGTGCGGCTAATGGTGGAAGCGAGGGCGATGGTATGTCGGATGGTGGAATAAAAGTGATGGGTGCCTTTACTCGTTTCAAGGCGGTATGTATGAAGGTAGCACCCTTCTTTCGATAGCGGAATGGTGGCCAAGCGGCGGGCTCGTAGGGTTTGAGAACCACTAGCTCGCGCCGCCCCGGCGGATAGGCAATGGTGATGGGCAAGAGGCGGAAGATACGGAATCGGTGGATGAGTGTGTGCGGGACATAACATCGGAGGGTGATAGCCTTGTTGTGACTCAAATATTTGTCATAAGTGGGGACCAAAGGCAGCAAAACGCTCGGGTATGGTCAAAGCAAGTGGGGTGGCGACGACTTCACCTCCTCGAAGGGCTCGATCTCGGCGGACATAGGTGCAGCGAGGCGGGAGTAGAGTCGAAGACATAGCATCCTCCATCTCGGTGTCGGATGTCGGTCGATAGGGTGAGTAGCGGACGACATAATCTTGTAACAACCCAAAAGAAAATATGTACTCATAAGTAAATAAAGTCATGCGATAAATAAGATTTAGTTAGTCGCGCATAATCGCCACAAATCTAAATGCCTAACCAAATGAAAGCTATCATCATAAGTTTATCATGCAAAGTTTTACTAGTCATGTAGTATCTACTAAGTGAATCTCCTACATGTTATCGGTGCACGAAGTAGGCGGAGGACATGAAGTGGTGGTGTAAAGCGGTCCATTTGAAAGCGTGGTTATAGTCAATTTGTTTTGAAAATACAAGTTGGTTCTCTATAACCTAGCTCGATGCCAATCTGTAACACCCCAAAATCACGATGTGACGTGGAAGACTATTTGGGGTATTACTTAGAGGATCATAGTCACAAGTTATAGAAAACGGCTCTAAAGGGCGTTTAATAAAAAGTAGTTACCATTTCATAAATCTCGGCGTTTAGAACACAAAAGGAAATACCACATGTTTTGGAGTTACACAAAAGATAGTTTAAATATTTATGAAATGATAACTTTAATTGAAAACGACACCACTTCAAGTGTCCCGACGTCCGCTCACGCCTTCATGAAATTATAATTAGTACACGAGATGAACATGCTTAAAAGTCAACACAAGTTGAGTGATATTCATAGGTTTAAATAATAAGTTGAACACAAGTAAGAGATGATAATTGCTTGAATACAATCACCATGAAAAACATAGATTATTATTATCGCTAAGCTCATGACGCAAACTAGCTGCATACACTAATTCTTGGCGTAAGTAATAATATTGCCCTCGAGATGGAATTGCCAATTCCATAGTTAACCAAATATAGTGCGCCCGGTTATTTCCGATAACCGAGTCGGGTCGTTAATTCCCATAGTACTATCCACAATATTCGCGTTCACTAGCAAGTGATTAATGGTTCATGATGTAAGGGACTTATGGCGGGCAACTTAGGCTATAATAATAATGATCGAGATAAGCATCTGGTTTAAGAAAAGACTTGTGTTCTAGTTTATAGCATGCATCTCCTCGCGGGGTTTGAAAGAAATAAGTAAAGGCGAGGCTATGAACTCACTTAGCAAGTGGTATCCGAGTAGTGTAAGGTCAAGTAGTATGAGCACGAAATACCAGTCACGCGACCTATAATTAGCATGGCAAGTCTTAGTTTATTGTTTTATCCACGGTTTAATGTATTGAAAGCGGTTGAAGTATTTTCAGAGTTTGCGTTTAATTATGCTTATGTGGCAGCAGTTAAGTTTAAATAAGTTTGAAATGCTTATAAGTCTTTGGCTCTTGGAAAAGTGAATGGAATAGTTCTGAAGCATTAGTATAAGAATTGGCTCAGTATATTTATTAAAGCGGAAACAATTACAAATCGACTTATATTTATTTGATTTTGTTTAGTTTTGAAAAGTATATATATATGTACAATATATATTTTATCTAAGTTGCGGGAAAATATTATATTTAGAAAAGTATAATACTTTCTAGTTTATACAAATGTGGTTGTCAAAATAGAAATATGTACCAATTTTTATTTATGTGACGAAGACTTGTAGAAAATATAAATTTATTATCTTTTAGAAGTCTTAGGATGGGGAGCGTTAAGTGTAGATCTTGGAGGGTCCAAAGTTGTAAAGATTTATATAAGTTTCAAATTTTATAAGTATTTTATGAAAAACATGTTAAGTGGTTCAAAGTAGGGGTTGAAATCGTAGATATCAATATTAGTGTACAAAGTTTATAAGAGGTCTTGAGCAATATGAGAAATGGGGTGAAGTTTGGGGACTAGTTGTGTTAAGATACCAAAGTTACAAGTATAACCCCAAAAAAAAAGAAAAGGGCAAGCGCCATGAGGCGATTTGAACCCTCAACCTCCTCTCGCCAAGAGGCACGCTCCACCAACCGAGCTAGGGACCCTTTTGTGTTATGATTCTCGATTTAGTTCCATTTAATGTGTGTGTCATTTGCTTCATGTTAGTTTTATAATCCTCCTCGGTAGCCATTTTGAAAGTGTTGCATGCATATGCATGACTTTTGTGTTTCATCTCAAGATTGTTTTATAACCCCAAGTTTTAAGTAAGACATAAATATAGTTGAGCACTTGACGAGTCGCTTTGATGCGTAGTGAACCAAAAGGCTTTGTTTCGTTTCGATGTTTATTGACAAGACCCGATATGAGTTTTAAACCAAAGAAGTTCAAGTCGAGCTAGTGAGATTCTCATCTAGCTTATTTTCTAGTGAGCAAGTACTTGTTACTAACAAGCTTCTCGTATGGTATAATGGGTCTCGGTTTGTGAGTTGAGCTTCCAAGCAAGCCCGAGCTTGGATTTGTCTTTAGCCACTCGGTTGTGTATAATGTTTACAAAAGCGTTCGATGAGTAAATTAGAATCGGAATAAACTTGAGTCGAGCCAATAATTTCAAGGTAAGTAGGTTTCCAAAAGTGAGCTATACGTTATTGAATTTCATGGAACCGTTTGCACATCTTGTATACATTTTCGAAATGATTTTCAAAAGCTTCCAAGGTTACTAAACTTGTGTTGAAATCCGAATAAACCAAGATGATTATTTTTATAGTTTAGCATGCATGTTTTTCTTTAAAAAGGTACCACATAAGCTTAATAACACATGATGAGGATGTCAAGTTCATACACGTAAAGTTTATGTCGTTGTTTACGTTTAAAGATTGTATGCTTAAACAAAATATACTTGCATGCAACGAGTGGAGTTTTAACGCAAGAAAACCATAATGAAGATGAGTAAGTGACTTACAATGCTTGTGTGAGAGTGAGTGAAGCAAAGGCCAAGACTTAAGAAAACTCGAATACGAGTTATGTTCAAATCGACTTAGAGCAAGAACCCCACAACTACTAGAATATCCAACTCTTTGAAGACCTTGACTTTGTGAAAATTTTTGGTAAGTGATATATGAAATGAGCCTAGGCTCGTGGGTTTTTAAGAAGCAAGGAGGAAGAAAACCTTTGGTTAAAGACCAAGAGTCCTTGTTGAGTATGGGTATATGGGACTTGATTTTACTACAACCTAGGGAGTATTCTAATAAACAAGCAAATGGTCTTGGCTTTCTTGGGTGGTTTTCGGCAGTCATAGGACAAGAGGGACAAGAAGGTGAGTTGGGTGCATGGGGAACATGCTTCCCAAAAGTCAACTAATTTAGATGCATGTTGTATTTTAAGTTTATACACTAATAAAGTTTCTAGTTTAGTGTATTTACAAGTTTTTGGATGAGATGGGAGTTCTTGTGAGCCCATTCGGTTACAAGAAAAGAAAGGAAGGAAAAGACTTCAAATTTTCGTTATGTATATCGTATCCCGTTTGAGTTTAAATGTGAGTCACGGTGTCCCGGTTTGAGGTTTTTGACCAACGTATAACATATAATTTAGCATGTTTTTGTAAAGGTAATAAAAATATAAAAATAAAATATTAATTCTAACTCGTAGAAATATTTATTTGACTTTAGCCATAATTAATTTAGTGTCGAATGCAGCGTGCGGCTCGTAAGACAAGAAAATTTCTTGTGAGGCCGATTTGATTATCGGTAAATATCGGGCATGATTAAATAAGACTACTCGGAGTTGCATAAATTTTATGCAATAAAATGAAGCGTACATGCTAAAATGCTCAAATAAATTTTTGATAAACAATCTAGTTTATTAATACGAAGGTTGATGATAGTGAAATTTTACGGTGGCTACAACTTACAATATAAAGTAAGGCGTTAACTTGCTATGTTTTAAGACATATGCATGAAGTCAATGAGTTGATCAATGACTTATAACATTATAGTGGGATTATAACTATTATGTCTTTTGACTTGGTCGAGAATACTTGTGTTATAATACATGCAATTGACTTGGTAATTCTATTGTACCATTAAGTTTTACTTTGTTGGTAAATAGGTAAGCCATAGAGTAGATGGTTATCTAAAATATTGTTAGATATTCTTACAATATTAATTCTAAGGAAATACCATAGTTTTATGGTATGTTACATTAGAAGAATCAAAATCTGTTGGCATTATTTGATTCAAGATAACTATCGTTTCTTCACATGTTATCAAGGTTAGTAGATTGAGTATAAATTGAATATACTCAATAAGACTCCAACCTAGAAGATTAATAAGACACCATTTGTTTATGGAATGTGATGAATCACATTAAGTCTTATAATGAAGTTACGAATTTGTTAAACTACTTGTATAGTGAGTTGTAACAAGCGATGTGGAACTATCAATGTGTTTTGTAATATCCCAAAGAGAACAATATATTGTTGCTCTACTTGCTAAACTATTTAAAGGTAATCTTTAAATTGTTAAAGCAAGTGGGAGTTTTGTTTAGATCTTGAAAGACTAAATTACAAAATACATAATCTTCAAAATGCACTAGCAAATATCATGATGAGGCTAAACATGTATATGATGATCTCAATATGATGGAATTGTCATTCATAGATCCGCAAGGATATCTGGATATTTAATATGATGAGGAATATGAGTTACATGATCATGGTAAGCACATTAATCATGATGATGAATTTACCAAAATGTTGAATTGTGGTAAATCAATCATATTATGAATGGAGAGATCATCCATAAAGATAATCAACTTTAGATACTTGGTTTATCTTAATGAAAATGATTTTCTTCAAAGGATGAAAACCCAGTGGTTTAAATCTTTGTGTAGAAATCATATGGACAATATTGTACACGTATTTAATGCATGTCTAGTGATAATAATATTAATCATACTTAAGCAATTAACTATGATTGAATATTCTTTTCTAGATACATTAAATAAAAGTATAAAGATTATAATTGTCATACTTAGTTTCATTGATATGAAATTTTGACAATGAATATCAAAACTCTTTGTTGTGGAATTACTTTTGCGAGGACGATAAGTAATACAAAGTAGTTTTATGAATTCAAATAATCTTTGAATATGTACAACTGCAAGAATCCATGAATGGATATATGCATGCATCTAGGAGATGATTCTTATGTTTAAAATTAAATCCATGTTTGATTTAATAATTAAAATAAGATAGCTCGTAAGTATTCACGAAAGCTAGTGGGAGTATTATTTTTTAAATCTTATATGTTGTATGGGCAACTACATTCCACTAAATTAAGTTTTAGTTGAGAATGAAACTTCGTTTGTAGATTTGGAAAATAAAATATATAACTTGGAATATATATGTTTATTATTATAAACATATCGGTAAATAAATGAGTCTATTAGAACATGATGAGTACATATCTTTGACAAGATAGTATATGAATGAAATCTTAAAGTCTAACGAAGATTCATCATGAACATCATGTTGTGTATAAGGTTGTTGTATCATGCTTGATTACAAGATGATTTAACAACATTGTAATATTATGTTTGGATTTAGAATTGCATTCCATGACTGGAGTTGCTCCCGATTCTATACAACAAATTGTTGTAATTGTCATAGTCAACAAACTTGAGGTTTGGATGACACCAAACAAATAAATATTCAAAGTTTACGGATGTTTAAAGAGCATATTGTTGTACACAATGATCTTTGGTATGATTGAGATGACACTTTCAATTCTAGTCATGGTATCGTTGGTGATGACCATGTTGACTAGTTATGCTCGATTAAGAGCATAGTTGCATTATACATTAAA
Source organism: Chrysanthemum lavandulifolium (assembly GCA_022545495.1). NCBI lineage: Eukaryota > Viridiplantae > Streptophyta > Magnoliopsida > Asterales > Asteraceae > Chrysanthemum > Chrysanthemum lavandulifolium. Next base: position 57,746,734 of record CM040242.1, read on the forward strand.
GAATAAAGAATACTTTAAACTTTAAGTGTTGAAGGATGATTGTCATAAAAGGGTGGTTCAGGTTATCACGCACCTTATGGAATGATATGAAAATATCAAGATATGTGTAAACACATACAAGAAATTCACTCATTGAATTCTTGAAATAAGTATTCTCATAATTCCTATAGATCAAAGTTAATTGAAATTATGCCTTGTCAGCAAGTATGATTCTCATGACTTGTGGCAAAATTCATTAACTAGTATTATCATGCGTTGATCTATTTAGTATTTCGATAAAGGACGTTAAACAATTATTATTCATAATGAATTAAAGTCACGGTATACGTTTAATTTCATTTATAATATTGTGTCATGTATTTGCATGTTTAAATCTTGAATAACAAGTTATTCTAAATAGTCCATTGTCGATCAATAACATGGGAATGATATTGAATTAAGACAAATCGAGTATTAGTTAGAATATACTTGAAAGTATATTGATGCGTAGCATGACTAATTTCGATGATATTCAATGAATTGAGTATAGGACTTATCCCACCCACATGATGATACTTTATGGGTCTTTGTCATTAAGTATATCATGAATATTTATCCTCGACTTGAGATACCGGAGATAGGTCATGGATGTAGTGCATTTTGTGAAGCAATCTAACGCTTATCGTGGCTGGTAGTTATAAGGGTTGTTTTCGAGAAGTGTTGCGAAATTTATGAATCCCTTGTAGTCGAAATGGGTTTGTTTCCTTAATTTATTTTGAGTATAATACTCTTGGGCCCTCGTAGGGTTGTTAAGATGTTTGCATGGCCATGCCCAAGTCTTACGGAATATGTTGGAAAATTGGTAATCTTGATCAATCACATAAGCGAAAGCAGAATAGTTAATTAAGAAATGAGTGAGATCCATATTCTTATTAACATGGTATTAGAAACAAAGGATGAATATGATGATGAATCATCAAACTTGGTTTTCTCCGGAAAAACCATACACGAGATTGTCTTAGGGGCATTGGCGTGTTGCTAGACGCTAACAATGTCATTTCACGTTTGTAAACATATCCAGTGGGGCTGTTGGAAATGTATATATTTACAAACATGTGAATGTGGGATTCGAACTCGTGACCACAGGATGCACACATTAGCGAATGAGAATTAAAGTTAATAATTAATGTTTATGTTTACGATTAATTATTACACATTAAGTCAGGTTAACGATCGCTAAGTATTTGTGGAAAAATGACTAACAATAGTTAAATGAAAAGAGAAAGGACTAGAAATGGAAAACTTGGAAAAGTTATGGGTTGGGCTTTGGGCTTTCAATAGTGGTAGGCCATAGGGGCCTCTCAAGGCCTAATTCATTAACTTGTTAAAGTTTACCTACTAGTATATAAGAGGGTTAGGGTCAGGGTTTCATACACACTTGTGCATTGAATTAACCCTGATCTCTCTCTCTCTCTGATCTAATATTCGTGAACACCCCAAGTAAGGGAGTTTGGTTTCGTTTTTCTTAAGCGAGGACTTGTGTTAGATCTAGAATCGCTTGATTCGTTTGGTTAATTGTGTAATAAGAGCGTGGTTGAAGACATTATTCTTACACAAATAAAGACTTCTTTGTTTTGCTTTGCTCGAGGTTGTTTTGCTTTGCTCGAGGATTTGACATTCGCAAGATGCGTTACGCATACTTTCGGTTAATTAATTTATTTGTTATGATCTTTAAGTCTTCCATTGTGTCTTCTTGATGTCTTTATGTTTTATTGTATTTTATATATCATAAACTCAACAGGATCCACCTCGATAAGGTGTTGCAGATGAAGGAGGGGATCAAGGCGAAGTGAAATTTTATCATATTAGTTTATGTTTTTAGTTTTGTATGTTTAAGTTTTTAATTATCAATGTAATGTTTTTAGTTTATGAATAAAAGTTTAATTTAGATTTTTAACAAAATTGTTAAAAAAAAGTTAGGTTTGATAGTGATAAAGGTGATGACTATTATAGGTGACCATTGGGACTAGTTTAGCAACCAAAATCAAAGTTTTTCACCTTCTAAAGAAGGCTACATGCGCAAACAGGTTATTGAATGAAACTATTCATCTATGTGGCACACATATGTTACTGTTGTTTTGGTGACCAAGTGTGTAGGCTAAAAATATAAAGATCTTTGTCAGATTATGTACTCAAAAATACATGCATTCATACATAAATCTAGTAAAATTAGTGACACCGTGTGTAAGTAGTGGTTGATAGATGCTATGACAAAGACATATTTTTTTAAATATTTTAAATGAGGAAATTGTTGTGCTATAAATAGCAGCTACACCACACATTCATCCAGAAGGTATAACAGAAGCAAATAGACACTAAAATATTTCTATTTGCAAAGTAAGAAAAATAATTTAACAAGAATTCATTCTTCACACAAAAGGTATGTCAAATCAGTATTTATTTTGATCTCAAATAATAAGAATTCATTAGCTAATTAAGTTTAGTGTCTGAACACGTTTAATTATGTTGATTAGCTTACTTATGTTTACTGTTCTTGTTTTAGCTAAGTGAATTTTATGTTTTTGTGTGATGAACTGGTGATCTGTTGAAAATTTGGTTAATCTGGATATTGATACCAGAATTTTGTGATAAGGGTTTTGTTTATACTTAAGATCAAGATTTTAGTGGTTTAGTTAAGCAATAAGTAGTAATATGGACTTAATTTTTACTTATAGATTTTGTGTTTACTTGATCTTGGATGAAATAAAATGATGGGAAAATTGCATGAAAGTACCCCCTTACTATTCAAGGGCCCAGAAAGTTATGATCGAGGGGGCAAACTTTCATAATTTTTAGAAACTACTCCATAAAACGGTTCGTTAGAGGGGCAAATTACAAAAATAGTCAGATATTTTATAAAATTTACACTACAATTTTTTTCGCTAGATGGCTTGTGCCCACCCTACCCCCTCCTGTCTCCGCCTCTGCTGCTATTACTGGTAATTTTTATATATATACCATTTGATGTAACAAAGTTTTATCTTGTTACCGGATGACGTAACGTACAGGCCTCTTACTATTAGTAGTAAAGATTAAAGAATTATTACTTTTAGTCTTTCACCATCTGATCAGCATACTTCAATGGTTTTTTAACCAAAAGGCTTTTAGCTCAGCGGTATGTGAGTGACCCATAAACAAAGAGACCGAGAGGCCCAAGTCATGGTTGATACATGTGTGAAATGTTATGCGGTATATAGGTGTGCTGATATTTGTCTTTATAAAAAAATGTGTTTATTTTCTTACCAGATGACACTTTACGTCTTTACCATTTGATTAATATACTTTGATGTATGTTTTTTTAACGTCTGATAAACATTCTGAAACATATAAGAGTTGCCTGTTGGTGAGTGCCCGAGTGGTGACCCATTTACATATAATAGCTGCAAATTAAAATTTTGTTACATCAATCGCTAAAAATGTGAAAGTGCATTACATTTTTATGCAATTGTCTCTAAAATGATTGAAGATGTTATTAATATCATATATGGGTTAATCTTTATGCAGAATCCAGTTAGCACTTTCTACATATTTTCATGACCCCTGCTGAAAAGATGAATCGGAATCTATACTCTTCTCCTACCGCTAGCATTTCCTCAAACGGCAGCTCAGTTTCGCAACAAGATACTCATTCCTACCATCCAGACACGTATCATTCACCCGACTATACTTACACCTCACATGTAAGTAACACTGGTTTTGCGGATAACGCTGATGATCTAGAATACAGGCTGAGGGAACTAGAAAGTGCTATGATGGGAACTGATCAAGATTATATGGAATCTTATGATATCTCGTCTTCATGGGGTGGTGTTAATCAAGCAACTTCAGATGTTATGACAGAGATGATATCTAGACGGGACTTTAAAAAGTTGCTTATTGCTTGTGCTAAAGCGATAGCTGAAAACGATTCTATAACTGCTAACTGGCTGATGTCAGAGTTGCGTCCAATGGTGTCAGTATCTGGTGATCCAGATCATAGGCTAGGTGCATACATGTTAGAAGGGCTTGTAGCAAAACTATCCTCTTCAGGTAGTTCTATTTACAAAGCTTTAAGATGCAAGGAACCGAGTGGTAATGAATTGTTTTCATATATGCGTATACTATACGAAGCGTGTCCTTATTTCAAATTTGGATACTTATCTGCAAACGGAGCAATAGCTGAAGCCATGAAGAACGAAAGCAGGATTCATATAATTGATTTTCAAATAGCACAAGGTGGTCAATGGGTGACATTGATCCAAGCTCTTGCTTCACGACCCGGTGGGCCTCCTAAGCTTCGCATCACGGGCGTTGATGATTCTACTAGTGCATATGCTAGAGGGGGTGGAGTCAACATTATTGGTCAGCGGTTAACAGCTTTAGCTAAATCTTGTAACATCCCGTTTGAGTTTCATGGCGTGCCTGTTTATGCTACCGAAGTTCAGATTGCGCATCTTGGTATTCGGCCCGGTGAACCATTAGCCGTTAATTTTGCTTTTATGCTTCATCACATGCCAGACGAGAGTGTTGGTCCCGAAAATCATAGAGACAGACTTTTGAGACTCGTCAAAAGCCTATCTCCAAAAGTTGTTACACTTGTCGAACAAGAATCTAACGTTAATACCGCCCCTTTTTTCAATAGGTTTCAAGAGACATTAAACTACTATTCAGCTATATTTGAATCGATAGATGTGACTCTACCTAGGGATCATCAAGACCGAATCAGTGTTGAACAACATTGCCTTGCGCGTGATATAGTTAATATTATAGCGTGTGAAGGGGTTGAAAGAGTTGAAAGACATGAACTTTTGGGAAAATGGAGGTCCCGGTTTACTATGGCGGGATTTAAACCATACCCTTTGAGTTCACTTGTGAACTCAACTATTAAGAGTTTGCTTGATACATATTCTCATAAGTATAGACTTGAAGAACGAGATGGGGCTTTGTTTCTTGGATGGATGAATCGCGATTTGGTTGCTTCGTGTGCATGGAAATGATCTAGGAAACGTCTATAAGCACTATAGATAATAAGCTTAACATACTAGCTTCTTGTTATATATATGTATCATCTGTTCATTTGTGATAATAAAAGCTCATTTTTTTCATTTTATATGGTTAACTTTTTTGTAGTATATAAAAACTCAAACATTATACCTTAAACAACATCGACCAGAACGGTTTATGTTTATGTTAAGCTTATTATCTATAAGCACTATAGATAATAAGCTTAACATACTCGGAGTGGTTTATGTTTTTATTAATAACGGGTCAAATATGTCAAATGGCAGATGTTATCTACACGAGAAACATTATACCATACGGGTAGATTTGTTTAATGGGTCAAAGTTGTTTAAGGTTGCACAGAGTCAGATTAAGAAATCAGATTGTTTAAATAACTATATTAAGTAATCATATTTATACGCTAGCCATTTTAGAAAGTTCATAAGTCTAAACAAAAGTGTTACGGGTCAACCCGATCCGCTAACATACCATAAATTACCCGTTTTGACGTGTTAAATAACACAACTGATCCATTCATATATTATCTCATTTAAGACACTGATAAGTACATTTTTTAGCCTGCTCTCATTTTGTGGATATATATATGTTAGTAGTCTTTGTCATGATGATCCTTGTCACAACAAATATGCGATGCTATCATGATTTCGGATTATGGTCTCAGAAAACAATGCACCAATTCAGTTGCTGTTAAAGCATATGTAGATATCACCAAAATACGCTCAGATTATAACGATAAATAGTTCATCAAATGTGATGTCGAAAAAGGGCTATTCTCAAAGCTTATTGGATAATGTCACTAATCTTGCCCTACAGCTAAAGCAGAAAGAACATGTCCAAGGCTTTCTCTTGTTCAGGAGCAATTACGTATATGAACATTGGTTAAATCGCTATGTGAAGTGTCGATAACAAGTCAAATCTAATAAGAACTATAAAGCATTTGGTCAAACGGGTTAAACATTCAGTAGTTAACTGCAATCTTCTAAACTTTTGTAAGAAAAAACGGATAACTATCTTTGTTGGTAATCAAAAGACGAAACAAACAAACAAAATAGACAAACGAAGCGGAAGCTTTATTCAACATTATATAGCAAACCAAATATGAAGGTACCAAAATTCAAAAAGTATCAAAATTTTCATTTCAGAAAGTACAAAGAATTCTAATGTCCTTGACCTCTATTTATAAGAAACCAATGACCTAACAATATTATCAAATCCTAAACCAACTCAAATTAGGAAACATAACAAGACTAAATACCAACTTTACGAATGCCCCTTAGAGCACTTTTCCTAACAATCTTAATAGAATGCAGAAATGTTGGTGATTAACCTGGCCCGTGATTGACTTGCATATAATAATGATATGTTTGGCTTAAACTTATTCTGAGTATTTATCCGGCTTGCTTGGTCCAACTATTTTACTACATCATCTGAGGGTGTTATGTAATATGTGTAGCAAGTATTAACAGGCAAACTAGACCATGAAATTCGTTTAGATGGAGAAACTAACAAATCTATTAAGAGACAAACATAAGTCTCATCAAACTAATAAGAGTGTTTTTGATAAAAGTGACAGGAGCATAAATTTAAGCTACTTGAAATTTACTAGTATGATTTAGGAGCTTATTTCGACAAAAGCTCGCATAGTCACAAGTTATTAGCCAAATGAAGCTCATATTTCAATAAAGCTTTTTTTCACAAAAGAATAAACTAACGGCCCTATAAACTTTTAAAAACTTGTGCGCTAAACATGGTCTAAGGGTATGTTTAGAAATAAGTTATAAGTTATAAGCAGTGAAGATGAAGATGTCTTGAAATAATAAAATTACCCTTAACAACCAATTTTTGGGTGTAGATTGACAATATTTTCGGTATTCATGGTAGTTTACAATCGAACTAAAACAGAAAATTTCTCCGGTATGTCATTACATTTTTATAAATTTCTTGCATTCAACATTAGCTTAACGTATCAGTTATCACTAAAAAAGAAGATAATTATTTTGAGAACACAAGGCATTTATGGAACAAAATATTAAACCTAGCGTATACAATTATGTACCTATATAAATGTAACAACCCACCAAACTAACTTCAAAAGTCAAAAAAAGAAGGGAGTTGGAAGGTAGCAAACTAGCAATGTCACGGTTAGGAATTCACCGGTGGAGTATTCACCACGTACTAGAGTTGGAGTATTCACCACGTACTCAGTCGGTGGAAATACCGGAACGATATCTACCGGTGGGGTGTTAACAGAGTACTCGATCGGTGGAAATACTGGAGCGATATCTCTAGGTGGGGTGTTAACCAAGTTCTCCGTAAATTGTTGTGAAAAGTCTCTAACATCGGAAATTGTTGTGAGAAATCTTTTGGTGAGCCATCGAAGAGATTTTATGTGTGAGATATGTGTTTCTCGTCTATATATACAAATTCTGTTGTAATTTACCATTTCATTTATGTCTCGTGAAAATAAACAAAACCACAAAACATGTCTTGTATAGATTATTATATTACTGACATTGTCTAGGGTTTTAAATGAGATAACAAAATTTGTCAATGGCGTGTATATTTTCTCACTATACAGACATTACCATGTGATTGTCATACTTTTGTCATATATCGGTATATATTTCTCACTATACAAGACATTACCATGTGATTGTCATACTTTGTCCCGTATAGTGTATAAATTCCCCATGTCGGTGTAATTCTATACACTAGATGGGCTTGGGTAGATGTGAAGAATAATAAAATATCGTGTCGTGTATACCATGTGATTTTCTACCCGACATGGGTAAGGATTTAATTACAGGATCATTCTTAGCCATCTGCGTCCATGTGTATATAGTGATGATAAATACCGACATGGATGGGTAATTTTGATATTGAGCGGAGGCGTGGGTTTGTGCGAACAATGGCATATTAAATATGGGTAGCACAATAATTTTCACTTCTTATAAATATCCCTAAACCTCAGTTCTAAATAATTTTCCAAAATTACTATTTTTATATCTACCAAAAAACTATATAAGTCAAATGGAGGTGATTTGAACACTCTACAAAATGATTATGACACTTCAATTTATTGTGTTTGGACATTTATACCTTCACAGATGTGAATATGTAAAGATAACCGTGAATGTATAAATATCCAAACATAATAAATTAGAGTGTCTCAAATATTTTGTGAAGTGTGCAAATCACTTCTCTAAGTTAAATAGGACTATTGTTAATCACGAAGGGGTAATACAAGATCAAATGAGATAAAACTACAAATAAGGTATTAAATAGGAAGAATTACATACATCTCCATCTCCATTACTCAAATTGTCTCGTCAAAAGAAAGTTAATCTATCATAAAAGTATAAAAGGTGTGTCGATAATGCTAGTCACAATGAAGGGCGATCCCTTGCATTCATGATCACGTGCCACCACCATTAAACCCACCCCCCTCTTCTGTGCGACAAAGAAAAAACGTGAGATGTTGGTGACCTTGGTCACTTTTCACGAATGAAAGGATAAAAAGCGGTTAGTTTTTTGTGGGGCCTTACTCGAATGGTCACTCCTTATTAAAAATAAAATAAACTTTACTATTTTATTACACTATAAATACCTCAAACCTCATCGTTTTTAGAAATCTAAAACAACAAAATAATTCACAAAAGGATGTGTCACTTCGAATGGGCAATTAGAGAAATTATAGAAAAATAAACCGATCAAGGAGTGACACCTCTTTTTGTGAATGGTTTTGTGGATTTATTTTTGTTCGTCTAGCATCCCTTATTTTTAAACACTGCTTATCATTTTATTTACCCTCATGTTATATTTAATCTCATTATCATCTTATACAAAATGTTTCAACAAAACTCTTCAAAAACTAAAATCCCAAAATGTCGACAATAAAAGTATAGGAGATTCACCTCGATAAGGTGTTGCAGAAGAAGGAGGCGATCAAGGCGAAGTGAAATTTATCATATTAGTTTATGTTTTTAATTTTGTATGTTTAAGTTTTTAATTATCAATGTAATGTTTTTAGTTTATGAATAAAAGTTTAATTTAGATTTTTAACAAAATTGTTAAAAAAAAGTTTGGTTTGATAGTGATAAAGGTGATGACTATTATAGGTGACCATTGGGACTAGTTTAGCAACCAAAATCAAAGTTTTTCACCTTCTAAAGAAGGCTACATGCGCAAACAGGTTATTGAATGAAACTATTCATCTATGTGGCACACATATGTTACTGTTTTTTTGGTGACTAGTGTGTAGGCTAAAAATATAAAGATCTTTGTCAGATTATGTACTCAAAAATACATGCATACACATACATAAATCTAGTAAAATTAGTGACACCGTGTGTAAGTAGTGGTTGATAGATGCTATGACAAAGACATATTTTTTTAATTATTTTAAATGAGGAAATTGTTGTGCTATAAATAGCAGCTAGACCACACATTCATCCAGAGGGTATAACAGAAGCAAATAGACACTAGAATATTTCTATTTGCAAAGTAAGAAAAATTATTTAACAAGAATTCATTCTTCACACAAAAAGGTATGTCAAATCAGTATTTATTTTGATCTCAAATAATAAGAATTCATTAGCTAATTAAGTTTAGTGTTTGAACATGTTTAATTTATGATGATCAGCTTACTTATGTTTACTGTTCTTGTTTTAGCTAAGTGAATTTTATGTTTTTGTGTGATGAACTGATGATCTGTTGAGAATTTGGTTAATCTGGATAATTATACCAGAATTTTGTGATAAGGGTTTAGTTTATACTTAAGATCAAGATTTTTGTGGTTTAGTTAAAAATCTTGTTATAAAGATGCTATATAGGAAGCAATAAGTAGTAATATGGACTTGATTTTTATAGATTTTGTGTTTACTTGATCTTGGATGAAATAAAATGATGGGAAAATTGCATGAAAGTACCCTGCTATTCAAGGCCGGAGCCTGAAAGTTATAGTCGAGGAGGCAAACTTTCATAATCTCTAGAAACTACACCATAAGACGGTTCATTAGGTGTGCCGATATTTGTCTTTCTTAAAAGTGCATTTATTTTCTTACCAGATGACACTTTACCATTTGATTGTATGTTTTTAACTTCTGATAAACATTCTGAAACATATAAGAGTTACGAGTACCTGTTGGTGAGTGCCAGTGGTGACCCATTTATATCGCAAATAGATGTAATGATAAGTTATTGGTTTGTGAATAAGCGGGTCCTCTGCTGTAATCTTGACACATAGGTTTAAGCCCAGTATAATTAGGCGTGCCAATCAATGCTCATACATATAATAGCAGCAAATTAAAATTTTGTTACATCAATCGCTAAAAAGATGAAAGTTCATTACATTTTTATGCAATTGTCTCTAAAATGATTGAAGATTATACTAATATCATATATGGGTTAATCTTTATGTAGGTTCCAGTTAGCACTTTCTACATATTTTCATGACCCCTGCTGAAAAGATGAATCAGAATCTATACTCTTCTCCTACCGCTAGCTTTTCCTCAAACGGCAGCTCAGTTTCGCAACAAGATACTCATTCCTACCATCCAGACACGTATCATTCACCCGACTATACTTACACCTCACATATAAGTAACACTGGTTTTACGGATAACGCTGATGATCTAGAATACAGGTTGAGGGAACTAGAAAGTGCTATGATGGGAACTGATCAAGATTTTACAGAATCTTATGATATCTCGTCTTCATGGGGTGGTGTTAATCAAGCAACTTCAGATGTTATGACAGAGATGATATCTAGACGGGACTTTAAAAAGTTGCTTATTGCTTGTGCTAAAGCGATAGCGGAAAACGATTCTATAACTGCTAATTGGCTGATGTCAGAGTTGCGTCCAATGGTGTCAGTATCTGGTGATCCAGATCATAGGTTAGGTGCATACATGTTAGAAGGGCTTGTAGCAAAACTATCCTCTTCAGGTAGTTCTATTTACAAAGCTTTAAGATGCAAAGAACCGAGTGGTAATGAATTGTTTTCATATATGCGTATACTATACGAAGCGTGTCCTTATTTCAAATTTGGATATTTATCTGCAAACGGAGCAATAGCTGAAGCCATGAAGAACGAAAGCAGGATTCATATAATTGATTTTCAGATAGCACAAGGTGGTCAATGGGTGACATTGATCCAAGCTCTTGCTTCACGACCGGTGGGCCTCTAAGCCGCATCACGGGTGTTGATGATTCTACTAGCGCATATGCTAGAGGGGGTGGAGTCAACATTATTGGTCAGCGGTTAACAGCTTTAGCTAAATCTTGTAACATCCCGTTTGAGTTTCATGGCGTGCCTGTTTATGCTACCGAAGTTCAAATTGCGCATCTTGGTATTCGGCCCGGTGAACCATTAGCCGTAAATTTTGCTTTTATGCTTCATCACATGCCAGACGAGAGTGTTGGTCCTGAAAATCATAGAGACAGACTATTAAGACTCGTCAAAAGCCTATCTCCAAAAGTTGTTACACTTGTCGAACAAGAATCTAACGTTAATACCGCCCCTTTTTTCAATAGGTTTCAAGAGACATTAAACTACTATTCAGCTATATTTGAATCGATAGATGTGACTCTACCTAGGGATCATCAAGACCGAATCAGTGTTGAACAACATTGCCTTGCGCGTGATATAGTTAATATTATAGCGTGTGAAGGGGTTGAAAGAGTTGAAAGACATGAACTTTTGGGAAAATGGAGGTCCCGGTTTACTATGGCGGGATTGAAACCATACCCTTTGAGCTCACTTGTGAACTCAACTATTAAGAGTTTGCTTGATACTTATTCTCATAAGTATAGACTTGAAGAACGAGATGGGGCTTTGTTTCTTGGATGGATGAATCGCGATTTGGTTGCTTCGTGTGCATGGAAATGATCTAGGAAACGTCTATAAGCACTATAGATAATAAGCTTAACATACTAGCTTCTTGTTATATATATGTATCATCTGTTCATTTGTGATAATAAAAGCTCATTTTTTTCATCGAAGATGGTCAACTTTTTTTTAGTATATAAAAGCTCAAACATTATACCTTAAACAACTTTGACCAGAACGGTTTATGTTTATGTTAAGCTTATTGTCTATAAGCACTATAGATAATAAGCTTAACATACTCGGAACGGTTTATGTTTTTATTAATAACGGGTCAAATATGTCAAATGGCAGATGTTATCTACACGAGAAACATTATACCATACGGGTAGATTTGTTTAACGGGTCAAAGTTGTTTAAGGTTGCACAGAGTCACATTAAGAAATCAGATTGTTTAAATAACTATATTCGTAATCATATTTAGCATGCTAGCCATTTTAGAAAGTTCATAAGTCTAAACAAAAAGTGTTACGGGTCAACCCGATCCGCTAACATACCATAAATTACCCGTTTTGACGTGTTAAATAACACAACTGAACCATTCATATATTATCTCATTTAAGACACTGATAAGTACATTTTTTAGCCTGCTCTCATTTTGTGGATATATATATGTTAGTAGTCTTTGTCATGATGATCCTTGTCACAACAAATATGCGATGCTATCATGATTTCGGATTATGGTCTCAGAAAACAATGCACCAATTCAGTTGCTGTTAAAGCATATGTAGATATCACCAAAATACACTCAGATTATAACGATAAATAGTTCATCAAATGTGATGTCGAAAAAGGGCTATTCTCAAAGCTTATTGGATAATGTCACTAATCTTGCCCTACAGCTAAAGCAGAAAGAACATGTCCAAGGCTTTCTCTTGTTCAGGAGCAATTACGTATATGAACATTGGTTAAATCGCTATGTGAAGTGTCGATAACAAGTCAAATCTAATAAGAACTATAAAGCATTTGGTCAAACGGGTTAAACATTCAGTAGTTAACTGCAATCTTCTAAACTTTTGTAAGAAAAAACGGATAACTATCTTTGTTGGTAATCAAAAGACGAAACAAACAAACAAAATAGACAAACGAAGCGGAAGCTTTATTCAACATTATATAGCAAACCAAATACGAAGGTACCAAAATTCAAAATTTTCATTTCAGAAAGTACAAAGAATTCTAATGTCATTGACCTCTATTTATAAGAAACCAATGACCTAACAATATTATCAAATCCTAAACCAACTCAAATTAGGAAACATAACAAAGACTAAATACCAACTTTACCGAATGCCCCTTAGAGGCACTTTTCCTAACAATCTTAATAGAATGCAGAAATGTTGGTCGATTAACCTGGCCTGTGATTGACTTGCATATAATAATGATATGTTTCGGCTTAAACTTATTCTGAGTATTTATCCGGCTTGCTTGGTCCAACTATTTTACTACATCATCTGAGGGTGTTATGTAATATGTGTAGCAAGTATTAACAGGCAAACTAGACCATGAAATTCGTTTAGATGGATAAACTAACAAATCTATTAAGAGACAAACATAAGTCTCATCAAACTAATAAGAGTGTTTTTGATAAAACTGACAGGAGCATAAATTTAAGCTACTTGAAATTTACTAGTATGATTTAGGAGCTTATTTCGACAAAAGCTCGCATAGTCACAAGTTATTAGCCAAATGAAGCTCATATTTCAATAAAGCTTTTTTTCACAAAAGAATAAACTAACGGCCCTATAAACTTTTAAAAACTTGTGCGCTAAACATGGTCTAAGGGTATGTTTAGAAATAAGTTGTAAGTTGTAAACGGTAGAAGATGAAGATGTGCGAAATAACCAAATTACCCTTAACAACCAATTTTTGGGGTGTAGATTGACAATATTTTCGGGTATTCATGGTAGTTTACAATATAACTAAAACAGAAAATTTCTCCGGTATGTCATTACATTTTTATAAATTTCTTGCATTCAACATTAGCTTAACGTATCACAACAACAACAACAACGAACCCAATCCCGGGAGGCGGGTATGGGAGGTAAAAATGTAGACAGATCCATTTCACCCTACCCTGGGATAAACCGGGAGTAGAGGCTGCTCAACGAGACCTCCAAAGGCTAGTGCGGGTGTGCAGTGAGAAAAAGGAGAAAAGAAAGCGGAAGACGGACAACAACAAAACAGCAAACAAGTAAGAGGTCACATAAGAGAACACGACAAAAACAAAGAAACAAAGCACAAAGGGACACAGGCGAGACCAAAAGTGTCAACAAAGAACAAGGCAAAGCAACGCAGAGCAAAACAAAGCACCAAAACAAAAGCGGTATGAGAAAAGCGAGCAAGCCTAAGCATACATAGCAAAGCAAAGAAACGGGGCCTAAAGCTACAGCAAAGAAAAAAGGCACGGGGCCTAAAGCTAAGGCAGAGCAAAACAAAGCACCAAAAACAAAAGCAGGACGAGAAAAAGCAGGTAGGCCTAAGCACCCAGAGCAAAGCAAAGAAAACGCACGGGGCCTAAAGTTACGGCAAAAGCAAAAGGGAGGCACCAAAACCGAAAAACGCCGAGGCAAAGCAAACAAAGGGACGCCTAAAAGCCTAACCCACCAAAAACCACCTAAACCCCAAAAAACCCCTAGCCCAAAAATCTAACCGCAAATCCTAATCCTATCTCTCCACCCTTTCTATCCGAGGTCATGTCCTCCGACAAGAGAAGCTCAGACATGTCTAGCAATCCTAGCTTCCCACCGAGATTGGGTCCGCCCTTCTTCTCACGCCATCTACAACTATCGCCTCGACTCTTCTAACCGGTCTTTGCCGCCATGCCTTCTCCCGACATGACCGAACCACCTCAATCTACCTTCTCATCTTCGAGATAATATTTCCGACATCAAGTTTTTCTCTGAAAACTCGTTCGGTATCATGTCAAGCAAGGTTTTACCGAAGTCCATCTTAGCATTCTAAGTTACGCCACCTCTACCCGGTTAGCGTGGGCCTGGAGATGGGCCAACACTCGGACCCGATAGCAAAGCGGGCCTAATCGCCACTCTATAAAATTTCCCTTTAACTTTAAGGGTACCTTCCTGTGCAGAGGACTCCCGACGCCTCCATTTCGCCCAACCAACTCTTATCCGTTGGTTACGCCCTCATCTATCCTCCCGGTTGTGAATCATCGATCCTGTGTATCTAAATGACTCTGGGTGGCGGGATCCGGTCAGCCGATACGAATATCCTCATGGTTGTTTGACTCGCCTCCCAAAACACATCTCGTGTATTGGTCTTCTCTACTCACCCGAAGGCCGTTGTCTTCAAGAGCTTCCCTCCATAGCTCAAGTCTGGTGTTTAACCCTTCCGCCGTTTCTGCCACCAACACAATGTCGTCAGCGAATATCATGCTCCACGGAATGCCCTCTTGAATCCTTCTAGATAAGTCATCGGAATCAAGGCGAAGGTAGGGACTTAAGCGGATCCTTGGTGGAGCCCAACTTTCTGGGAAAAACTCGAGAGCCCAACACGGTGGATCTAACACGGGTCTTAGCTCCCTCGTACATATCCTTGATTACTCTCACGAATCTCTTTGGGGTCCCTTTGTCAAAAAGAGTTTTCCAAATCAACTCACGAGGAACACTATCATATGCCTTTTCAAGGTCCAGGAACGCCATATGCAAGTCCTTTTGTCTCTCTCTATACTTCTCCATGAGACTTCTAAGAAGGTGAATAGCCTCAATCGAAGACCTTCCTGGCATAAAACCAAATTGGTTCTCAGATACCCTCGTCTCCCTTCTCAGCCTCCTCTCAATGACTCTCTCCCAAAGCTTCATGGTGTGGCTAAGGAGCTTGATGCCCCTATAATTGCTACACACTTGCACATCCCCCTTGTTTTTGTAGATTGGGATGACTTCACTAAGTCTCCATTCTTCCGGCATCTTAGCACCAGATAAGATCTTGTTGAAGAGGCAAGTTAACCAATTTACCCCTTCCTGCCCCAAGCACCTCCAAGCTTCTATGGGGATTTGGTCCGGCCCTACCGCTTTGTTTCTACCCATCTTCTGTAGTGCAACCTTCATACGGTTGGCTAATCCTTGAATAGTCGCATTCGTGTCGTAGGTATTGTACTCTTCTTCCCTCCTCCTTGGTGCTTCCTCCGTTGAAAGTGGGAGGCGAAATACTCTCCCATCTTTTCCTAATATCTTCTTCGGACACAATGGTTCGTCCGCAGCATCTTTGATATATTTGACATTACCTAAATCCTCCTCCCTCTCTCGTGCTTTAGCAATCCTAAATATATCATTTGCTCCTCTTTGAGTCCAATTCTTGTACAAATCTTGATGCTTTATCTTTTGCCATAGCCACACCTTTTCGCCTTCTCTTTAGCTACCTTATACCTCCTCTCCGCGGTAGTAATGTCGGCTTGGTGGTCCTCTCGACACCGGCTGAGTTCTCTCAACTGGATTGTTTCACGCAACTTTGGCTTGCACTTCCTCACTAAACCACCAAGATTCCCATTGGGTGGTTGAGTTCTAGTACTCCCGCTAGCCACACCGAGTGATTCTTTTGCTGCGTCTTTAATGATGTCGGCGAGCGCTCCACAACCCGGTCCGCGTCTCCATCGATCAGTCCTCTCGACCTAGTAGAAAATCTCTCAAGACTTTCATTTTAAAGACTCGCCGCCTCCCGCTCAAATTCTTCCATAGAATCCTTGTCAACTGGACATTGCTCTCCTTGGTTGATGTCTCGAAAAAGTGTATCCAAAGCTAACAATTTGTGTTGGGATGAGCATGCCTCGCTTTGAAAACCCTCGATCCCTACATGCTCTAAGGTCGCCTCTTCACCAAAGCAGATAGTCAACGGGTGTTGTGACCCCACTGGAAGCGTGATCAGTGCACTTCTCTTCTTGAAGAAAGAGTTCACTACTACCAAGTCGTGAGCCAACGCTGAACTCTAAAATCGATCGGCCTTCCTCATTTCTAACTCCAAAGCCATAACCACCATGAACCCAGCGTAGCCATCCAAGCCGCCCTACGTGGCCATTGTGTCACCTCCAATAAATAAACGTTGATCGAGGGCACTCACGACAAGGCCGCCGAGGGAGTCCTGTAAGGTCTTTTCTCAACTTACTCCGGCCCGCTATGGTGCATATGCGCTAATTACGTTAACGGTCTCCCCATCAATGACCAACGTAATCGCCATGATCCTGTCGCTCCTCCGGGTCACTTGCACAACATTATCCTTGAGACCCGCCGCCAAAATAACTCCAACTCCGTTTCTCGCTGACTTAGAGCCCGAGTACCAAAGCTTGAAGCCGTTACCCTCCCTCGAGCTAGAGCCCTTCCATTTAGTCTCTTGGAAGCACGCGATGTCGACCTTATGTCTCCTCAACACATCCGCCAGCTCAAAGAGCTTTCTGGTCAAGGTTCCAACATTCCAACTACCCACCCTAATCCTACGAGGCGCTACCCTAGCAAAAACCCTACCCCCCCTAAACCCTCCAGCCCTCCACACCGCCTACCTCACTCACCCCGCCTACCTCCCACCCCGCCAACCCCATCTATCCCGCCACCCACCTACCTCGACTACCCCGCCTCACAACGCCCACACTGACAAGACATGACCTCAGACGATCATCGCTAACCAAAGCGTCTATTTCACCCCAACAAACAACAACAAGGCAACAAATAAAACAACCCTACCCTAAAACCAAGATAACCAAGCAAAACCAAGGGCAGAAACAAACTCGGAAGCAAACCTACCACTAGGACCACAAGTTAAAGTTCACTACCAAGAAACAAAATAAAGCAAAAGTATAGAAGATGAGGAATAAAGAGTAAGAGAGTAGAGGGTGTAAAGAAACAAACTCTCTGCTGCACAGAATCAAAAATCCGGTCGTGATGGTGTCGACAGTGACGGATCGATCGATGGCGGGGTCACATCAATAAAGAAAGCGGCGGTTTCAGGCTCCGGAGATTGTCGGGTTGCAACTCTCGCCGGAGTTTAAGTCCAAGGAGGCCTCAAATTAACCTGCAAAAGACACAAGCAGAAAAACCAACTTGCCGGAATTAAGCCGGCGTGTGGTCTAAAAAAAATGGGTTAGGGCAGCTCCGGATTGGCCGGAAAACACGGGGAACACAAATGCAGAAACGTGTCAAGCTAAATTGCTTTTGTTTGCCGGAAAATAAAAATTCCGGCAAATAAGCGCCGGCGAGTGGTGGCGCGTCGGTGGTCCGGCGATCAATCAGCGAGTCCTGGTGATATCGTACTGAGGAGGCGAAGAGGACGGTGATGTTTAATTATAACACAAACTTGAAGACAATACCCGATTTGGAGAAAATGAGATGCAGGGGAAAAGAAATAAACAAGAGAGAACTTAAACTACACATATTAGCAATATTATCCCTCATTTAAGGCGGTTATTGCATATTAGCTTAACGTATCAGTTATCACTAAAAAAGAAGATAATTATTTTGAGAACACAAGGCATTTATGGAACAAAATATTAAACCTAGCGTATACAATTATGTACCTATATAAATGTAACAACCCACCAAACTAACTTCAAAAGTCAAAAAAAGAAGGGAGTTGGAAGGTAGCAAACTAGCAATGTCACGGTTAGGAATTCAGAATTTTAAATGTTACCGCAATTACTCTATAGAGTAAAATACACCGTTCGTCCCTAATCTTGTACAGACAAAAGTTCAATGCAGAACGATAAATATCTAAAGAACAAAACACTTCATCTCAACCATTCATTTATATTTCATCTTATGGTCTAGATTAAACATCAACATTCAATTTAAATTTAAACAAGGGCAGCTTTGTAATTTACAATTCTCGCCTACATCTCACCCCAGTCACTCTCAAATAATCATTTACACACACTCTCTCTCTTTTTCCTCTCTCTCTAATCAATCGAAGCTATAATCACAACATTTTGTACAAAATTAACCTCATCATCATCATTATTACTGTTATGGGCGTTATGATTGTGGTTGAGTGAGAGTAAAAAGAGTTTACTGAAAGTGTCTTGATGAAAATTGGGGTTTGGGAATTGGGGTTTTGGAGTGGAGTGAAATTGATCGGTTGTGATGAGTTGGTGTTGAATTGGTGAGTTGAGTGAGGATTGTGTGTGATTTAAGCGATGGTTTTGCCATTGATGATGAATTTAGCGAAGGTTTGGGATTAACGTCATTGGTGTAGTGGAAGATGATGGACAAGAAGGTGGTTTTGACTGTGGATTTGTTTACTAGTTTTGATGTTAAAAATAAAGCTCGGAGTGGAAGGAGTTGGTGCGGGAAGGAAGTATGTGATCGTGTTAATATTGGAAGCGTAGGAAGGAAATGATGCTTGGAGGAGGTATAATGATAATGAATGGATTGGATAGAGGTTTATGTGATCTCAAGCAGACATATTCTTCTTATTGGTGGGGTGTGAGGTAACTATACGCACAATAAGTGAGTAACATGATGTTTGGTTGGCTTACTCAGAGAGAGAAGGAAATGTCTGGGTTGGACAGAATGGAGAGGTATAATCATTCATTCATAATGAATGGATTGTTTGTATAGAGTTGAATAATGTTTTCTACATGTTTATTTCGCTATTTTGAAGAAGGGTGTTTGGGATATGTCAAAAAAAAAAAAAAAAAAAAAACATTTGAGATGAGATGAAAAGTAGGGGACCTTTCCAAAAGTGTGATGAGTCCTTTTCTTCAAACATCATAAATCATCTTTATTCGATGCGGTCTTTGACAACTACGAGAAGGCTCCATTATTTCAAGCTTAGTTGCAATATTAGCAACCGATCCTTTGGCAATTTGTTCAAGTACACCATTGGTGTCTTCCCTATCAGCTGCAATACCAATTCATTTATTATTACTAGTAAACAAGTCATTGAATAACAATAAATCAATTAAGCAACTACTTATTTAAAGTAAAGTAAAGTAAATTATATGATGTTATTTCCTGTTCTTTCTTCTGAACTTATTCAATACTCTATATAATATTAATTCTCTAGGACTTTTACGTTCTTGTATCTAATAAGCGAGTGTAATTCGTTCACGTTCTACAACATTTGTTGTTTCATTGATTAATTAAATGAATAGCTTCTAAAGTCTTTAAGTTTATTCAACTAATATTATCATACATTGATACATCAATACATTGTGAGTTGGTTCGGGTTGTGAGATGGTATGGTCGTGGAGATAGGTAATAAGCTATTGTTATCGTGAAAATGGCGAGTTCATCATGTAGTGAGATGTCTTGCTCCAAGTTGCTTTTATGGAATCGAGAGTTGCGGTTGCTCACACTTATCTTTGGTTGGGGGTGGATTTACTTGAAGTGGGTCAATATCTTGGCATGATGGATAGTGGGTATGTTTGAAAAAAAGTTAAATCTTTTACGAATCCGTGGGATTTTTTTACAAATCCGTGAGATTTTTACAGAATCCGTGGGATTTTTCTCGACGGAAATTTTGAAAAATAAAAAATAAAAATCGCTTTTTACAAATCCGTGGGATTTTCACGAATCCATGGGATTTTTTACGACGAAAATTTTGAAAAAAAAAGTTCGTCTTTTTACGAATCCCGTAGGATTTTTTTACGAATCCGTGAGAACCTTTTACGAATCCCATGGGATTTTCGGACGGAAATTTTGAAAAAAAAAGTTCGTCTTTTATGAATCCGTGGGATTTTTACGAATCCGTGGGATTTTCTTACGAATCCATGGGATTTTAAGACGAAAATTTTGAAAAAAAAGTTGGTCTTTTACGAATCCGTGGGATTTTTTACAAATCGTGGGATTTTTCTGAATCGTGGGATTTTTCTGGACGGAAATTTTGAAAAAAAAAAAAATCGCCTTTTTACAAATCCTGTGGGATTTTCTTACGAATCCCATGGGATTTTTCTGGACGAAAATTTTGAAAAAAAAAAAGTTCGTCTTTTTACGAATCCCGTAGGATTTTTTTTACGAATCCCGTGGGAACCTTTTACGAATCCCATGGGATTTTTCTGGACGGAAATTTTGAAAAAAAAAAGTTCGTCTTTTTATGAATCCCGTGGGATTTTTACGAATCCGTGGGATTTTCTTACGAATCCATGGGATTTTACTCGACTAAAATTTTGAAAAAAGTTCGTCTTTTTACGAATCCGTAGGAACTTTTTACGAATCCCATGGGATTTTTCGGGACGGAAATTTTGAAAAAAAAAAGTTCGTTTTTACAATCTGTGGGATTTTTATGAATCAGTGGGATTTTTTACGAATCCGTGGGATTTTACGGACGAAAATTCGAAAAAAAAGTTCGTCTTTTACGAATCAGTGGGATTTTTCGGGACGAAATTTTGAAAAAAAATTTCGTCGAAAGTATATAAAAGTGCATATCAATAGAAAGATGATTTTTTTCTCGTCGCGATGGTGTATTTTTCAGAACAAGATTTACCGTTTGAAGATATGTTGTTTTTTAAAAGGGTGGAAATTAGGTTTCTATGGAATTACGTTTCTCACCCTTCCTCATTAATTTTTGTTTCTCATCCATCGGATGAAAAGAAGATGAATGGTTAAGATCTTATGATTTGTTCTTTAGATTAAATGTGTTAGTATCGATCTCACTCTCATCTTGTCTGTACAAAGCGATCGGACAAAGTTGGCCTTTCTTGTCTGTAGCATCACGATTGGACAAAGTTGACCTTTTCATCATTTGAGACCGAGAGTCCAAAATGGGTTTTAATGCAAAACAAATCCTGACCACTAACTGCCAAAGTCAACGTCGATTTTTGTTATGTAATCGAGGGTGTTTTAGTCCATACACATTTCTACTATATATTATGTTATCTTTTCTGTATAATTATTGAACTTGATTTTACATTATCAATTTTAAAAAAATTGTTAGTTTGTATATTTTTATATCATTTATTACTTTTGGATTGCATAAGGTTTAAAAGAATCTTAAAATTTTATATCATGTTTGTTATGTTTCTTTATATCAATTGATCATGTGAAATATATTATACAACAAAATACATTGAACCCCTAGGATTTATGAAATCATGACACTTAATTGACTTTCTAGCCTTTCACATGTATTACTTATAAACACATACCACCGATCTAGGGCCCAGCAAAATCATCTGAAAACCGACCAGAATCGACAAATCGACTGTAATAGGGCCAAACCAAACCGAACCAACATTATTCGGTTCGGTTTTCGGTTTTATATAATTATTTTGGTCTTATTCGGTTAGGTTCGGGTCAAAACACACTTATTCGGACCGAAATAGTTAAACTGACCCGACATGACTCGACCTGATCGACCTTATTTGATATGGTTTCAGTTTCGTTAGCTTTTACTCGGTTTGGTTCTTGGTTCACGTTTTACCCTTATTCGGTTTTGGGTCGGGTCGGTTTGGCGGTTGAATGGATTGACCATTGCTTTCACCATACATTGACCTCACAACTAACAAAGCAAGCATGTATTACTTGCTAGTTTAATTAGCTATGTATAAATCTATATATTATGATGTATAGATATAGATATTTCATTCTCATAGCAAAGCTTCACTTAATCAAGGTGAATTGCAATGTTGTAGCGACTCAATTTTCGCTTGATTAATATTAAACTCTTGAGTTGTAACTTCGAAGAAATAAAGCTGTGAAATTTTTGCGATTTTGTAGAAAGACTTATGTTCATTTTACTAAAGCCTTTAAATGTTCAAACTTTCAAATTAAAGCTAAATCGGATGTGATTTATCATACAAGTTTCAAGAATGAAAGAAAGTTAAAATAAAAATACCAAGAATGCGAAAAGAGTTAAAAAGTAATATTTTTGAAAATATCAAAATGTCCATCTATTAAATGACAATTAAATGCTATTACGATAATATATATATATATATATATATATATATATATATATATATATATATATATATATATATATATATATATATATATATATATTATTACCGATTAATAGTTTTGAGATATTAACTTTTTTTAAAAAATAGATGGAAGTGCATTTATTATTATATGATGATAGTTTTTTGAAATTTAAATTTAGTCACCACACTTTTTAAAATAACCTCCTCTTTTTTTTAAGGTTATTTTTATGACAAATTGATTTTTGTAGGCATTTTGTAAGGAAATCAAATTTCTCAAGTTTTGACCAAATTGAAATTCAATCTTAGACTTTTATGTTTGAAGAAGAAGCTCAATTTTGAAATTGATTTTTTTTAGACTAAAATACACCGTTGGTCCCTAAACTTGTATCGGAGGATCGCGATGAGACGAAACCGGGCATATTCATCGTCGGGGTCCCTATTTCAGGTTTTCACTGTTCTAAGTCCTTTGACCATTTGCCGTTAGTCAAGGACATCTCAAGGCGTTACATTTGTCTTTAGTCCAAGGGCAATTTTGACATTTCCATATTTCAATTAAAAATTTCTTAATTATTGCCACAGGCTCTGTTGTAAAAATCGGCCCAGGCGGCCGATTAATCCCCGCATAATCGTTGATCGGTCACTAAGCGCCTTGATTTATCATAATCGGCCTATTTAATCGGTTTGGTCAAAGATCGCTTAAAAATCGGTCAACAAACCGATTAATCTGACAAAATCGGTCTAATCGGATTAATCGGATAAAATCGCTTAAAAATAGGTCAACAAAATCGCTTTAAAATCAGACAAAATCGCTTAAAAATTGGTCAACAAACCGATTAATCTGACAAAATTGGTCAAAGATCGCTTAAAAATGGTCAATAAACCGAGTAATATTTATGTTTGACTTTGAACTTTGAAGAATTATGTATTATGTTTATATTTGAACACTTGAAATATTTGAACTTTGATGCACTATGTTTATCTCATACATATAATATAATATAAAATATAATATTACAATTTTGTGCATAAATATTCCAATCATTAATCCCGCTTAGTAGATTAATCGCTAGGCCCCACTGACCGTCTCGATGGCGCTAGCGATTTTACAACAAGCCCGGGTAATGTAACCTCTTCCATGATAAACACATAGTCATGTTATCAATCGTCCCGAACTTTCGTTACAAGAATTATCGAACCACAAACCCTAATTGCATGTCACAAAACCCTGTTTATCGATCATAAAACCGAAACATGGACTTTACCCTATGGAAAGTAAGAAGACGGTCGGGTTATCCAGTTGATGATACCGAATCTATCGACTCCTAAGAAGAAATACTGTTTTTTTTGTTGATTCTGATCATTGGAATTTGTAATTGTGGTATTTATTGTTTCAATTAAGTTTATAGAATGCTTCAAACATATATTGACATGTTTTCGGTGGTAGATCTAAAATGTTTAGTATGAGGTTCATCACAATGGTGTCTTTAAATCGGCCCGATAGAATATCGTTGGAGGTATGGAAAGTTTAGTTGATTTGGTTGATGTTGATAGTGTGTCGGTTGAAGAGTTGGGCGTGCTTATGTATGAATTGGGTTATGAGCTCTACTCAAAAATTACTATTACTTTGTTAAGCCCGGTAGTAATTTAGATGATGGTTTGTATAGCTTAAGTGAGAGTGCTAATTTAGAAATATTGAAAGATCTTGTTGATGACCATAAGATGATAGAGGTTTATGTTGAAAATGGTAAGACAACATTGGACGTTGATCAAATGTTACCAAAGTCTATTAGGACGAGTTATTGGTGATGTGGATGCAACAAAGAAAAAGCGACTCTTGCTATTGTTCCATATTGCTCAAAGAAATTGTTCTTAGAAAACATTGTTAATAAGTGCGTGGTAGAGGACTTATGTGAGGTTCTGAGATCAACCTGGAAGTCAATACTTTGGTACAATCTAGTCGGATGCGGAAACACAACCCTTGTTTCCGGTGGCAGACGCGTCACACATCAGAAGATGTTGCGGTGATGTCAACCAAACATATAGATACATGTTGAGCATATCCAAATAGATAGTCACGAAGAGGTATCTCAAATGATCAAGAGTTTGGTCATCATGAGGAGGAAACATGTAATCATGTGGATCATATCCAAAAGGTAAATCTGTGCGAGTTAGTGAAATCAATGAAGATGTAAGTGATGACAATGTGAGTGAGACGGACAATTATATGAGTCACGATGATGATATTGAGAACAATGGTGATGGAAACACGGTTGTCGATGAGCCTAATACTTTTGAGGAGCCTGATTTTGAAGTTAACTCATTCAAAGTGGTGAGACTACTGATTTACCATCTATAGGTACCACCACCGACTACCACATGATTTTTTAAGAAAATGACTTGGATTTGTTAGATGATCTTGATTTTGCAAGTGGTTACGAGAATGAGGATGAGTATGTTATTAGGAGGAACAAATTGAGGCATACAAGAAACAAAAAGTTAAGTGAGGCGGACAAGCAGAGGACGAAATATTTTTTTCTCGTGGTCAAAGTTTTATAGCGCAAAGAAGTGAAAGATAGGATCTACATGCTTTCAATAAAGACTAGGAGGAAATTGCAACTAATTAAGAATGACAAATAGAAATTAGGGTTAGGTGTCTCGGACAAATACCGTTTGTGGAATAAAGAAGGTTGGTCGGGCACATTCCCAAAGAGGAGAAATGGTCCGATAACTAGAAACCTCGGTAGGGATGTGTATTTTGAAGCGCAAGGAGCAAGCAACAGAGTGTCCATGGTTGTTGTATGTAGCCAAAATACGAGATAAAGATGTATGGATTGTTCGAACTTTCAAGGATGAACACGGATGTTTCGCAATCAAGAGACATTAAAGCTTGTGACTACAAGTTTCTTTCAAACAAATAGTTGACCAAGTTCAAGTGAATCCAGATATTCCAATCGGGCATTCAAGATCATTTCGATAAGCAGTTTGAAGTTGGTGTGTCATGCAAAAAGCATTAAGGGCAAAAACAAGGCGAGAAAATGAGATTAGGGGTGATCATAGCGGCGAGACACCTTTTAAGAGACTATGTTGATGAGTTGCGAAAACTAACGGATACAACGAGTTAGGATAAGTGTACAAACCGCAATGATGCAACAAGTCCAACGAGTTTTCAAGAGAATGTATGTATGCTTAGGCGCATTGAAGGAAGGATACAAAGCTTGTCAAAGAGAGTTGTTGGGGTTAGATGGTGCTTTTATGAGGGTTCTTTTCTGGCCGACTTCTAACAAGCAATCGGTATAGACAAACAACAATGGAATATACCATGTAGCATACGCTGTTGCAGGTGAAAGCAAAGACTCATGGATTTGGTTTCTTGAATGTCTAAGAGATGATCTTGACTTGCAACGAAACTCAAACTACACTTTTATCGGTGACATGCAAAGGTGATGTTACCATTTTGTTGATTAGAATCACTTGTATTTTCGTTATATGCAAATTGTATTAGTAAGGAATTGATGTTTATTTGTGCGGGGTATCATTCCAAATTAGCGAAGTATTCCTAGTCTTGAACAGAGATATTGTTTGAAGCACATCCATGATAATATGAAAATGCAATGGAATGCTAAAGCATACAAGGAACATTTGTGGAGATGTGCGTGACAACAACCATCCAACAATTTTAGCGACCATGTTGAATTCAAGAGTTTTAGCGAACCCGCCCATGCTTGGTTAAGTAAGATACCACTGACTCATTGGTCAGGTCGCATTTTCGGTACCTAACCAAATCTATGTCTCTTGTACATCTTTTGTTCTACGACATTTTAAGGAACCTAACCAAACAAGTTGTAGGGAGGCTCATTCGATGTGCTACTTAATAACATGTGAGGTGTTCAATGGGAAACTAGTGGGAGGTAGGCACCAACCGATCATTCTTGCTTTGGAATACATTAGAGTATTGTATGAAAATAATAGTGAGCGTTGTGAATGTGATTCAAAATGTGACGGACCATTAACACCAAAGGCAACACTCATGTTAGATGCAATCAAGAAAGAGGCTTATAAGTACTTCGCTTACGGGTTGAAGGAGAAAAGTATGAGGTCGGTGGATGGGGAGACAAGTGTACAAAGTGAATGTTGAAGCTAGGGCTTGTACATGTAGAAGATGGGAGCTTCTGTGTATGCCATGTAAACATGTTGTTGCTACCAGCCGTGTATGAGGTTGAATGAAATGCAAATAGGATCATTGAATCATGGGTTCATCCATGTTACTTGCTTAAGACTTGGGAAGAAACTTACAAACACCACATCCACCAATAAGCGGTTATGAGCATTGGTATAAGTCACGAGTTCCTACAACCATTCTTCCACCTAAACATCATAAACCATTAGGTAGGCCACGAAAGAAAAGAACCGTGGCTTTTCTTGAAAATGATAATTGTGAAAAATCCAAGAACTTGTCACGGTCTAGTAAGAGTGTGGTTTGTGGTATTTGTGGCAATCTTGGTCACAACAAGAAAACATGTCTTGGGCAAGGAGGTGTTACAGAAGTCAAGGCACTACACACAGTCTCAAAAGCAGTGTTCATCCCAAATTAAACTTACAACAAAGAAGAAGGCAAAGGTTACGGTGACAACTATGCGGTAATGATCAATCAAGTGGTCGGTCTCAATCAACTGAAGTCAAGTTGATCTCGCTACGAGTGGGTCTCCAAAGCAATTTTGGACTAAGACCAAGATTATAGCGAGAAAGCTTTCTTCACAACAAAAAAATGCTAGTTAAGCATATGAAAGCCAATGTTATCCATCGAATATGTATTCCCCTAAACAATATTTGTTGTGTTTAAACAATGTATGTTTTTGAACTTTGTAGACTCCAAAATTTTATGCATTTGGAAATATATCCATTTGCGTTATGTATGAAATCATGTCATTTTAGTGTATGGGTTTAATTGTGTTTTTATTGTATTGTTTTAGAGTCTTCATACATACGTGTTTTGAGTTGGTTCTTGTTATTGTATTATCACAAACACTAATGAAGGATCAAAGATGGATGAACAACACCATATCAAGTTTATGTTGATACTCGTAAATGGTGTCTGCTCATCCATCACCGATCATTCATCCATCTTTGATACTTGGATGCGGGTTTCGAGTTGGATACGGTTATTCTATCATCACAAACAGAATGAAGGATGAAAGATGGATGAACAACACCATACATCAAGTTTATGTTGATACCGAAAGTGGTGTCTGTTCATCCATCTCTCATCATTCATCCATCTTTGAAACTCAGATCTGTAATGAGTTTGACCATTTGTGTGGCAAGTGATATATATATTCTTGGGGCAAAGGACCTACTAGCAAAGGCAACCGAAGATAAGGACCAAAGCATAAAAGAAATATATTAACACATGTACAAGGACCAAACATTATACACCAAAAGACTATTCTTAGTCAACGTACTCTAAAACATCTTAAACACAAGCTGCACCATCTACCACCGATTCAAAACACTAAAACCGGTACCTATCTAAACCAAGAGAAGAACCATAGAAAAACCAAGAAGATGATCATCGAAGACAACACACAAAGTTCACGAGGCGGCAAACTTTCTCCTTCTCAACAAGGAGATCGGCCAAGGTGCAGTGGCCTCAAGCTCGTTGCCCGGCCACCGGCGTTGACCGCCTCCATAGTCTCGTGAGCGAGGCGGCTCGTATTCTTGTAATGCCGCCTCATTCACTCAGATTGTTCTCTGCAAGTAGATGATCACATCTCTTGCTCTCCTTTGGATGGGTGGATCGTACCACCCATGAATGGACATGTTGTAGCCTATAACCGATAATCAATATGTTAGCATCTACTTGCCTCATAAACACAAACTAAACCCACTTGTATAAAATCACAATTATAATAAACCGGATAGACTATCATAATCAACACATTTTAAGGTAAACCACTACATGCAAACTTTGTCTGATGAAATAAAATTAAGTGTCCCAACTGTCTTGGGCGGGCATAGAACCTCCGCTTAGGGGTTCGTTGTGTTCAAACATGTTCTAATCACGGCCCTTACATTGCATGAACACACCACCATTTTTCGATTTTACCAGTCGGTGAAGAAGATAGGATTTTAGTTGTTAGGAAAGATAAAGGATGAGTGGTGATAAAATGCTCCTTTTATTAGAGAGGTTTCTTGTGGCGTACTGGTTAAACAAGTGGGTTGTACGGTAATTAATGGACGGTGGTAAAATGTCAAAATTGCCCTTTGACTAAAGACAAACGTAAGCGCCGAGATGTCTCGACTAACTAAGAATGGTCAAAGGACATGTAGCAGTGAAAACTTGAAATAGGGAATTTCGACGATGAATATGTCCGGTTTCATCCCATTGATCCTCCGATCTGAGTTTAGGGGACCAACGCCAGATTTTAGTCTTTTTATTAGTCAATCAAACAATTTTTTTTTCTTCTTTTTAGTTAAGCTCCGAATGATCGTATTAAATTTTGAAAAGAATATTATTAAAATTAGTATTTTTTTTAAACTAATATATACAAAAAGAAAATATGTTTTATATAAATTGTTTTAAACCGTCGTGCACACATGGTGAATTGACATAAGTTGCATTAACATAAATAATTTTTTTTGAAGTGTAAGCATTGTACCGCTTAATATCAACTCACCAAAAGTTCGGTAATGATATGCTAACATAAAGTTCCATATATCTTTACTCAGACTGTATAAAAGAATTAAACGAGTCGTTTATATATGTACAATCTTGTGTATTATTACATGTCGAAGTAATCTGCACTTTCATTTTCATATTTATAATCACATATTGCCGTGAGAATACATGAATATTATGTACTATAAAATTTCGTTTATATAAATGTATGTGAAAATTTAGACAAAAATTAAGTTGTAAAAGTAGAAAAATACAAAGCAGTTATAGCTTACATAAAATTCAAGCATTCTTGTTAAAGGCAAACAAAAATACAAAGCAGTTATAGACTTTTATGTTTGTATATTGATATAATAAAGGATGGAAAAGATATACTATAAAACTTTGTTCTTCATGTGAGAATATATGAACAATACAAAAGTAATTTTTATTTTTTTATTATTATTATTATTATTATTATTATTATTATTATTATTATTATTATTATTATTATTATAAATCATCACTTTATTAAAAAGCTAATAGTGATTCTAAAAAATTAGTGAAATAGTAAAGCCATTTGGTACACCTCTGAAGAATAAGAAACCAATTATATTAAAAATGTGAGCCACAAAGTGCGTCTTTGCCAACGTCTCGGGTCATGTAGAATCGTCGAATCTGCTTTTAGTAAGGTTATGCGATCCTTCTCGAGTTCTCGAAGAAGAGAGCGAAAAGGAAACCCATACCCAATATCCGCATTTAAACACGTCTTAGACACGCTTTTATTATTATTATTATTATTATTATTATTATTATTATTATTATTATTATTATTATTATTATTATTATTATTTTAATAAACAACCATCCGTCTAGTAAAATCAGGAGAAATGATGATATATGGATTACAAAATTTGCGTAGAAGTCACCTCTCCAATATAAACACACGTTTTTTTGTCTCGCCCTTTATTACCTTCTAAAGCTAAGAAAAACACTGTGTTTTGTATATTGAAACTTCTATAAAACAATTTTAAATATTATTCCTGAAATACTACTCAATTAATAGTGATAACATGAGTATGATATTAAACTAATACGATTAATGAATGTTATATCCGAAACCAACTTTAAGAAAATAATGTTATCACGTACTTTATCTAAGTAATAATTGTATACGAATAATTGCATAATAAAGTATGTGTCATGCATGTATCTTCATTCAAAAAAAAAATCCATTGATAATCTAAAGAAATGTCAACATACAAACCGTAAAACAGTAACTGTAGTATAGTTTACGAGGTCTTTAAAAATGATGATGATGATGATATCAAGGTTGCTTAGGTAATAGTATTGTTTATTTATAAGCATTTCTAGTTTTTATATACTCTATACCTAATATAGTAAATTTAATTAAAGTATGAACAAATAGATGTCAAAATGTCAAAAACTAGAAGTTAAAGATTCTACGGCAGCATAAAGCTAAAGAGTGTATTACAAAACTTGATTATTACGTAGTTGACAATTTTTTTTGTTTTGTTTAAACATGTTACAAAACAAACAAACAAAGTTTCTTATAAAGTTCTAAACATAATTTTGTGCTGAGAAAATTTTAAAAACACAAAGATCACACATTGTTTTTCGGGGTG
Source organism: Chrysanthemum lavandulifolium (assembly GCA_022545495.1). Classification (NCBI taxonomy): domain Eukaryota; kingdom Viridiplantae; phylum Streptophyta; class Magnoliopsida; order Asterales; family Asteraceae; genus Chrysanthemum; species Chrysanthemum lavandulifolium. The sequence continues at coordinate 57,777,819 of CM040242.1, forward strand.
CACATATTAGTGGAAACAGCATGATATGAATATGGTAAGATTAATATATGTAATCGTACCGAAGTGAATAAGTTACAAAATTTGTTTTAAACTTACAACGAGTTAAACTAATTGAACTAACGAGAGTCGTTCAAACATCTTTAGATAGCAAATCTTGTTCACTTTTCACCTTAAAAAAGCTATAGGTGCACAACTAAACATGTAGAAATATCCCAACTACTTACAAAGAATGCATCTATTTTCTTAAAACTTAAATCTTCAAACTTAAATTAGTGTAGTTTGTCTAAATTACTACTACCTTCGTCCCATAATAAATCAAAACTTTAACTTTTTAAGTCTTTTTATTCAACTTTTAGTAAATATTTTTATTTACATTATATAATATTTGATGAAAATATATGAATAGATTGAGTTTTAAATGTATTTTAATTTGGTATAATTTTCATCAAGTATTATATAACACAAATAAAAATTTTAATGGTCAAAGTTGAATAAGAAAGACTCAAAAAAGTCAAAGCGGACAATTATTATGGGACGGAGGGAGTATTAAGTATCACTTAAAATTGTCAGCTTAAATTATGTCATTTCTTGATCAATTCTTAAACTTGTCAACTTTTTAACAATACACACTATATTAATTTTATAAAATACACGTTTTGTATCTAAAAAACACACGCTTTTCATCAAGGGTTGAACCAGAATCATGGTCACAGATATAATTATTTGCCGCTATATACTGTTGCTTTACGCGGGTATGTCTTGTCAGTTCAAAACCACATATATTTTCTATTTGGTAGTATTAACAAAAATGAGAGGTTAATTGGATTCTAATAGAAAAACATTCGATTTGGGCCGTAAATAACTTCGTACGGAGTATTAAACCATATATCTACTTTCAAATTAGGGTTAATGGTCTAGAAAACCTACAAACTTTCCAATTTTTACTATTGTGACAATAAACTTTTTTTTTCCTATTAAAACAAAATAACTTCTTAATGACTCTTATCAGAACCAAATATGCCACGTGTACGATTAATTACCGTTAACCAAAAAACGTTTATAACGTCGGGGACCATTTCGCCAACTTACCAAACATGGGACTAATACTCCTAAAACATACGAATATATAAACCAATAAACAAACCCCAATTCAATCCAAACATCAAAATAATCAAATGTAGCAATAATCTCGTTACCACCAAAATCCAAACAAGAATATAAACCAAGCAAAACTCGCATTTCAACCACTTTAGAAAAACCCATCAACAACCTCAAACTCCTTTGGCAAGTTAAAGAAGCTTAAACAACCTAGGTTTCGCGTCGAAATACCCGTTATCGACGACTCACCGAGGCCTTATCGAGCTTACACCCAGTGTTTGATGAAATGCCCATTAAGAAAATAGGGCCAAAAGGGTCGAAAGGAGATAAAGTTAAGGTTTTGATAGTTTGGCCTTTGATAAAAAGTGGTTTTGGGATCTGGGTCGTTGAACATGTTGCGATTAGTGAATTAGTGAATATGGGAGACTCGGGTTAGGCGGGTTTGAGTGGTTGTGATTTTGTGGTGTTTTTGAGTCAGGAAGTTGCTGAGTGGGAGTGATGGAGAGTGTGGTGAGAGAGTGTGATCCGGCGGTTTTGATGTTTAATCCGAAATGGGGTATGATGACGAGGAGGAGAGTATGGGTGAGTTTAAGGAGTTTCAGGGGTCGTTTGAGGTGATTTATTCGTTTATGGGGTTGGAGGTTAAAGGATTGTTGAGTAAGAGGAATGGGGTGGTGTTTAAGTGTGTGGGGATGGTGTTTTGAGTGGGGGCGATGAGTGTTTTGGTTGAAGAAGAAGGGGAGTTGAAAGTGGTGTCGAGGTTTAAGACAAGGCCGTCGATTGGTGAAGTGGAGAATGTGTTGTATAATTTGATGGCGATTAGTTCCCCGATTACTAACTCTGCCAAGTTTTGAAAGGATTGGTTTCAAATGTAACCGGAAAAAAGTAAATTTTGCCTTGCAATGAGAAGGAATGTTTAAACAAAAATGATTACTTATTATGCAATGAGTTGCTCTCCTCTAAAATGTCATAGTTTTAGTCTTATTGATGAATAGTTGGGGTGTTTGGCATTGCATTTTCAACATAAATATGTGATATGGACTACTTAGAATAAGATAATCAGATAGTGTTTGGAAGTCCTTTTGTTGTTTATAGTTGTGAATTGTGATTATAAGATAAGCAGTGTCTTTTAGTGCTAGGCAAATTTTTGATGATTTAAGGATTGACATGCATAACGACTCCTAAATGGCTAGAAAGTCGGATAAACATAATCATATTTGTGTAACTGCTATTATAAATAAGTGGATATTGGAGTATTAGTCCCAAGTTTGCACGTTGGCAAAATGGTCCCAGACGTTATAAAGCGCGTTTTTGGTTAGCGGTAATTAAGCGTGCCACGTGGCATATTTGGTTACAATAAGAGTCATTAGAAGTTATTTTGTTTTAATAGGAAAAAAAGTTTATTGTCACAATAGTAAAAAGTGGAAAGTTTGTAGATTTTCTAGACCATTAACCCTTCAAATTACCCCTAGTTTTTGAGAAGTGATACATTACATTATGTACCAATGAATTTATATTACCCTGTAACATTATGTACCAATGAATTTATATTACCCTGTAACTTTTAAAAACCATTCTAATTCTAAGTGATTAAAATTCAAAATGAAAACTTATTTTGAGACAAAAACAGTAAAACACTAAACTTAAAGAATGAAGACACGGTTTAAATTGCCACACAATGAACAATTAACCAATCTAATCTAACTTAAACTAGCTTTCTTTTAACGAATTTTAAACTAGCTAAAGTGGCACTTTTCACAAACAACCTACCTAGTGAAAGGTTCTGGATATAAATTAATATGCGTATGATCGGATTCGAACTCGAGACTTCGGGATTGCACACATTACGTATGAGAGTTGATGTTAAAATAATTAATATATATAAATGTTATTATTATTAATTATTTGTCACGAAATAAAACTTAATGATAGTTAATATTTAACGAGTTTAAACTAACGGTCGTTAAATGTAAACTACAAAGACTAGAGATGAAATTAGTGGACAAGAAAGATCTAGAACTCCCTCTTGGGTCCTATGGCCGGGTCATGGGTCTTCAAGCCTAAGGGAGGATCTTTTCTTGGTCATCAAGTTATTAGAAACCTATAAATACAAACCCTTTCTATTCATAAATTTAATCTTGGATCACCTAGAAACCTAATTTCTTTCTTCTCTCCTCTTCTCTTGGTTTGACCGATCGTACACCATCCCTCCCCAAGGGATTCGATTTTTCCAATCCAAGAAACAAGTGTTTGATTTTATTTGTGATTCAAGAACCTAGCTTTTCTCATTGATTCGCTACTAATACGTGTGTACAAGAACGAAGAGCAAATACACTTGTGTTTGTATATCTTGGGTATTCGACTTTTGGTGTAGTCAAATTTGTTAAACCCTAATTTATAAGGGTTTATGGTTTCTTGGTTCTTGATCTTAATTTGGGGTTTTCATAAACCCTAATTGCATTGATTCACAAAAGGTACGCATATACTTTTAATTCGGTTAATTAAATTACAAGTATTTTCCTATTACTTCCGCTGCATGCTTTGATGATGTTTACGTGTTTACTTTAATTGTTATGATTAGTAAAACCCAACAGTGGCATCACGAGCCGTTAATATGTTGTAATTAATTACCGAAACACATAAAAATTGAATCTTTGTGATTATTACATGCTTTTATTGGTTTCTAGGGTTTTAAAAAATTGGAACCCTAATTTTTTATTATAAGGGTCGATTACCCTTTAATTTTCTAATTAGGTTTTATTTTTTTTGTAAAACTTGTAGAAACCCTAGGATTGCATGTCTATTTTATGTGGTTTTCATGAATAATTGTTATGTGCCATGATTATATGCGTTTCTTGGGATTATAATTGTTATGAGGAATCCATGGTGGAACATGCATGTTTTACCATGGATTATTGTTTATTGACTGTTTTGATTAATTGTTAAGTAAAATTCACATGGTAATTAGTTTGATAAATATAAAATTGGGGAAGACCTCAATATATCTAATAATAATTCGTTATGTGCAATATGGTATATCATTAACTTTGGCTTACGCAATCGACTTGTCGATGTATGTAGCTCACCTTTGGTAGGTGAAAGCCTAGTTAATATATGCATGGTTTTACGCCTAGAATTGTTTATTAGGTTTTATCGAACAAATTATGCATGTGACTAATTGTTTTACATATGTTAATTGTTAAGTTATATATATATTATTTGAGTTCGTTTCATTTTATTAAAGTGCATTTTGTTTATATTGTATGACACGTTAGTAAGCAAAAAGGTTTTTGAGAATAGAAAATTAAATTGACTAAATAATGGCGAAATTTGATTTGTTTTCTAAGTATTAAATCTTGAACTTTTAATCGGTGATGTGTTGTACTAAATGTTTAGAGCGGCTCACCCATTATAACAAAGCGTGTGAGTGGTTTAAGGAGGGTTCGACATTAAATTGCGACTCAAAGAAGAAGGGTTATTCATAATATGTTTCATGGTGACGACTTCTACGCCACTTTGTGAGTTATATTTGGAGCTACCTAGTATAACTATTCTATGTACGAAGCATCTTAGTGCAAAGTTGTAAGTTTCTCAACGCATCGATTAAAACTTTGTAGAATTTAATCTTAGAAATTTAAAACTATGAGTAAGGTTTGATTTTTTTTTTTTTTTTTTTTGTTATGAAGATGTATGCATGCTTCTTTATACATAAGTTTTGATTACACATCAAAATTGTACCCTTTAAAATTTAAGTTTATGCCATCTAATGATATGAAACACATGAAGTTGTAATTTGCGTTATGTGAGACCTTGAACTAGATTACAATAACAAGGTGAATCTTTATGTTGTGTGAGACTTCAACTTAAATAATTTGCAGTTTTAAATTAGACAACTTAATTAAGTTAGTTAGTGAGACCTATAACTTAAGACATAAGATGGGATAAAACATGCTTACGTTTTGCATAATTGTTTGGCAAAATTGTAAAACCCATATTTTCTAGGGCGAAAACTTGTTTGTCAAATATTGTTCTTGACAATTACCTATTCTATACTTTCATCACTAGCGGATCAAGCGATGTGGTGAAACTATGATAATGAGGGTCCTAGATTCAAGGAAAATTCTATGGTTAATATGAATATTGACCTAAGGGTATTTTATTTCCTTGAAAGATTTAATTATCGAAAATACTAAAAAATTGAATTTTGTTAATTCTTTTGATTGTATTAATGCAACATTAAACCGTAAACGTGGTTTGGGCTTTGGTAAATTTATCCAGTTATGTTTTCAAACAAATGTTTGATCAAGAAAAATTTACTAAAAAGACAAACATAGTCTCTTTTCCTTGGAAGAAGAGTGAGACTCAATCATATTCCTTTTCATGATTGAGAAAGGTATGATAGGAACATTAGAATTGTCAAAATTCTAATATATAACTCATATCAACCTTTAATAGTTAAGAAAATTGCATACCTTGTTTTCCATAAGAGATTTCATTACCCTCTATTTGTGATTGAATTCTTATATGACATTTTGGTCAACTAGAAAACATGTATGACGTTTTATGAGTTATTAAATTAGAAGCTAGACTAATTACCACAAAATTGGTAAAAGACAAACTAGTATATTGTATCTAATTGTTTTGCTTTGACCAATTAAAGGTGCTACACACCATTGTGGGGATAGTAGACCTATTATGGAAGAAATTGCATGCTCAATTTTTCAAGTTAATAGCATGATGGATGATCCATCATCTACATAGTAGAATGCACTCTTTTAGTACCTAAGTACTTGTTACGAATGGTTTTGCAAAGGAGTAACAACGTAATAGCACGCTATTTTCACTATTAATGAAACACTTGCAATGTTGTCAAATCCGATTGGGAGTATTGTGTTCTTTGAATAAGACATTATTGTAACGTTGTCTAATTCAGGGAGTTCTGATTTATTATCTTGGTAGTAACTCGATTATTTCTAGATTTTCTTGAAATAATACATTACGTTCAAAAATGTAGACATTCATATTCTCAAAGATAGTCATGAACGTTTCTTTTATAATTAAGTGGTCCTACATCTACTCGTAATGCTTATATATCTATGACACTATCATATTGCTCACATAAACAAACGAATGTCATGGTGTTTATCTACTACATAATGTTGTTCTATGCACAAGTGGGAGAAGTATTTATTGTATGCAAAGGAACAACACATACAAATATGATTAATGGATTCTCTTGATCGTGAGGTAAGAGATTAACGTTCTAATAAGATTGTCTTGTTAAAAGAACATGTGTCAAGATTATAGCATAGACTACTTTTATGTCTTATGTCATTCAAAATATAGAAACACTTGAAGTTACATTTTAGGTTAAGTGGGATCTTGGCTAGTTTGTAATCTCAAGGTAAATCTCCACTTGTCATGAGATCGAGCATGGTTGCTTTTGCGGTTTCTTAAGTTGGATACTTCAGGAATGACATAATTAAAATAAAGTAATCTAATGCTACTTTAAATATTTGTGTATTCTTGGAATGACATAAATAGTATATTAACTTGAAAATTAATTAATTGAAACCAAGATATAGTGTTCATAATTACTTTAAAATTATAAATGTTTATGTGTTTCTTTGAAAAGTCACAAACATGAAGTCTTTTAAAGACTTATAATACAAAATAAGATATTATAATCGGTTATGTCTTTTGACTTGGTCAAAGAATACTTATGTTATAAAACATGCAATTGGCTTGAATATTCTATTATATCATTAAGTTGACTTGGTTGGTAAATAGGTAAGCCAAAAGGAATCGTTTATCTTACATATTGTTAGATTATCTTACAATATTAATTCTAATGAAAGCAGTATGTATATGGAATGTTCGAGTTAGAAGAGTCAAACTTTTATCATATTGTTTGATTCAAGATAACTATATCCTCTTTCTTCCAAAAGTTATCAAGGTTAGAAATTGGGTATTGATTGGATATACTTAATAAAACTCAAAACCTAGAAGATTAATAAGACACCATTTAGTATGGAATGTGATGAATCACATTGAGTCTTATATTGAAGTTACGATTTGTTAAAACTACTTATGGAGTAGGTTATTAACGAACAAGATTTACGAACTGTTAATGTGATTTGTAATATCCCAAAAGAAAACAATTTAGTGTTGTTCAAATTGCTAAAGTATTTATAGATAGTCTTTAAATTACAAAAGCAAGTGGGAGTTTTGTTTAGATCTTTAAGAGATTAAATTACAAAACACATAATCTTCTAAAACACACTAGTGAATAACATGATGAGGCTAAACATGTAAATGATAGACCTCAAGATGGTGGAATTCTCATTCATAGATCCGCAAGGATATCTCAAATATTTGATATGATGAGAAATATGAATTACATGATCATGGTAAACCTGTTAATCATAATGATATATTACCTAATATTGAATTATGGTAAATTATTCATACTATGAATGTTAAGATGATGTCCATAAAGATAATCAACTTTGGAAACTTGGTTTATCTTAATAAAGATGAGTTTCTTCAAAAGTAGGAAAACCCTAGTGGTTTAAATATTTGTGTAGAAATCATATGGACAAAATATTGTACATATATTTAATGCATGACTTGTGACAAAATTATTAATTACACTTAAGCAATTAACTGTGATTGAATATTCTTTCCTTGGCACATTAAATATATAATGATTATAATTGTCATACTTATTTTCATTGATATGAAAAATGACAATGGAATATTAAAACTATTTCTTGTGTGATTGCTTTTGCGATGACGATAAGCAATCGAAGGAGTTTTATGAATTCACATAATCTTTGGAAATGTACAAACGGCAAGAATCCATGAATGGATATATGCATGCATCTAGGAGATGATTCTTATGTTTAACTATTAAATCCAAGTTTTGGTTTAAAATTAAAATAAGATAATTTTTAAGTATTCCTGAAAGCTAGTGGGAGTATTATGTTTATTTTCTTTAAATTTTATATGTTGTGGGCAGTAACATTCCATCTAAAACTAAATGTTATGCTCTAGTTGGGAATGGAACTTCACTTGAAAATTTTTGAAAATAAGACATACAACCTTGGAATATATGTTTATTATTAATAAACATGTGCGGTAAATAAATGAGTCTAATAGAACATGATATATCATTTGGAAAATAGATATGTAGAACATGAATGTAATCTCTGTTTGACACAAGGATTTTTCATGTACATCATGTTATTGTTGTATCATGCTTGAAGGCAAGATGATTTGACAACATTAATATCTAATGAAGTTATTAGATAACTAGTGTAATGGGTATTCTAATGAAATATGTTTGAATTTATAATTACATTCCTCAGCCTGGAGTTGCTCTCAAAATTCTATGGATGAGCAATACAACAATTGTTGCGTAATTGTCATAGTTAACAAACTTGAAAGTTTGAACGCATCAAACATTACACTGTAGATATTGAAGTTTACGAAATTTTAAAGAGCATATTGTTGTGTTGTATACAATGATCTTTGGTTTAATTGAGATGACACTCAATACTAGTCATGGTAGGATTTCATCCTTGTTGATGGCCATGTGAGCTAGTTGTGCTCAACTAAGAGTATAGTTGCATTATACAATAAAGAATAAGAATACTTTAAATTTTAAAATGTTTGAAAGTTTTATTGTCATAAATTGGTGGTTGAGGATGTCACACACTTTATGAAATATTATGTGGTGATATCAAGATATTTTGAATGCACACATACAAGAAATTCACTAGTTGAATTTTTGAAATAAGTATTCTCAAAATTCCAATAGATCAAAGTTAGTTGAAATTATGTCTTGTCAACAAGTAAGATTGTCATTACTTGAGACATAATTCATTAACCAGTATTAACATGCATTGATCTATTTAGTATTTGGATAAGGGATGTTTTGAACAAATATTATTTAAATGAAATAAAATATTGGTTATGTTTATTTTTCATTTTCTTAATATTATATCCTATATTTGCATGTTTAATCCGTGAATAACTTATGTTATTCTAAAAGTCCGTTGTCGATCAATGATGTGGGAATGTCATTGAATTAAGACAAATATGAGTTTTAGTAGAATATACTTAAAGTATATTGATGCGTGGGGCATGCCAAATTCACATGATATTCAATGAATTGAATATATGACAGATCCCAACTTAACATGATTGCACTTTATGGATCTTTGTCATTAAGTAAATCATGTATATTTATCCTCAGACTTGAGATACCAGATAAATGTTATGAATGTAGTGCACTTGTGTGAAATAGTCTAACGCTATCCGTAAAGGTGGTTATAAGGGCTATTTTCGAAGTGTTGCAAAGTTCATGAGTTTTGCTTGTAGTCGAAGAATTTGCTCATTTGAATTTATTTAAAAGCATAATCTTTTTTGGGCCCCTCGTAGGATTGGCAAGATGTTTGTAAGGCCTTACCCAAGATCTATCTCGGAATATGTTCGATGATTTGGTAAATCTTGTTCAATCGGATATAACGAGAAACAAAATATTAACTTGTGAAATGACTTGATCCATATTCACGTTAATGAAATATTAGAAGTAAAGGATAAGTAAAATGATGAATCATTAAATGGTTTTCCAGGAGACTATACTCGATTCGATCCGGGGCATTGGCGTGTTAAGCTAGACTAAACCAATGTCATTATTATATTAAGTAATATCCAGTGGGAGTGAAAGGTTATGGATATAAGTTAATATGCGTATGACCGATTCGAACTCGAGACTTGGATTGCACACATTACATATGAGTTGATGTTAAAATAATTAATATATATAAATGTTATTATTATTAATTATTTGTCACGAATAAAACTTAATGATAGTTAATATTTAACGAGTTTAGGCTAACGGTCGTTAAATGTAAACTACAAGGACTAGAGATGAAATTAGTGGAAAAGAAAGATCTAGAACTCCTCTTGGGTCCTATGGCGGTCGTGGGTCTTCAAGCCCAGGATGATCTTTTCTTGGTCACGAGTTATTAGAAACTTATAAATACAAACCCCTTGTATTCATAAATCTAATCTTGGATCACCTAGAAATCTAATTTCTTTCTTCTCTCCTCTCCTCTTGGTTTGGCCGATGTACACCATCCCTCCCCAAGGGATTCGATTTTTCCAATCCAAGAAACAAGTGTTCGGTTTTATTTGTGATTCAAGAACCTAGCTTTTCTCATTGATTCGCTACTAATACGTGTGTACAAGAACGAAGAGCAAATACACTTGTGTTTGTATATCTTGGGTATTCGACTTTTGGTGTAGTCGAATTTGTTAAACCCTAATTTATTAGGGTTTATGGTTTCTTGGTTCTTGATCTTAATTTGGGACTTTCATAAACCCTAATTGCATTGATTCGCAAAAGGTACGCATATACTTTTAATTCGGTTAATTAAATTACAAGTATTTTCCTATTACTTCCGCTGCATGGTTTGATGATGTTTACGTGTTTACTTTAATTGTTATGATTAGTAAAACCCAACACCTGGATCAAACATTTACAAGCAACCTCATTAGTTCAAAAAAGAAAAAGCAACCAAACCTTTCACCTAGATGATGTTTACAAGCAACCTCATTAGATCAAACATTTACAAGCAACCTCATTAATTGTTATGATTAGTAAAACCCAACACCGGTTTGATGATGTTTACGTGTTTACTTTAATTGTAATATGTGTAGAGAGGCTTATTTTAAGGGGCTTTTTTTTTTTTTTTTTTTTTTCATTATAATTATACATCTTGTTAGTCGCGATGATAAACCAATGGTGAAAGATATATTGTCTAACGCAACTGTATAGCATTCAAATTATATCTCTCGAGTTTTTAATTATGGTTTTACTCAACTTGTGTTTCACATCTTGGTTGTAGGGCAAGACTCTATGGGTGCACAGCCACAATGCCAAATAAATTAACCCTTCATATTGTGATTTTAGTTTATTTAGATACAAAAATAATACACACTAAATACTGGAAGTGTGTTTACTAAAGCTAACTTATGACTAAAATTAAAACTTTAGATATAACATAAGGCTAGTTTTTAGTCATTACTATCATAGCCTCTACATCAACGCATATCATTATTCAACACACTGTTGGAAATGTATATATTTACGAACATGTGAATGTCCGGATTCGAACTCGTGACCACGGGATTGCACACATTAGCGAATGAGAATTAAAGTTAATAATTAATGTTTATGTTTACGATTAATTATTACACATTAAGTCCCGTTAACGATCGTTAAGTATTTAACGGAAAAATGACTAACGACCGTTTAAATGGAAAAGAAGGACTAGAAATGGAAAACTTGGAAAGTTATGGGTTTGGCTTTGGGCTTGTGTACATGGTCGGCCATGGGCCTCTACAAGGCCTAATTCCCTAACTTGTTCTCTAAGTTTACCTACTAGTATATAAGGAGGTTAGGTTACAGGGTTTCATACACATGCATCAATTAACCCTAGATCTCTCCTTCTCCTCTCTCTTGTCCCAATCGCCGAACACCCATTTGTAAGGGAGTTTGGTTTCGTTTTCTTAAACGAGGACTTGTGTTAGATCCAGAATCGCTTGATTCGTTGGTTAATTCAGTGTACAAGAACGTGGTTGTAAGACATTATTATTACACCAATTAGTACTCCTTTGTTTTGCTTTGCTCGAGGGTTGTTTTGCTTTGCTCGAGGATTTGTCATTAGCAAGAGGTACGTTACGCATACTTTCGCTAATTAATTTATTTGTTATGATCTTAAGTCTTCATTGTACTCTTGATGTCTTTATGTTTTATTGTATTTTATATATCATAAACTCAACAGTGGTATCGAGCCTTGTATAACAATTAATTAATTATGAAACACATAATTAAAATAAACATGAATGTTATTTTTTGTATGCATAGATCTAGGGTTTGCAATCCTAAACCCTAATTTTTTATAGGGGGCATTTATTTTGGTACCCTAATTAGGGTTTTGTAAACTAAAGTTTTAATTGGATTAGAAACCCTAAGATGCATGCAACTTTATGTGTATTTGCGTAACTTTGATTTAATTGCATTAATTGTTAAGTGTAATTTTATATCCATGATAATTATCTGTATGTTTTATCATGGATCTGTTTTTTATTGTATGTCTTTCATGTTTTAAGTGATATATATTAAATTATGATAGATCTTAAATTGGGAAAGACCTCAATAATTATTAATTTAATCAATTATGTGCTATGTGGTATATATTTAGTTTTGACTTACGCAATCAATGAATCGATGCATGTGGTTCACCTTGTACATAGATGAAAACGGGTGGAAGTCTTAATTAAATATATGCATATTGACAGATCTAGAATTGGTTATTAATAAGATTTATCAAAACCGTTTGCATGTGGCTATTTGATATGCATGACTTTTATTTGTTATGCTTTCATTGTTTATTTGTTTATTTTTTCAAATACTTGCTTGTTTGTTATGTGTAACAAGGGTATTTTTACAAGAAAAATAAATTGACCTAAACAATGGTGAAACATGTATTTTTAAGAATAGTAATCATAATCGTTTAATTGATGATGACTTTGGTACAAATGAGCGAACGCTCACCCGTGAGAATGAACTAATAAAAGGGGTTTAAAGAAGTGCGTATAGTCACATCGAAGGATGTCTAAGATTGTGCTTTAGCGCGTGCACAGTCCTCTCGCCTCTCGTAAGTTCGAATGGAGCTACTTAGTAAGCCATTAAATGCAAGCTCATCTTAAGGCGAATTAGTTTTAATTCCATGCGCCACTTGGTGGTAATTATCCGAAACACTAAGTGTTTACACTTATGCAAAAGTACGGTATAATGGATGATAATTAACACTAAATTCCTTGATTGGTGAAACCAATACCTCAATTAAAGTTTGATGAGGAAAACTTAAACATTAAAACAAGATATAAATGTTTTAATAAAACCTATGTTACGAAGATGAATGCATGACATCTTTGTACATATTTGATTTTACATCAAAACTATTACCCTTTAATTTAAGTTATATGCCATCCAACGAAACGGAAACACCTAAGATTATTTTTATTTGCGTGAGACCGTGACTTAGATCGTAATCAAAGGGTAAAATGTCCACGTGTCGTGAGAACGGGCATGGACGATTTTGCGCTTAAGTTGGACAACTTAATCGAGTTTTGTAGTGAATCGGCAACTCGAGGCATAAGATGGGATAAAACATGTTTACATGGCAATTGAAATTGGCTATATGTAAATCCCATAAATCTAGGAATTGCAATTGAAATTGGCAATTGAGCACAAGCTCTACCACTTTGTATAAGGTTCATTACTAGCGCATCAACCGGACGTGATGAGATTATGACAATTTGGATCCTAGTTTTCAAAGTGAAAATTAAATGGTTATATGTTTATGAACCATGGGTGTTTAATTTTCTTGAAAAGGTTAATTATCGAAAATACTAAAATTGAATTTTGTAATTCTTTTGAATGTATAATTGCAACATTTAACCGTAAACGAAGTTTAGTCTTTGATCAATAAATTGTTCCATTCGCTTTCAAACAAATGTTTGATCGAGAATAATTTACCGAAAAGACAAACGAAGTCTCTTTCCATGGGAGAAGCATTAGACTCAATCCTATTCCTTTTCATGAATGAGAAAGGTATAATAGGAACATTTTGAATTGTCTAAATTCTAATGTAACTCATAGCAATGAATTCGACGTCATATTTTCCATAAAGATTTCATTACCTTCATTAGGTGAATGAATCCTTTTGTAACAAACATGAATGTTGGTTAACCGAAAACATGTATATGAGTTACTAAATTAGAAGCTAGACTAATTACGCGAAAATTGGTAAAGGCAAACTAGCATATTTTATCTAGTTGTTTTGCTTTAACCTTTAAAGGTGCTACATACCATTATGGGCATGGTAGGCTCATAAGGAAGAAATTGCATACCCAATTTTTCAAGTTAATAACTTTGATGGATAACCCATCATTCATAGAGTAGAATACACCTTTAGTACCTTAGTAATGATTACGTATGGTTCTTTAAAGGTGTAGGAAAGTAAAAGCAAGCAAGTTGTTTTAAGCGATTATGCAACACTTACAATGTTGTCGATTCGGTGGGAGCATTTGTGTTGCATTCCGAATAGAAGTTGTTTTAATGATTTCTAATTCAGTGGGAGCTACAAGCCTTATTTCCTGTGTAGTAACCCAGATTATCTTCAAAGATAATTACTTTCCAATTGTAGACACTTATGTTTTAAGGATAGTCGTGTACGTTTCCTTACTAAACAATATAGTTCTACATCTACTTGTTATATCTATGACACAAATCATATTAATCAAATAAACGAACGTGCATCGTGTTGTTTATCTGCTACATGATGTTGTTCCATGCACAAGTGGGAGAAATCTTTATTGTGTGCAAGATACAACACATATAAATATGATTTAAATGGATTCTCTTGATCGCAAGGTAAGAGAGTTACGTTCTAATAGGAATTATATATTTTATATGTATGATTGCCTTATTAAGAACATGTGTCAAGATGATAACAAAGACTACTTTATTTTCAAAATTTATGTCATTCAATATTTAAGAAACACTTGTAGTTACAATTTATGTTACGTGAGAACGTGAACTAGATTATAGCTCAAGGTAAAATATCCACGTGTCGTGAGAACGAGCATGGATGATTTTGCAGTTTCTTACGTTGAATTTTCATGGAATGACATAATTAAATGAAGTAATCTAATACTACTTTGAATTTAAGTATTCGTTGAATGACTTAAATATATGTAGTAAGTATTAACTTGAAATATTAATTGAAACCTGAGGTGGTGTTCATAATTACTTTAATTAAAAAATGTTTATGATTTTGTAAAGTCACAAACATGAAGTCTTTTAATACAAGACTTACAATATAAAGTAAGACGTTAACTTGCTATGTTTTAAGACATATGCATGAAGTCAATGAGGTGATCAATGACTTATAACGTATAGTGGGATTATAATCGATATGTCTTTTGACTTAGTCAAAATACTTGTGTTATAATACATGCAATTGACTTGGTAATTCTATTGTACCATTAAGTTTTACTTTGTTGGTAAATAGATGAGCCAAAGAGTAGATGGTTATCTTAAATATTGTTAGATTATCTTACAATATTAATTCTAATGAAATACCATAGTTTTATGGTATGTTCAGTTAGAAGAATCAAAATCTATTGGATGTTTGATTCAAGATAACTATAGTTTCTTCCAAAAGTTATCAAGGTTAGAATATTGAGTATAGATTGAATATACTCAATAAGACTCAACCTAGAAGATTAATAAGACACCATTTGTTTATGGAATGTGATAAATCACATTAAGTCTTATAATGAAGTTCGAATTTGTTAAACGCTTGCATAGTGAGTTGTAACAAAATAATGTTAGAACTCACAATGTTTTTGTAATATCCCAAAAGAGAACAATGTATTGTTGCTCTACTTGATAAACTATTTAAAGGTAATCTTTAAATTTTTAAAAGGCAAGTGGGATTTTGTTTAGATCTTGAAAGATTGAATTACAAAATACATAATCTTCTAAAATGCACTAGCAAATATCATAATGAGGCTAAACATGAAAATGATAGACCTTAATATGATGGAATTGTCATTCATAGATTCGTAAGGATATCTCGGATATTTAATATGTTGAGGAATATGAGTTACGTGATCATGGTAAGCTGTTAATCATAATGATGAATTTATCAAATGTTGAATTGTGGTAAATCAATCATACTATGAATGTTGAGATGTTGTCCATAAAGATAATCAACTTTAGATACTTGGTTTATCTTAATAATGAATATGAGTTTCTTCAAAGGATGGAAACCCTAGTGGTTTAAATCTTTATGTAGAAATCATATGGACAATATTGTACATATTTAATGCATGTCTAGTGATAATAATATTAATCATATTTAAGCAATTAACTATGATTGAATATTCTTTACTAGATACATTAAATAGAAGTATAAAGATTATAATTGTCATACTTAGTTTCATTGATATGAAATTTTGACAATGAATGTCATAACTCTTTGTTGTGGAATTACTTTTGAGGACGATGAGTAATACAAAGAAGTTTTATGAATTCAAATAATCCTTGGATATGTACAACTGCAAGAATCCATGAATGGATATATGCAAGCATCTAAGAGATGTTTCTTATGTTTAATATTAAATCCATGTTTGATTTAATAATTAAAATAAGATAGCTCATAAGTATTCCTAAAAGCTAGTGGAGCATTATTTTAAATCTTATATGTTGTATGGCAACTACATTCCACCCAAATTAAGTTTTAGTTGGGAATGAATTTCGTTTGTAAGATTTGGAAATAAGATATATAACCTTGAAAATATGTTTATTATTATAAACATATGCGGTAAATAAATGAGTCTAATAGAACATGATGAATACATATCTTTGACAAGATAGATGAGATCTTAAAGTTTAACTTGAAGATTCATCATGAACATCATGTTGTGTATAAGATTGTTGTGTCATGCTTGATTACAAGATGATTTGACAACATTGAAAGTTGTTAGTGTAATAAATATTTTAAAAGGAATATGTTTCGATTTAGAATCACATTCCACGATGGAGATGCTCCTAGATTCTATGGATGAAAATATGGCAATTATTTCATAATTGTCATTGCCAACAAACTTGAGTTTGGTAGGCACCAACATTACACTATAACCGTCAAGTTTATGGACGTTTAAAGAGCATATTGTTGTACACAATGATCTTTGGTATAATTGAGATGACACTCAATTCTAGTCATGGTATCCTTGATGATGACCATGTTGACTAGTTATGCTCAACTAGGAGCATAGTTGCATTATACATTAAAGAAAAGAATACTTTAAAACTTTAAAGTTTTGAAAGATCATTGTCATAAAAGGGTGGTTCAAAGTTATCACGCACCTTATAGAATGATATGACAATATCAAGATATGTAAACATATACAAGAAATTCACTTATTGAATTTTTGAAATAAGTATTCTCAAAATTCCTATAGATCGAAGTTAATTGAAATTATGCCTTGTCAACAAGAATGATTCTCATGACTTGTGGCAAAATTCATTAACTAGTATTATCATGCATTGATCTATTTAGTATTTGGATAAAGGATGTTAAACAATTATTATTTATAATGAATTAAAGTACGGTATACGTTTAATTTCATTTATAATATTGTGTCCTATGTTTGCATGTTTAAATCCATGAATAACTTAAGTTATTCTAAATAGTCCGTTACCAATCAATAACATGGGAATGATATTGAATTAAGACAAATCGAGTATTAGTTAGAATATACTTGAAAGTATATTGATGCGTAGCATGACTAATTCGTATGATATTCAATGAATCGAGTATAGGACTTATCCCATTCACATGATGATACTTTATGGATCTTTGTCATTAAGTATATCATGGATATTTATCCTCCGACTTGAGATACAAGAGATATGTCATGGATGTAGTGCATTTTGTGAAGCAATCTAACGCTATACGAATCGGTAGTTATAGGGTTGTTTTCGTAAGTATTGCGAAATTTATGAATCGCCGTAGTCAAATGGGATTTGTTTCTTCAAATTTATTTTGAAGTATAATACTTGGGCCCTCGTAGGGTTGTTAAGATGTTTGCATGGCTATGCCTAAGGTCTTCGGAATATGTTCAAGAATTGGTAATCTTAATCAATCACATAAAGCGAGAAACATAATAGTTAATTAAGAAATGAGTGAGATCCATATTCTTATTAACATGGTATTAGAAACAAAGGATGAATATGATGATGAATCATCAAACTTGGTTTTCTCCGAAAACCATACACGAGTTGTACCGGGGCATTGGCGTGTTCTAGACGCTAACCAATGTCATTTCACGCTTTGTAAACATATCCAAGTGGGAGCCGTTGGAATGTATATATTTACTTAACATGTGAATGTCCGGATTCGAACTCGTGACCACGGATTGCACACATTAGCGAATGAGAATTAAAGTTAATAATTAATGTTTATGTTTACGATTAATTATTACACATTAAGTCCGGTTAACGATCGTTAAGTATTTAACGGAAAATGACTAACGCACCGCTTAAATGGAAAGAGAAGGACTAGAAATGGAAAAATTGGAAAGTTATGGGTTTGGCTTTGGGCTTGTGTACATGGTCGGCCATAGGGCCTCTACAAGGCCTAATTTCTAACTTGTTCTCTAAGTTTACCTACTTAGTATATAAGGAGGTTAGGTTAGGGTTTCATACATCATGCATTGAATTAACCTAGATCTCTCCTTCTCCTCTCTCTTGTCCCAATCGGCCGAACACCCCATTTGTGGGGAGTTTGGTTTCGCTTTTTCTTAAACGAGGACTTGTGTTAGATCTAGCAATCGCCGATTCGTTGGTTAATTCGTGTAATAAGAACGTGGTTGTAAGACATTATTCTTACACCAATTAGACTTCTTTGTTTTGCTTTGCTCGAGGTTGTTTTGCTTTGCTCGAGGATTTGTCATTAGCAAGAGACACGTTACGCATACTTTCGCTAATTAATTTATTGTTATGATCTTAAGTCTTCCATTGTGTACTCTTGATGTCTTTATGTTTTATTGTATTTTATATATCATAAACTCAACACACGCCACGTTTTACATTTTATGATCACCACCAAATCAAAAATATAAAAATAATTCATTTTATACAAATATCTTCGCACACACTTTAAAAAAAAATATTATTAAAAAAGAAAAAAAAAATACACATAAGAGTGGCGCAAACCACTACTATGTAGAATATCTGAAGCATGGTGCACGGTGTTTGGATGGCTTTTATTGGGGATCACTCGTGAGAGATGGAATACTGGTGACCAGTGATCCATCACCTATCATAAATAATAGCCTAACTTACAGTTAAAATTAAATTTATTATTATAAAATACATAAAGCAATGAGAGAGGAGATTAGAAATATTCGTGAGAGATGGAATACTGGTGATCGGTGATCTATCTCCTATCATAAAAAATAGCCTAAGTTACAGTTAAATTAAATTTATTATTGTAAAATACATAAAACAATGGGAGAGGAGATTAGAAATATAATTGTATAAGAAATATATAATTGTATTGTAAATTTGATTGTTATTAATGTCAGTTTTTCTTTATGTTTTAAGAAATGTCTTTAAACACTTCAAACACTTCATAGAAATGTCTATGTTTAGTGTTTAAGACTTTGTATATCATGTGAGTATTTATAAAACTTTCACTTTCAAAAAAAAAGGATACATGAAGTATCATTAAACTAAAATATTACAGTATATTGCTAAAAGATTTTTGAATTTTATGAGTTGAATTAAACTTATACTGTGAGTAACTTAACTTTTACAAAAAACAAGCTTGATACTTTAATAATAATTTTTTGTTAAACTACTCACCAAATCAACAGTAAAACAAAAAACTAAATAAAACAAAGTAGATTTAGTTTAAACAATAAAATAAGGAGCCATAAATATTTAATAAAATAATAGAAATCCAAGATTTAAAAGCTCATCATCTCCTGTCATCACTCACTCCTTCAAATATTCTTACACCAGAAGATTACCCAAAACACACTGTCTTCCTCTCTCTTTTTTTTTCTACTATTTTTATTTTATTTATTCCCATTAACATTTTATTATACATTTCATTTTATTTACAAAAAATAAAAAAAGTACTACTAGTAGCTATGAAGGAATAACCAAGAAACATATAAAAACCATTCATTAAAAAAACAAAAACATCAACTATATACCTTACCTTTGTTTTAGAACAACAACCCACATCTTATTTTTTTTATTCTTCCTTTGTTTGTGTCTCAATTCTCATTAGATCTCAATCTTTCCACTAATGGTATGTTCATGTTCATCATCAAGATTCATTTTCTTGATTTTGTTTTTATATATTTGATCTATTTGAATTATGGGTTGTTGTTTATAGGAATATGCAATCTACTTGAGATTAGTGTTTGATGGATCCAATTATAGTTCTTGAATACTTTGTTTATAGGAATATGCAATCTGATCACTTTTTTTTACTTGAGTTTATCTAGATAAGGTAAAATTTTAATCTTTTTCATATCCACATTTTGATCTGTTTTAATGTTATTTGTATTGAATTATGTAGAATTGTGTAGAATTATGTGTGGATTAATGATCATATGTTTTTTTCAATGAGGATTGTGATGTGTTATGTTTTTTTTTTGGTATTGTAGTTGGTTTGATGGCAATTCAACATGGGATTGTGGAAAAGATGGAAGGGGATTTCGGGAAGTTGTTTATTGGAGGGATATCGTGGGATACGGATGAGGCGCGGTTGAAAGAGTATTTTAGTAGTTATGGTGAAGTGGTGGAGGCTGTGATCATGAGGGATCGGATTACTGGCCGTGCTCGTGGGTTTGGTTTTGTTGTGTTTGTTGATCCTGCTGTTGCTGAGAGGGTTGTTTTGGATAAACATATGATTGATGGTCGAACCGTAAGTTTTT
Organism: Chrysanthemum lavandulifolium; assembly: GCA_022545495.1. NCBI lineage: Eukaryota > Viridiplantae > Streptophyta > Magnoliopsida > Asterales > Asteraceae > Chrysanthemum > Chrysanthemum lavandulifolium. Next base: position 57,798,519 of record CM040242.1, read on the forward strand.
TTTTTAAAAAAGTTTGAAACTTTAGTTTAGATATGGGGGTGTTTGGATGTGCATTTACACGTTGTTTGGTATGGGATATTTATAATTCAGCTTTTAGCAGTAGATAATCTGTAATCGGGAAAAACCTTTTCTTTTTACCTTTTAAATAAGCAGTTGCTGCAACTAAACTCTATTTTTTTTTTTTTTTTTTTGAATATTTGTCATTTTACATTTAAATTCTTAAATAACCAAAATTCACCAAGCAGTTTACTAATCACTACTTCGACAATAGTAGCACATCCAAACGGTATATCCAGGCATCCAGCAACCCTTTTTTGCTGTAGTAGTTGACATCTTACTCTGATGATTGCAAATCATATATGTAATCACTTTGAAAACGCAATGCCAAACACCCTTTTATTGTTTGTGAGTAGCATTCTCTCATACTTTAGGAACAATGCAATCATTTTTTATAGAAAATGGCGACTAAGATAAGTGTAAAACAATCTATATATCCAAACACCCAAACGGTACTATGTAATGGAAACAATGTACTCCGTATTTCACAGTCCTTAGTTCATAACTTGCGTGTTTAGGTTGAAGCAAAGAAGGCAGTTCCAAGGGAAGACCACAATGGACTAAACCGAGTCAATGGCAGCATTCAAGGGTCACCGGGTCCCGGTGGACGTACAAAGAAGATATTTGTTGGAGGTTTAGCATCTACTGTCACCGAGAGTGACTTTAAGAAATACTTCGATCAGTTTGGTGGTATTACAGATGTAGTAGTCATGTATGATCACAACACTCAAAGGCCAAGAGGTTTTGGTTTTATTACATTTGATTCAGAGGAAGCAGTGGACCGTGTCTTGCATAAAACCTTCCATGAACTCAATGGTAAAATGGTTGAAGTCAAACGGGCCGTCCCGAAAGAGTTATCACCAGCGCCTAACCGGAGCCCATTGGTTGGGTTTAACTATGGGTTAACCCGACCCAACACATTATTCACTAGTACTTACCCACAAGGTTTCAATATTGGGTCGATCGGAGGTTATGGAGGTCGAACCAATAGTCAGTTCAGTCCTATTGGGAGAAATGGATTCAATCCATTTGGGTCATCTGGCTATGGGATGGGTATGAATCTTGAGCCCGCTTTGAGCCCTGGTGCATTTGGAGGGAGTTCAAACCACATGGGGTATGGGAGAGTTATGAGCCCGTATATTGGTGGAAACTCGAATAGGTACATTACCCCTATTGGATATAATCAAAGTAATGGTAGGAATGAGTCATTTATAGGTTCATCAACTCGAAACATGTGGGGTAATGGTGGACTCACGAGCCCTAATGGGTCCGGTGCGTATTTAGGCTCAGGAAGTGGTGGGTTTGGAGTATTTGGAAATGGGGGCAATTGGGGCTCATCTCCTATATCTACTCAAAATGGAGTGAACTCTTCTGGATACAATGGTGGAAGTATTGGGCCTATAGGGGGTCCGGAAAGTAACTATGGTCTTGGACTCGGAAGAAACGGACCGAGTGTAGGACAGGAAGGGTCTTATGGTAATATGTACCGTGGGGGTTCAATGTATGGTGACCCGACTTGGCAGTCTTCGTCTAATGAGCTTGATGGTCCAGGTTCTGGTTCATTCGGTTACGGGCTTGACAGTTCAGAAGATGTTGGAAACTATAGCATTGCAAATAGACAAACTAATAGGGGTATGTTATCATACTCTATTTGAATACACTACTCACTTTTCTGTTTGTTTCGTCTTTTAGTCATTTTACTTCTTTTTGCATCTTAGCCATTGAAATATGAATTGGTGTCCAGGATAATTTCTTAAGTAAGAAAACCGCTTGAAGACGCGTTTTAGAAAATGATAATTATGGATAAAATTGCTCAAGTTTTATGTTAAGATTACATTTTCTAAAATGACAAAAACATAACAATGAATACGTACATTGGTATTTTATTACAAAATTTATTGTCAAATTCAAGAATCTTCTCAAGATTGCATATAACATCAAGTTATTAACTTGTTTTTGGCGAACTATTTCAGGGATTGCAGCATAGAAGTTTTCATGATATGCATACAAGAAGGTAACTTTAGGAGGAACTGTTATTTTCGTAGATAACCCTCTTTAGTATACAACACGAGCGGCTTTAAGGCAATTCGGTATGTGGATTCTTGAAAAGATATACTACAACATTTGAAGTTGGTTTAAAAGGGTATTTGGTGGCAAGTTTTGATTTTTGATTGACCTTAGGTTTCCGGCATGTGTTCCTGGTCAACAGGTCTCACATTTGATGTGTTGTTGTGCATCTTTTCGACGAGGGTGGTAGAGTAGATGAAATAATTAATGTTTCTCTTTTTGTTTTCTTCGGGTTTTATTTGTTTATTGTTGAGTTGTTGTAATGTCTGGCGAAGTTGTTGCCAGTACTTTGATATCGCTTTCTGATAATGTACTTTCGGTTTTGTTTGATTTACAAAGTGTGAATGATTAGATATTCAAGTTAATAAGTTGACTGAATGTTCACTTTCATGTTATTCCATCTCCATTTGCATGTTTTAAACAGGTTATATTGATCTTGTAAGCTTCTGTACCATTTTGATTCATCTAACACTTTAATTTTGTAGTCATGCTTTGCGGGCTCGAAAGTTATGGGTTTAGGGCTGGCTTTGTAAATATTTAAACTACACTACAACCTGGTTCGTTGGAGAAATTACAAAATAAATGATATTTTTAAAATTTTACACTACATTTTTTTTTCGTCGGGTTTTGCCCACCCCGCCCTCTCCTGCCTCCGCCTCTGGTCATGCTCACTTGTTCATATTGGCATTATGATGATGGCCAGATAGGTGAACAATGATGTAAACACATTCCATCATTCACCATTTATGGGGCTCACCCATATTCATATACTTGTGTATGTGCATGCCGTTTAATAGAGCTCGTGAGTCGTCTTATTTGTTTTCAAGTACTAGCAACGTAACAAAGGTAGAGACATCGACTCTAAATTTTAAACGGAGGTTGATAATTGAGGATAAATGGAACTCCAAATGCATGAACTTATAAACCGGCATGAAAAATCTTCCGAATGCAACGAAAACTCAAAAACGATGTGAAACATGATGTTTTGTTCTATCATTGAACACTGAATTTAGATGTTAAATCTTAGTCACTAATCATCAAGATGTTAAATCATTTGTTTTTGTTCTAGCATTGAACACTGAATTAAGATGTTAAATCTAAGATGTTAAATCTTAGTCAGTATTCTCTTCAAGCCTTTATATTCAATAGATACAAGTTTGAAAACAAATTGCGGGGATAGCTCAGTTGGGAGAGCGCCAGACTGAAGATCTGGAGGTCAGGTGTTCGATCCACCTTCACCGCATTCAACTTTTTATTTTTATATTTTTATACAGAATGCTGTTTGTTATATATAGTTAAATAAACATTTGCAAACATCTTGCGGGGATAGCTCAGTTGGGAGAGCGTCAGACTGAAGATCTGAAGGTCAGGTGTTCGATCCACCTTCACCGCATACATATTTTTTTCCTACTTTTTTACTTTACATCATTAATATTTCGAAAGATACACTATTTGTCCCTGTTTGTATCTAATGCCGTTAAAAAGTTCACGAGCTCGAGTTTCCACGAGCAAGATTTGATTGAAACGAGCCAATTCAAACTCAAAGTTAGTCTGCATTCAGGTTAAACGCAAACTGCAAACTCAGTTTGAAATGAACTTACATGGTCCAATCTTCAGCTCTGGTTGATGAAAATTTTAGCTTGATTTGAGGTTGATTCGAGGACTCATTTAGCTCAAAGATACTAGTAAGAACCATGTTCATAGGCCTAGCATGATTTTTGAGCTCAATTCAACTTGTTGGTATAGCTTAACTTCAACTAGTTCAGGGTGAGTTGAATCTCAAGCAAATTCCCACCGTCCGATCATCTAAGCATTTTGCAAGGGAGAGTCTTGTCACCAACGATGCCGGAGGAAAGGAGTCTTCCTTCCCGCACAACAAGTAATCACATCGTTAGCCTCGCCTCGATGATGTCCAGACCAAGCTCCCGCGAGAGTAAGTTGGAGGGTAAAGATAGCAATAAATGCAATGATTAATGTATGTGTGTGTATTTATATCCGTCGAATCATTAAATGTGTTGGGGTATTTATACTACCCCAACTATGTACCTTCGCCACCGAGAGATACTCGCTCGTGCGCACCTATATTACCGCTTGCAAGCCTATAGCCACCCTAGTTGATAGGCCACGTAGGAATCCCTTAAAACCGGATATCGTCACTTGTCGTCCGGACAGTTTAGGCATGCCGTCCGCCGCCTATGATGCCGGACAAAGATGCCTTCCGGACATATACGCCAACATGTCCCCCAAGATTGGATTACCGGTGAAAGCCGTGGTGCAATACTGAGAGTTTATAACGTCCCGAATGTGTTTTCTCGAATACCGCGTGGGTTCTAATGATATTTGGTTTTTGGCCGATGATGGGCCCGCCAGCCTATTGGGCTTTCATCCGTGTGTTCTCGTCTTCCGAGGTTGACGTGGACGGGCCAGATGAGGCCACGTCACTTTTCACTGACTGATGGGATGTTTGACAGCCTATTAGGGTTTCTTCCTTTGCCTATAAAAGGGCTTTTTACCACAGTTATTTTCTCACACATCCTTCTAATTTCTTACACTGCTCTCGCTCTCCGGAACATCTTCTTCTTCGAGTCTATAAGGTTCGTATCGTTCTTCCTTGTAATTATTTGTATATCCCTTCCGGCATCCTTTTAGTAATGGCCGAACAAATGACCGAAGAACAGAGCAACCCTATTTCGACCGAGGTTATGCAGCTTCCGGTAGTTCCGAAGTTCGATATGCATATCCACACATCTAAGTTAACACAACCCGAATGGACAATATAATCGTAGAATATGGTATTCTCTCGACCTTCGCCCTGCCTTCCTCCGGATAATATGACAATGGACCAACTTCCTGAGGATACGATTGGCATATATCCTCAACATTGATACCGGAGGTGTTAGGATTCCTTCTACTTTTCTCACGAATGTGATTAGACATTTTAGAGTTCATTTTTCCCAACCGGTTCCCTTAGGTTTGAACAGAGTGACCCTTTTGAGATTAGGTGTTATAGTTTGGGCATTCGCCCTAGGGTTTCCCTGTTCGGGCGTTTCACCATTTTTGTGCAAACAGGGCATTGGTTTTCGAGAGTAGGACGGAAAAGGGCTTATAAATGCTTTAAGGAAGTGTTGACCGCCTTAAACACCGGAAGGAGAAATTTTTCCTAATCGACCGTAGGGCATTCCAAGCCATGGCCCGAGGCATAAAGATTCCAAGATAACGGATCCTTACCCGGACGGTTTTTCCGAGCCGATGCCGAGAAGTTGAGCGGTATTTTATTTTGCTACGGAAACCCACCGTAAGCTTGTTATGGATGTGCCATCTGCCTTCGGTCTTCAAGAACCGGTTCGAGCCTCTTCTAAAGGATGCCGAGGCCATGGTAATCATTTGTTTTGTGCCCTAGGTTTTGTTGTGTTTATTATCTTGTGCTCGCTTTTAATGAGCTTTTTTTTTTTTGCTTGTCAATATGTCCGAGTTTCTTGAGCTTCCCGAATGGGATGATACAAGCAGCAAAGGGCCACCATCGACCCAACCCGGAGGTACCAAAAGGACAACGGATCCTCTTCCGTTGGTGCATCCTTCCCCAAGGACCTCTTAGCCTCCGAGCAGAGGAAGCCGATCCGGATGTAGTGGCGGCTAGGGAGAAAAAGAAAGGAGACCCGGAAAAAGGGAAAGGGAGGCGGGCAAGAGGAAAGGTGGTGAGGCACATCCAAGGCCCAAAGAAGAAGAAAAGGAAGACCGGTTTTGTTGAGCGCTTTCGGCTCTCCGGTGGTTAATGCGGATCCCATCAACCAAGCCGATCCGAATGATCAAGCGGGCGAATCAACCTCGCCACGAAAGGTGGAACTCTCTGTTGCCGCCGCTGAGGAGGGGCGGCGCGTGGCCCGAGAAGGCATGGGCGAAAACGGCCGGGCGGTGGTCAATTACAACACCACTGCCTCAAGGAGGAGGGCCGATTCTCCGATGAACTCTCCACTTCGTGTCTCTCGACGGTAAGCACTGGAGCACATGCATCATCCCTTTCATTTTATCACTTCTAATCGCTAACTTGGTTTTTGGTGTACTTAGGCCAATCGCCCCTCGTAGCCACGGTCCCGACCACGCTGAGAGGGTCAACTTATGGATTCGTGTATGCTCAGATCCTACTTCCGTCTTTGTCTTACTAAAATTTTTTCTCAACCTCTCCTTTTGTTTTTCACTGCAGATGAAGCTACAAATGTTTTCCTCCCCCTGGGGCCTCCGCGACGATGTCCGGATAAACACATACCGGTCTTGCCGAGATGATTGACAACGCTACACTCCGGCCGAGAGAGGCTTTGGAACAAATAAACAATATAGATCTCATTCGGCAGCATACGAAGATTTCGGAAAAGTGTGATTGTCCAGGGGAATCATAAGGAGGTTCCGGATCTTTCCAACGGTTACTTTATCCGAATGAAGCTCACAAAGGTTGCGAGGGCTCACGGAAAACTCCGAGAGCCAAGGTGAGAACAAAAGGTTGACGGAGGACATGAGGAAGCTAGACTCGACCGAAAGCCAAGGCTTGTAAAGAGAAGGATCCGGAGGAAGAGGTTGATAGGGTAACCCGGACCGAAATGAGCGGGTAGAGACTTCAAGGGCTCAGCCGAAAAAATAAGGAAGCCGAAAGTGAGTGGCCGTCAAGGACCGGCTCTCGCCGCCCCGCAGACGGAGAACGGCAAATTGGGTACCGAGGTTGCACAGAGCGAGGTGGTTAAGCAAAATGTCGTTCGATGTTGTTGCCTTCTACCGTCCGTCGCTTGTTTGGTAGCGTTGAGTACAAAAAGTATGGCTAAAGTGTATAGCTTGACTTACCAAGGTGGTTTGTGACCGGGCCAAGGTGAACAGGATCGAGGAGGAAACAGAGGTCGCCTTGCGTAAGATCCTAAGGTCACAGGATGCTCCGAGCTTGTGGAGGGTCAATATGATAAACTTTTGAAGCCGAGTATCCTTCATTCGTAAGCTCGCCGACTCTTGCCGCTTGCCTCTGTGGGATCTCGATGAACTCGAACCGAGGTTCCGTTAGCAAGGACATGCCCGACCATCGGGGCCTCTTATCACGAGACCCGGCAGACATCATGGAGGAAAATGCTTAAGTCCGACATTTTTGGGACTTGTATTTTGTAAACAATTGTTCGTATGATCTTCTTGTAATAACTAACAATGTTCGCATCGCTTAACTATCGCTGTGAATGTACATATTTTTTCTTGTTTGATATGTGTTCCTTTGGCACTTTCTTTCTTTTTGCTTGGTAATGTCTTCCTTAGGTTATTCTAAGGGCATCCGCCGCTCGCCGTGCATCCGTGTCCCGGCATCCTCATGAAGTTGAGGGCATCCATTACTTGGGTATGCGCCTTCCTTAGGTTATTCTAGGGCATCCGCCGCTGCTCGCCAAGTGCATCCGTGTCCCGGCATCCTCATGAAGTTAGAGGCATCCATTACTTGGGTGGTTTTTTATGTTTTCATACTCGACGGGGCCAACATTTAATTGTTGTATTATCATCAATTGTTATTTTTCATACTCGACGGGGCCAACCGTCGTAATTGTTATACTATCATCAATATTTGGAAAATCGCCTCCCGCTACGGGAAACTTTCATCATTTAGTTGATTATACATAGTCCTTTCGGATTACACAATGACAATAGGATTCTCGTCACAATAACAACTATAAGAAGCGCTTAAGATTTAGAAGGCCAGTCCGGGGACCTCCTTCTCTCCATTGTCTCGCAACTTATAAGAGCCATTCTCACTTGCTCCTATTATACGGTAGGGCCCTTCCCAATTGGGTCCTAACTTTCCTAGATTTTCCACCCGCTTGCTTCGTTTTGCGGTAGACAAAGTCTCCTATTTTGAAATTCATTGGCTTGACCTTCGGTTGTAGTATTGCTCTACTTGTGTCTTGTACTTAGCTTCTCGAATGGCAAGATTTTCCTTCTTTCTTGTAAGAGGTCTAAGTTCGACGTTGTTGTTCCTCGCTTTGATCCTCTCGAAACATCATCGTCCGTGTGGGCATCCCTATTTCCGCTGATTATTACCTCACCGCCATACGTTAGCCGAAAGGGTTTCTCCATTACATGTTTTGAGAGTCGTCCGGCGCCCATAAAACGTTGGGCGCCTCATCTAGCCATCCCGCTCTTTCTACCCAACCTTGTTTTTATCCCATCCATCGCTTCGTTCGCCTGCTCTACCACCCATTAGCTTATGGATGTGCCACTACCGTGTTTATTTGTTTGATCTTTAACCCTCGCACCATTTCTTGAACGGGTCATTCACTTAAATTGGTTCCGTTGTCGGTGACTATGATCTTCGCAAACCATACCGCATACAATGTTCTCGACACAAATTTTATGACGCCTTGCCCGTCGTTTTGACCAACGGCTTCGCTTCTATCCACTTAGTGAAATAGTCTATGGCCACGATGACATATTTGATGCGGTCGGTGCTTCCTAGGGGCCTAACACGTCCATTCCCCATTGGTAAAAAGGCCACGGGACATGATCGACGCTGGTGCTTGGGTAGTTGGGTACCGGAGAGTGTATCCGACAAGAGTCACATTTCGATTTCTTCTCTAGTATCTCTGCATGGTAGGCCAATAATATCCTTGCCTCATAAGCTTGGCCACGACGGTTCTCGGTCCCGCAGCATCCCACAAAGAACCCTCATGCACTTCTGATGATGTAGTTTGCTTGCAACGGCCCTACACATCTCATCATTGGTACCAAATAGCCTTTCTTAAAGAGGACCCTTCTTCCATAACGCATCGGGAATTTTCATCCTTAAGCTTCTAGCTTCATTTGATCCTCCTACCACACACCTCTTCCGCACACCGATGATCGTGTCATCCAATTCTCCGCTTCTTCCTCTACTACGGTGTTAATTATCTCTTCATCTCTTGATGGCCTTTCCAGACTTCCACGAGCACTTTTTTGTCGTGATCAAAGGCCACCGCCGCTAGTTTACTTAATATATCCGCTTCGATTTTGGGCCCTAATGTTGCGAATCTTAAAGTTTTGAAAGCCGAGATGTATTTCCTCGCTGAGCTAAGTACTTCGCATGCTTTCCTTGGTAGTCGTGAATTCCCATTAACTGACTAGCCACAAGTTTCGAGTCCACCCGCACGCTTAAAACCTTGATTTTAAGTTTTCATGATCCTTAGGCCGGCTAGCAAGGCCTCATACCGCCTCGTTGTTGGTGCTAGGAAAGTTTATGAGGGCGAGGTCGGCTTCTACCTTTTCTCGGGCTTATGAGAACCAAACCCGCTCCGGATCCCTTGTTATTTGAAGCTCCGTCCAGATACAACAACCATTCTCCTTCCTCTACTTCCATAACGTCCGGACTTGTCTTACCTCTTGATTCCACCCAAGACTTGCTAGGAAGTCCGCTAGACTTGCCCTTTGATCGCTGCAGGAGTGTAGGTGATGTTGTATGCTCCTAGCTCCACAAAGATATTTGGCCAACTTTCCCGAGGCTTCCGGCTTATTCAAGATTTGTTTGATGGGTTGATCGGTGATGACCCCGATGGGATGAGCCTCAAATACCTCCTCGCCTTCCGATGCGCAGTAGCGCATACAAAGCCAACTTCTATAGGGGCGTAGTACCCGCTCATGTAGTGTCCGGCTAACATAGTGCACCGGCACTGCCCGCCATCTCTTTCTACCAGAGCACCGCACTCACGGCCCGTATGAGGCCGAGAGATATATGAACAATTGTTCCTTTGCCTTCGGAGCGGATAAAGAAGGTAGTTCGAGTATCAACCTCTTCATCTCTCGAAAAGCCGACTCGGCTTCCTTCGTCCATCCAGATTCGCCCTTGTTCTCTTTAGTGATGTTCTTTAGTGTATCAAGAAAGTGGAGGGCTCTTTTCACGACTTCGATAGGAATCTGCTTAAAGCCGCTAACTTTCCACTCGTGCTTTGCATTTCTTTTAAGGTTTCCTGAGATTTCATCTCCATTATAGCCTTCGCTTTCCTGGGTTGGCCCTTATTCCTTCCGATGTCACCATGTAGCCGAGGAATTTACCTTCCTCCACACCAAAAGAACACTTTCGGGTTCAACTTCATGTTTATCCTCCTAAGGTTGTCAAAGGTTTCCGCGATGTCGCCGATCATTTCTCGCCTGCTCGCTTTTTATGACCATGTCGCCTACATACGCCCAAATTTCTCCCTATCCGTGATTGAAAAGCTAAGTCCACCAACCGCTGATAGGTTGCCCCAGATTCTTTAGTCCGAAGGCATTTTTGTATAGCAAGATGTCCCTCGGTCTGTAGAATGCCGCTTTCTCCTCATCGCCCTTGTTCATCCGAATTTGGTGGTAGCCTTTGTAGCGCCAAGGAAACACTTATATTTATACCCCATGACGGATTCGATCTTCCGCCTATCTCGCAAAGGATAGTAATCCTTCGGGCATGAGGAGTTCGATTTTGAAGTCAATACACATTCTCCAACTTCCGTCACATTTCTCGACCAACACCGGGTTGGCTATCCATGTCGGTACCTTACGGCCGGACTATGCCGGCTTTGACCCATTCTTCCACTTCTATTAATTACTTGGTTCTTTTTCGTGAGAATATTCTCCTTTTGGGCCACCGTGTGTCGGAGTTGTTCAGCAGAGAGAGTGTCAGATGAGGCGCCTGGCACCCGGCCATGTCTACGGCCCCAAGCAAAATATCTTTATTCTTCCTCAAGGTCTCGATGAGTTGCCTCCCGCATTCTCGTGAGAACTTGGTTCCTATGGTTACCGTTGCTCGGGTAGTCGCGTTAACTAGGATGTCCTCCGCTTGCTCTTGGCTTTCGCTTTCTTGATCCCAAGTTTCTACTTCCTTCGGAAGAGCAGCTCTCCGGGATCCCGGTCTTCCTCAAATCTCCGTGATTCCATAATTACCGCCCGCTTGGCAAACAGAGTGGCTATCCCTCCCGAGTGGGGAACTTCATCATTGCATGAATGGTAGAAGGTATGGCCCTTAATTCTTCGAGACCCGCTCGCCCAAGATATGTTATAGGAGAAGGTGATCGACTCATCGTGAACGCCATCATCACCGTCCGAAAAGACCCCGATCCCCATGCGGACCTCTAGTTCTATCTTCCCATTGGTTGGATGACTTCACCGAGAATCCTACCAACGGAGAACTAGTTTCTTTCACCGGATTGAATGGAAGGACAAAGTTCTCAAACAATGTTCAGACATGACTTGACGGAAGCGCCTTCATCTACGAACACCCTCCTTACAAAATATCCTTCTATTTCGCTTCCACGATTAACGGCTCATCGATAGGTCGTCTGTGGTTATCCGGGAAGGTTATAGGGTATTCATCCACCTTCATCATAGAACCCGCCTTTCTTTTACGGTCTTCCGAATATTGACGGACCATGTTGATCACCTTCCTTTTCCGCTGTGACCTCTCGGCCTCTCCCTTCCTTTTGCCGGACGCTCTTGACCAAGTGATCCAACTTCCTCGATTCAAGAGCCACTTCCAATTGCCTCTTTAAGTGATAACACCATTGGTGAGATGACCCTTTCTCCATGATATTCACGTAACCGATCTTCATTTTCTTTGCTTGGCTTTCCTTGTAGTGGGGGGTGGAGGTAAGTTTAGATGATGTTCGTGGAAAGTATTTTTTGGGTTGTTTGGTAAGGCCGAGAGCGTGATCCGATTACCATCCCGTTTGATGAAGTCGTTACGCTTGAATTCATTTCGGTCGTGCTTCGCTTAGGAGAGACGTAGTGGAGAAGACTTCTCCGTCGAGAATCATTCCTTTCCTGTGGCCACGGCCACCCTCTTCCCGTCATTGAAACTTCCCCGAGGTTCCTATCTCTCGGGCCCCGCCGCCGGCCCGGATAGGTCGTGGGTTTCTCCCCAGTAGCTCGATGTTCTTATAAGCCTCTTCCGCCCGGATGTAATCGTCCACCCCGGTCATCATTTCCTTCACGGATTTCGGACCGATCGAGAATTTTTAGACAAGTCGGGCACCGATGGCGCCATGAACGCCGATATTTTCATGAGCTCGTACTCCCGGATCCTACCGCCTCGCTCGGTCCACCTTTCTTTGAATACCGGAAGGGCCTCATTCGCTTGCCTAACAATCCGGTGATTTCGGGGTCTTTAGGTTCTTTTGTCAAGGGCAAACCTCGTGGTAAACCGGTCCTCGCTCACCCCATCCATCAATGCTTCCTGGTTCCAAATTGCTAAACCAGGCCTGTGCCGCTCCATCCATGGTTTGTTGGAACATTCGGCACCATACTGGCATTGGCCACTCTCCTTGATTTGCTGCCCCGACGAAGCGGTTAATATGGTCATCCGGATCGGCTGACCCATCGTACAGTTTTAAGTTAGTAGGCATTATACATTTAGGACCAAATAACTCTACTATCCTTTGTAAACGGTGACCGCCAATTCCTTAAAGGGTTTGCCGAGATCATCCTTGGTTTTGGCGCGGTGTCTTCCTCCATCTCATCATCGTCTCGTGAAGGTGAGACGAGTCGGTTTGACGACCCGCCCCGTGGCGCTGTATTTTTTCAAGAGAGCTCCAAAGAGGCCATCCGGTCAGTATTTCCCAGAACCCACCGGTGTGAGTATTGAAACCCCGCTTCCCTATATGTCCCGGAGGGGAATCGGCCCGTGGAGGTAGTGGTCCCAAGACCGCCATCCGATCTTCGGTAGAATGAATCGTGGTCCCACGGATGGCGCCAATTTGTTGAAGCAAATTCCCACCGTCCGATCAAAGCTGTAGAGTCTTGCTTCACCAACGATGCCGGAGGAAAGGAGTCTTCCTTCCCGCACAACAAGTAATCACACGTTAGCCTCGCTCGATGATGTCCAGACCAAGCTCCCATGAGAGTGTTCGGAGGGTAAAGATAGCAATAAATGCAGTGATTAATGTATGTGTGTATTTATATCCGTCGAATCATTAAATGTGTTGGGGTATTTATACTACCCCAACTATGTACCTTCGCCATCGAGATATCGCTCGCGCACCTATATTACCTGCTTGCAAGCCTATAGCCACCCTAGTTGATAGGCCACGTGGTAGGAATCCCTTAAAACCGGATATCGCCACTTGTCGTCCGGACATGCCGTTTATGGGCATGCCGTCCGCCATGTGTATTTTGTAACCATTTTACCATTAATTTTTTTATGATGCATGGCGTAATAGACATAAAGATGCCTTCCGCCTTAAGTTTCTGGGAGAGTGTTTTGGGTGTAAAGTGAGAGGTAAGTGAAAAGAGGAAAACCGATGTGGCGCCTAAGCCAAACTACCACCTCAACGCCACCTCATTTTTTCCCTTTGACTAACACACCAAAAACACTAGTAACTTAAGTTTAAAACGTCACTTTCGGGACTCACCATTTTATATTATTCTTCATTTTTCCAAACCAACTAATTTTTCAATTTTCATTCATTAAAACAAAAATAGAAATTACAATACGAAAACAAAAAATACGAAAAAAAAAAACAATTTTTTTTAAATACGAAAAAATAATACCTCAAATTACCAATAAAATAATTTCCCTATTGTTGTTGTTGTCAAAGATATCCCATAATATTTCGTTAAAGAGTTTCATGTGTATGTTTATCATATAATTCTTTGGCTTTCCTTTGTTGTACTTCACATTTCTCGATCCAAGTACGTTGTATATTTTGTTGCGGACTAAGATAAAATTCGCTAAATTCACTTATCACAAATTTTTTATCTTTCAAAATCATATTATGCAATATGATGCAAGTGTACATGATTCTTCATAGCTTGTTGATAGTCCAACAACGCACCGATTGTTGTATTATTCTCCAACGCCTTGGAGAACACTAAAAGCTTGTTCGACATCCTTTCTTGCACTTTCTTATCGCTTTTAAAGAGTCTATGTTTCTTGGCTCGTGACACTTTATATGATTGAGAAAAGTTGCCCACTAAGAATAAATCATGTTGGCTAAGTAATACTCTTTTTCATATGTAAATCCAATTACTTCAAATGGAGCCACATGGGCGATGTCATCAATAAGGTCTTCGAATAACGGAGAATAATTTAAAATGTTAAGATCGTTATTCACACCTGCTACAACAAAAAAGGCATGCCAAATTCACAAATCGTACGACACAGCAGCTTCAAGCTTTATAGTTGGATATGTTTTATCACATCTTGAAAATTGTGCGTGTCATGCTTTCGGACATTTTGTCAATTCCTAATGCATACACTCAATGCTTCCAAGCGTCCTCGAAAACCTATGAACCCTCTTATGTGTAGCAATAAACTTTGAATGTCATTAAAGTCTGGTTTCCTTAAAAACTGAGACATGTACAAATTAATAATGCACATAGTAAAAAAAAAAAAAAAAAAAGACAATCGCGTGTACAATGTTAACCCATTTGTAGATATTCATCAAATCCATCGCTTGTTGTGTCGTATGTCAATTGGCGTATACGGAAGTGCATTTCTTAATAACACTTAAAGCTCATTAGACCGTATAATTGGGTCGGACTTTAAAGAATGTAAAATGACCGGAAGAGGATTGGCGATAAGTAGATATACTTTGACTATTTCAAAAAAAATACTTCGCTTCATACGATATCGACGCCTAAATTAGACCGGATATTTTGGATTGTCACCAAAATAGTCACCATCAAACGTTCTTCCGCTAGTTCATAGTCACGGATATCGGAGTGCAGTGTGAACTTTGAACTTCTTGTTGTTGCAACGATTGGTGACACTCATAAGCTTTCACAAAAAGAAAATGTCACATTGATCATCATGGATTGGTATACATCATCATCCGGATTCATAGTTTACAATATTTTAGTTTGTCAATGGAAGTGAAAGATTTTAGTTTGTGTGTAAAAAGGGTTTATATAAAGTGAAAAATAGTTGTTGAAAAATATGGTGTATAAACATTAAAAAAAAAAGGAAAAGTAGCCGGTTGTAATGTAAAACAAAAATCAAGCTTTCTTCCATTTGACGTAAGCCAAAAAATTAGCGAGCGATTTGGCGAGTGCACCAACCGGTGCAGTGGCGAGCCTTTTAGTGAGTGACATCACGGATTGGCAAGGATGCTTCGCGAGTGCACCCCATGCTCTTATTATTATTTACCTCTTTCATGTTTTACCATGAGACTCTTTAGTCAAGTTACCATACACTCCATGAATTGAAGTCACCCGGCTATTCATTTATTGATTAGAAGTTTAAACATTAAGCTAAAAACATGAAAAATCCATAATATGAACATTATTTTCTTTGTGGATGATAAAGGATGCTGGTAGTAGTTGTTAACTAATAACTACAACTACAACACCGCCAATCAAAAAGATTTAATTGCAACCAATTAATCAAGCTTTAAATTAAATCAGGATAAAACTCAACTCTAATAATAATGACAATACATGGTGTCTAAAGTAGGCCCTGTAATTAAGCATATGATTGATTCATTTCACCTTATGCTTTTGTCAATGTCTCTTTGATTACATTATTATTGAGAACACAAGCAATTGAGCATCTTAATCCACTAAAGAAAGTGAAATAACCATCATTTAACTCGTGATTGTGTAATTGATGTCCCGAGCTTAAAGCAACAAACTGAGGCCGACGGTTACATAGCGAACGAGCATTGTTATCTTGAGTTGTGTTGCTTAGATTTTGACATTCTTGTCATGATACAAGAAAAGAAAACTGTTGAGATTTTGGCTCATCAATCCGGTTATTTCGTAAATATGTATCCCGCAGGGTATATTGTATACTCTGATTAGATTATCTATATCTATACAATAGGACCGACCCGTAGAATAACCTAAACGACACAATAGAGCCTTCAAACTACACTAAAGATCATGAACATAGGCAAGCTGTAAGCCATGAGAATATACCATCTTCGACTTTTTTTTTTTGTGTCATGGTCGATCCTACCAACCCATATACCTTGATGGTGCATTTTGACCCTAACAACTGGAAAATCAAATGTTAAATCTGCTTATGTCACACTTAAAGATGATGCAAATAACTTCCTAGTCGCAAACTCTGCAATGATCACTTTAGTCGCACTTTCAACACCTCAAAGATTATCAGATTATTCTGATATGAGAAATCAGATGCAAGTAACGGACTAAACATATGGATAGTTAAACAAACTCTACATCTACGTCGATGATGGGGTTTATTAACACCCTCCCAATGTACCTTAATAAGCAGAAAATCAAAACTGATAATCACGTACAAAGTTCCAACTGAAGATCACAGACTTTGCAGTCGCAATAATCACTTTATTCGCACATTAAACGTCCACAAAGACTGAATACGTACTATAATAGAAACACATAAGCATGGTAGTTTTGGAATAAGAACTAAACTGAAATCCAAGAAACACAGAGGTTAAAACACATTGTTCCATACTTACATACAGTAATACCACAACATTTAACTAAAGCAGTATTAAACCATCAGTCCTTTTTATTCTAACCCCTAAACGTCATCACCAATTCAAGTCTTCAGAAAAAAGCTCGACTCCCATAAAACACACGAGGCTGTGTCCCATTCGGTGTCTGTGTTCCAGTTGGAGTCTGTGTCTTCTGATCCGAGCCAACCGAGTCTCCAGACTCTGTTCCCGCCTTTTCCACATCCAATGGGAGCTTCATCTTAGCCA
Organism: Chrysanthemum lavandulifolium; assembly: GCA_022545495.1. Classification (NCBI taxonomy): domain Eukaryota; kingdom Viridiplantae; phylum Streptophyta; class Magnoliopsida; order Asterales; family Asteraceae; genus Chrysanthemum; species Chrysanthemum lavandulifolium. Next base: position 57,815,282 of record CM040242.1, read on the forward strand.
ACGACTCAGTAAACTGTTGCATACTCTTCATGTACAAATCCACAAAGTCTTGTTGAACCACTTTCTGTTCAACATCAAATTTTTCCGCCACTACAGGCTTCTTTATCAAACTGCCATTTGCAGAATCACTCTTAGCATCAACACTTTTCGCTGGTTCCACTTTTAGAGGCGACTCATATTCTTGGTTCGCAGATTTTGAGTCTTTAAAGGGAGCCGAAGCACAATGTGATCCATTAGTTGAAACACTTGTAGGCGGAGAGTCAGGTTTTGGGGTCTCAGCGGTTGTATCAACTTGATCATCAGTGTCCGACGAGACCAAACTTTCTGAGCTAAGACCAAAATACTCGGTCACCATCATATGGTTTTCATTAGCAATTTTAGGATCCGGGAACTCAAGTTTGTCAAATTCAGCTAATTCTGAATCATTCGGGTTCCTTTAGTGGTGGGAACTGGTGGTGGGATGGCGATCACATCGGGTGAGGCTCCGTGTATGATAACGACAAATCAACAAAACCGAAGGCGAGTGGAACAGATCAGTGGAAGATAAAGTGAACTCCTTTTCTAACTTTCCATTCTTGACATGGACTTCGGATAAAGGGATTAAAGCAAAACCTAACAACTGATCTTCAAGATAATTTCTGACCCTACTTAACATATATATCTCGCATTTCAGTGAAGATTCGATAGTGGGAACATTAATTCGAAGGGTTTCATTAAAGACTGGATTTTTACCACCCCGTTAACTGTTTGAGTAGTGAGGGACTTTTCAGGGTTGGTAGTGATGCATATTTTGGCGTAAACGTCTTGTTTGTGGTATATGCAGATGTTCTGAATGTCCCTTGCTTGATGAATGTAGACATCAAGAACACCGACAGAGGGTTCGGTTTTCTTAGTTGTCAAAGGTTGGTTTTTCGTGAAGAGGTCAAGGTTTTGTCTTTCGGGCTCGTTGAAGACAGAGGTCTTGAATGGTGACACAACAGATTGAGGAGATTCCATGAAGCCTGGAAAAAAAAAAGTTCAAGATGTTAAAGATCTAAACCCTTAATGATTATTGCAAACATCTCTTTATTAACTGAAAATAAGGACTGAAGAACTAAAGCAAGCACCCAAATATAAAAGCAAACATGAAAAGGTTAAAAAAACAATTACACTTAAAAAAAAGCAGTAACTTGGAATGAATGCAACACAGTTGCAGGAATTTTTTACCAAACAGCCAAAAGTAGTAAGCAAATTCACAGTTTGTAACCAATCAACAACAACAATACCCAATCCCGAAACAGGACACAGTGAGGTAAGATGTAGACAGTCACACCACCATCTAAAAAATGAGCAAATTTCATTTCAATTGCTGATAATCAAACTATAAATCATAACAAAATCAAACCAATAAAGGTGAAACAGGGTACATCAAAATCATATAAACAAGAACTGAATTTTGAATATAAAACACATGTTTAATTCCATAAAGTTCTCTAATTTACTTCAAATAAGAGCTCCAAAAACCAGAATCTAAAAGCAAAACTTTAAAAAATACTAATAATAACCCTTGATAAATAAATAAAAAGTAACATAGATGGTGATCAAGTTCTTAACTTTTAAACTAACTAATCATCAAATATAGTTCTAAACTTCAAACCAAAAACATAATTCATTTCAGTTTTAATGAAAACCAAACCTTAAATAAGTAGGAAGAACCCTAATCCTTATTTTTAGTAAAAAACCAAGAAATGATTTTTAGTAAAAAACCATGTTTAATCCCAATATATAAACAAAACCCACAACACCAATCATCTTCAATTCCAATAAAGTTAAATCCTTTTTTTTTTTTTTTTACCTCAAATAAAATAAAAACTCCAAATTCCAGAATAGAAGACAGCTAATTAAAAGTAGCAAAAATAGGTAGAGCAACAAGAAAGTAATTGATGATCACAAGAGTCCAAGAAAGTAGAAAGTGGAAAGTGAAAAAAATAACAAAGGAAAGGAAAGGTAAGGTAAGGTCATTTCTTGCCTTTTCTTTAATCAAGAAACCAGAAAATCTGCACGCAATCAAGTGAGAATAATAAGGAATATTTATAAAATTTTGATGATTGAATAAGGTTAAGAATAGAAGACTGTTGAAGATAATATTGTTAACTACTGTGGAGTCTGTGAAAGCTTCTTTCTATTCTATTTGTGTGTCCCCATTCTTTCTTTTTATAGCTGCCTTGCTTGGTGACTTTTTTTTTTCTCTTTTGATTTCATTAATTAACGGAAGATGATTATAACATGTAGGAATGGATAAGGGCGAAAAAAAAAAAAAATAATAAAAAAAAAAAATAATGAGAAAGATTTTTAGTTATACATTTAAATAAAGAAAAGAAATTTTGAAAAGAGATGTATTTCTTTTTATGAATGTATCTGAAATATGTGCTTATAACTTTTTCTTATTTTAATTTTTCTTTTCATTTGATTATAATTCTATAACAGGTATCGTAAATTTCGCTACACATTAGTTTCCCTCTTTATAATTAAAGAGTAGTAATAAAACTTTTTAGCTTCCATACTAAAAGATACATTACTTGGACACAAGTATATCCTATAATATACTCACACACGTAAAAAAAATAATAATAAAAATAAAAATAAAATAAAATATTTTGCACTCCGAATGTGGTGGTGAAACCATGAATTAAAAACAAGAGAAGGGGGTCGCGGTGGTATCAAGAGAACGTGGTGGTAGGGACGGTCAGTAGTGAGTTATCCCATTACGATTAGCTTGAACGTTTGTGGTTTAATTGATGGTTATGGTGTTTATGTATTGTGATGATATATGTTTGACAAAATTTCCTCGAACTGGAGCCTTAGTTTAAATTATAAGTCGAATGTTGTGATTTATATTTTTATAAAGTTAGTTAGTTTGAGTTAACGCTTATAGCTGTAAAATGACAAAATAAATCAAATTAGTTTCACATATAATTCAAGTGTTCACGCATCCATTAATTATGGACAATTCCATATTTCCTCAATCAATACATCAAAAGTTCATATTTCCTCAAACATGCATCATAATTATTGCACATTATGCATTCTTATTTTGTAAGTTGGGTAAATAGGACATTTTGAAGTTTATATTGATGAATATGAAATTTCTCTTAATTATATTATTAATAAGTAATTAACCATGGTTGTGTTCAGATAGGACTTTATGGGGCTTATAAGGGCTTGAGATTTTACAAAATGTTTGAATTTTATAAAATAAGTTTCGTTTGTCACAAGTTTATGGAAGCTTTTATAAGATGTAAGCCTTTATAAGCTCATGTCAAATAAAACGAGCTTTTAAAAATGAGAAGGCTTATTGTAAGTCATATTACTTAAATATCCTTCAAAATATAATTGATTAACATACAAAAGTTTCAAATATATGTGAATAAAATTTGATGTATTTTATGTGACTTTGATAATAAGTTTCAACACTAATTGCCAAACAACTTTATAAAATATAAAGTCAACTTCGAACTTATAATATATGCTCAAGTTCAATGACAACTCCTCGTCCAAATTTCATTTGCCAAACATACCCTATGTATAAGTTTTACTCATTCTTAAAGTTGATATCAACTAGCTTGAGCTTATAGCAACTTAAACTGATAAATGCTTTCATAAGCTTGCGTTACAAAAAAACTTATATTCTAAGTTCAAGCTCTTATATGTTTTAATAAGCTTGTTTGCCAAGCACGATGATTTTTAAATGTTTCTTTATGTGTTTCTAGACGATAACTAATGATAGGTGACCAATAGTTTTGGAGGCAGTGAAATAACAGAGGAGTTTGAGGCAAAGATATGAATGGGAAAGGTAAATGGTTTTATGTCGTATTTTAACTAGAGATGGCAAATTTAGGTGGGTCGAGTCACGCCTCACGGGTCTAAATGAGTTTGAAGATAAATGGGTTCAGTTGCAGATAAGTCTTTTATTACATAACCAGATAAACTTATCTATGATATTTAATGGGCAATTAAATTCATCCCTTACAAATATTTACCGAACTCGACTCGTGTTTAAACCATTAGTTCTCAAATTGGCACCTCCATTTTTTATCATGTGATGAAAATAAAATTCTACAACTTACAAGGAAAGTTTCAAACGAGGTTTCGATGATTTTAATATTAAACTAAGATATACATGTAGATGCTAACGAGGCCTAACTCGTAAGTGGTAGTCATCCCAAGTCACGATTTATAGTTTGTTTCACATCTTCTCGTATCAAACTAGTAAGACCATCCATAATAAAAAATGAAAGCGTACACATAGTCAATGTGGCACCTAGAAGACGTGTCGACTCTTATTATGCCTACTTAGGCAAGATCGTCGAATGCTAACAAATCAGCTCGGTCGCATGCAGACCGAGGGTTGTGAGATTGTTGTTGTGTGTGTTTATTAAATGGTTTTGTAAAGATATTTATGTTTAAGTGAGATATATTTTGATGAAGCTAAACGATTATTACATTAAGTTAATGGTGAAGTTAACAGATAAATAAAAACACTACTATAACACTTAGGTGACAATAGTGAAGTTGGTCTTGGTAATCTCTTATTGCGTCCAGCCTAATAGTATTATGAATGTACAAATGAAATACAAAATGCGTCTACAAACTTTGCTAGCTTCAGGGTTTGCCTAATTTTTCTTCTCCGTATATTTTACGAGTTAGATCATACTCTTTCCGTCCCACTTTGATTATCCTAAAAAAAGAAAACAAACTATGATAGAAATAGTTAATGAAGTATTAAAAATGAAATATTTCTTTGTTCTTGTATTTAAAGCTAGGTTGACTCTTTTAAAAAGGCTTTTAAAAGTCCAAATAATTACTTGGAGGTGGGATAGGAAAATCTATATTAGTAATAATGACAATAATCACTTTATTTTCGATATTTAAAAATCCTGTGACACGAAAGGATAAATTCTCACCTTCCATCTAGTTTGATCTAATGGTTGTGATTAACCCAAGATTTAATATGCCTAAACCCAAGACACGTGTTTTTTTTGTCTTTTTCTTTTCTTTTTATCTTTCTTATTTATTTTCTCATTATTTGTATTTTTTAATCTTTTTTAATTTCACGTTTTTTTTTCGCCGGTTTTAAATACGTTTTGTCAGTTTTTCGCTTTTTATACGTTTTCGTCCGTTTTCATACGTTTCCGTCCGTTTTCTTACGTTTTCGTCTATTTTCTTACGTTTTCATCCGTTTTCTTACGTTTTCGTCACTCTTGTTACGTTTTCGTCTTTTTTCTTACGTTTTCGTCCGTATGCTTATGTTTTTGTCCGTTTTCATACGTTTTCGTCCATTTACATACGTTTTCGTCCGTTTTCGTACGTTTTCATACGTATCCGTCCGTTTTCATCCGTTTTCGTCCATTTTATCGTTTGGCCCTGCTTTCTTACATTTTAAATCCGCTCATACGCTTTTGTCTGCTTTCTTACGTTTTGTCTATTTTCACCCTTTCTTCTTTTCTTACGCTTTTGTACATTTTCTTACGTTTTCCGCTTTCACGCTTTTGTCCGCTTTCATTCGTTTTCGTCCGTTTCATTCGTTTCGTCCGTTTTCTTACGCTTTTGTCCGCTTTCATACGTTTTGTCCGTTTTAGTACTGCTTTCTTACATTTCGCCCTGCTTTCCTATGTTTTCACGCCGTCCATTTCTCACGCTTTTGTCCGCTTTCACACATTTCGCCTGCATTTTCTTACGTTTTAGTCGGTTTAACACGTTTTCGTCGCTTTTTTACGCTTTTGTCCATTTTCTTACGTTGTCATTAGTTTTCATATGTTTATGTATGCTTCGTCCTTTTTTACGCTTTTAGTCCATTTTAAACGCTTTCTGCTTTCGACGTTTCCCATTTTCATCCGTTTTAAACGTTTCGTCCGTTTTCAAACGTTTTTTAATCCATTTTCATCCGTTTTATCGTTATCGTCCGCTTTAAAGCGTTTTTCGGTTTTCATACGTTTTATACACTTTTCATTCGTTTTATAAGTTTTGTCCGTTTTCATCCGCTTTTTTGCGGTTTTATACGTTTCGCTCTATTTTCATTTGTTTCTTGCTTATTGTTAAACTTTATTATATTACATGTCTAATATCAATTGTGATATTTTATTATAAAAGTTAATATTTCATAAACAAACAAGTGTGTTTTTAACCTTTAATATCGCCCGATATATTTCATCGCTCAGATATTTTTATATATTATCACCTATGTGTTTTCTAATATTTTTATAATTTTCGCCATAAGATAGTTTTGTGCCTTTCATCGCAATTGACAAGTTAGCATTTTTAATGCAACCAATGTTATCTATCACTCATGATATTATACTCTTAGTAGAAAGAAAGGGTTAAAGTCTCTTTGGGTGAATTTTATTTTATTCAAAAAATGCTAATTTAATGCAACACTTTTTATTTTGAGAATATGTCAGTGTCTATTTTCATAGTTTGCTTCCTTTTATTCATTTTGATATTTTTAAGTGACACTTATTTATCTCTTATGATATATATTTGTGAAAAAAGACGAAGAGTATCACACTCGTCATCATATATGTGTTATCGGTTGTGATACTTAACTAAGAATGTGAAATATTAAATTAATACCAAATGTGATAAGAATTTAGTATTTTACCAAGTATATATGAAAGAAATGATAATAAACATCACTTATTATATTATTGTGATGTTTACATTCATTTTTCTTATTTGTGTTTTTAATATTTAGAAGATTTTTGTGTTTTATGATAATATGAAATATTAGAAAATGTGTTTAGCGAAAACAAAGATGTTATGAAACTTTGTTATACTTGTGGTGGATTTTTAGTTAATGGATACGTTGTGCGTGTTTGATGGGTTTTATAGCGGAGTATAAAAATATCATGGTTGAATCAACAATAAAGAAGTTATGGATGAAGAAAACACATATTTATAAACAAACCGAGTAGCTCAAACAACGTGATATCACACGTGATATCACATGTGATATCACCTCACTTGTGATATCGATTATATCACGGTGATATCACACGATATATCACCGTGATATCACAAGTGATATAAACTATGATATCACATGCTATCACCGGTTATATCACACATGATATCACAAGTGAGGTGATATAACCTATGATATCACAAGTGTTTGAAGCTTCCTCGTTTGTTTATAAATATGTATGCGATCTTCAACCATAGATATTTTCAAATCACGCTATAAAACCCATCGAAACATGCACAACGTATCCATTAAATAGAAAATACACCACAAGTCTAACAAAAGTATCATAACATCTCTTGTTTTAGTTGAACAACTTTTCTAATATTTCATAATATCATAAAACACAAAAATCTTCCTAAATATTTTCAAAACACAACCATCACATTCTTAGTCGAGTATCACAACCGATAACACATACATGATGAAGAATGTAATACTTTTCATATTCCTTGTGGAAAACTAGAAGGGGGGGGGGGTTGAATAGTTTTACCAATTTAAAACTTCTTTTTAAATATTTAGATCGACTTATGTCAATCTATTTAGTTGTTTATGTTGGACGTTGATAGATAGATATATAAACGTGTAATGAAAGATAAAGAGTAAGAAACACATCACCACGACACAAGTTATTTATAGTGGTTCGGCTACAAGGACACCTTCCTTGCCCTACTCCACTCCCCGAGTCACCTACTCGAGAGTTCGTAAACACTACACCAACTCCTTATGGCGGAGAAGCCTTCACAACGCCGCAACCTTTTCCTAGACAAACCTAAATACCGAGTTCCTTCACACCAAGGCGAACCACACCTAACACAACGTCGCCTACCCTTTATACGGTGCTAGGCTAACCACCGAGTTCTTTCACACCAAGGAGAACTAATCTTATCACAACGTCGCCTACCCTTTATTAGGTACTAGGCTAAGCACCTAGTTCCATTACTATGTAGGAACTACTACCCTTCACGACATAACACATAATCTCAAGGAGGTCACTCCTTGTTACAACACCATCAAGGATATCACCATCCTTGTACATAAACAATACTTATATGTATAACGATGCACCTCATCGATTATACGACCTAGGCATTCTTCCCAAATGCTACTTGATTTGATTCTTGGCATCCTTCACTAATGCCTTTGACACAACACTTGGCACCCTTCACTAATGCCTTCGTTTGACACCTTTAGCATTCTTCAATAATGCTTAGACACGGATGATGAACATCTTTCACTAATGCTTTCATCTTGACACTTTCGGCATTCTTCACTAATGCCTTCAACCCAACATCTATGGAGAAAGGAAGAACTATCAACAAGAGAACCTTATTTGTCTTGATGATGACAAGCATGGCAACTCATGGACTTGAGCTTGCGTCTTGAAGTGGTGATCTCTCCTTAAAGAGGAACCTGAAGATCACACAAAACAAAAGACAAGCTACATAGATCACTTGGATCCGAGGTTAGAGGTTAGAATACTTGGGAAAGTATGTGTAAATTGATGAATAGAAAGGAAGAAATGGCTCTCATTTATAGAGAAAATTTTCATCGTTCCGGATCCCACGGATCCCTTCCACTGGGATCCGGCTAGCACAAAGTCGTGGATCCGTGGAACGCCTCTTCGCCCATGGGTATTTTGGTTATGGGTCATGGGTCATGGGTTATGGGTTGATCCATGGTTTCTTTCTAGATACATTGAACTTGGTTAAGTGGTATATATAAAACCATGGGTTATGGGTCAATACCATTTGCTAGTTTTACCCATTTTGTATATACTTATTTGCTAGTTTTTACCCATTTAGTATATACTTATTTTACACTAGTTGTTGTACATATGTATTTAAATCATAAAATCACTTATACTTGTTTTAGTGTTTTGTGAAAACGTGTGTTAGAAACTATCAACTCAAACTATTTACGATTCTATTTGTTTCGTTAAAATGATTTTACATTTGTTATCGACAAAACATTGAAGATCGTAAAATATAAATAAACGTTTTACGGCTTATTTGTATTAACATTCCTTACAGTGTTATATCACAAGAGATAAATAAGTGTCACTTACAAATATCAAATGAAAACGTTTGAAAACGGACAAAACGATAAATTCGAATGAAAACGATAAAATGTATGAAAACGGACAAAAACGTCCGAAACAGACGACGTATAAAAGAGACAAAACATATATAAACGGATGAAAACGGACAAAACGGACAAAAGCGAGAAAACGTCGAAAGGTATTTAAAACATCTAAAATGGATGAAACGTAAAAACGGATGACAACGTATGAAAATGTCCGAAAACGGATGAAAACGTATAAAACGGACGAAAATAGATGAAAACGTAAAATCTGAAAACGCCTAAAACGGATTTAAAATACATGAAAACCTAAAAAGCAGACAAAAACGTATGAAAATGGCGAAAACGAAGAAAGCGGACGAAAACGTAAAAAATGAGGCGAAAATGTATGAAAGCGTAAAACACATCCGAAACGTATGAAATGGACGAAAATGTGTGAAATGAACGAAACGTAAGAAAATGGACAAAAACGATGAAACAAACGAAAACGTAAGAAAGCGGGCGGAAAACGTATGAAACGGACATAAATGCACGAAACGTAAGAAAATGATTTAAAACAAATGAAAACGATAAAACGGACGAAAATGTATGAAAAGACAAAAAACTTCTAAAACAGATTTAAACGTGTTTAAACGCATTAAAACGTCGAAAACGGACGAAACGTTGAAAACGGATGTAAACGCATTTAAACGGATGAAAGCAGACGAAACGTAAAAATGACGAAAACATATGAACACGGACTAAAACGTATGAATACAGATCAAACGTACGAAAGGTAAAAACTCAATAAAAACGTGAATTTGAAATTAAAAAAATAATAAAAAAACGTGAAAAAAAAAAGAAAAAAACATGAATTTAAAAAACGTGAATTTACAAAAAAAAAAAAAAAAAAAAAAAAAAATGTAACTAATAAATAAGAAAGACAAAAAGACAAAGAAAATGGAGAAAAGAAATACTGACTTAGATTTATATTAAATCTCAGATTTATCTCCACCATTAAATCAAACTAGATAGATAGTGGAGATTTGTCCTAGTAGAACCAAAATAAGAGTAAGATTGAAAATTCATCGTCGTCATGACAATTACTATTTTTCTCAGTCACAAATATAAATTATATCATGCTAAATACTTCCAAAAATACATTCAAAGGTAGGCTTATATTTTGCTTTGACGGTGTTTCCAATTGGACTTGTAATTGTTTTATCTTTTGTTTCTAAATACTAGTATAAGTTAAATTTACATGAAGATGAAGGAAGTTTTCAAATGTTCCAAACATGCTACTTGACTATGAAAACGTCATAAAATGTCGTACATTTCTTAAATTTCATATTGTTTATACCCAACTTCATAGACGGACGTAAGATTTTTAAGAGGATGTTGCGTGAAAAACGTTGCGCTAATTAAAGTTCTGATGTAATAAACGAAAATAGCAACAAAAAAAAATAAAATAAAATTGGGGTCGCATATCATAAAACTAGCTAAATTTTTCTTGACTTTGTGACCTAAACCGAATGTATGGCGTCCACACCCAACATACATGTAGTTCCGTCCATGTTCAACAGAATACAAATATGGTAAAACGTGAAAAGTAGCAAGAAAACTCTACCAACCGTAATAAAGGGGGTGAAGGATGTTTGCCATGTGCAATAAGTGAAGTGGATGGTGGTGGTTCGCGCGATGGGAACGATTGTGGTGCCAATGTGAACGATGGAGGCGGATTGTCGGCACATGGTACGGTTGGGAAGTCGCGGCTGTTTATGCATGTATGCTATTGCAAGTTTGAATATGTGTTTTCGTACTTTTTATCGAGGGTTTTGGCGTCTGATAAGAAAGATTTTTCAAATGTCTCGATCTAAAGACGTCTTATTTTTGTCCCACTTAATGTAACGAACTTTCGCTTTTGTTCCAATCTACCCATAAGTGACCGGCCAACGAAAAAGTTTGGAAACCGCTATGCATCTTTTTATTAAGCGTTTTGGTTGTACAATAGCAACGCATTTTTCAAACGCACCGATCTAATACGCGTCTATTTTTGTCCCACTTAACGTAACGTATTTTCATTTTCAGGTTTTCGTGGTTTTGTCCGTTTTAGTCCAGTTTTCACATTTCACGCTTTTGCACGTTTTCATCCGCTCACATATTTTGTTCGTTTTACATTTTCATTCGTTTACATGTTTCGCCTTGTGATAAAGTGTGACTCACTTCATTTGAGCGTTTTCACGTTATCGTCCATTTTGACGCGTTTTCGTCCGCCGCTTGGTTTTGTTCGCTTCTCGCATTTTATTCGTTTTACATGTTTTCGCCTTGTGATAAGAGTAGCGTGCGAAAATGTGCAAAAGCGGATGAAAAAGCAAAACGGCCGAAAACATGCAAAGACGACAAAAACGTTAAAATGGACCAGCGTGCAATAATGGATGAAACGCGTAAAACGTTTAAAGCGTGCAAAACAGACGATAACATACAAAAATAGACGAAAACATGCTAAAATAGCCTAAACGCAAAGATGGGCGAAATGTGTAAAACATGCAAAACGGACAAAACGTGCCTAAATGTAGAAACGCACGAAAGCGTGCAAAATGGAAAAATGTGCAAAAGCGGTGAAAACATGTAAAACGAATGCAAATCGTAAAACGAACAAAAGCGTGTAGGCGGATGAAATCATGCAAAACGTGTGAAAATGTGCAAAAGCGAAAACGCGTGCGGCGAACGAAGCGTGCGAAACGAAGGAAACGTGCGAAACGAAGCAACGCAAAACGGATGGCGTGAAACGTGTAAAACGGACAAAACGTGCAAAGCGGACAAGAACGCGAAAATGGGCAAAAAATTTTGGTGCGGTTAAACAAGTTTGATGGGGTAGATTAGTACAAAATGAGAAAGTTCGTTCATTGTGGGACAAAAATAAGACGCGTCTTGGATCGAGACGTTTGAAAAGATGCGTTCTTATTAGACGGCCAAAACCCTTTTATCAATGATAACATAGTTTCTATAAATCTGAAGTTCTTATACTAACTTTTAACTAGACCTGTCAATCTAGACTCAAATAGGTCTAGTTAGATTTATATGGGTAATCTTTTTTACCAAAGGGGTTAACATAAATACAACTCTTATTATCTCATGGGTCTCCTTGAGTCACTTCCAAAATTGTTAAATAAGTATGTTAGGTCTAATCGGTTCGTAAATGATCGAAGAAGTACGACTTAGATCACTTTCGCATCATTTTGTTTTAGTCTTCAAATTACCAATATTCGGCTTTCAGTCATTTTCTTCAAATTTCCAATATTCTGCTTGAGTCACTTCCATGATTCCATCTAGATTGCCAAGTCTGCCTTCAATATTCTTAAAGGAATGTTGTACTCCTTACAAGAATAATCTCATCTTGTATAGTTATAATAACTTAAAGATGTCATCAAAAGTATTCGGTCACACAATATTTTTAAACACATAATGTAAAATTTAGATATTATGATAAAGAAACTAAAATGTTCCTCATATGATAATTTACATTGATAAACCGTATTATTTTTCTATAAATAATTGACTAACTAAACAATAGTAGAAACATAATATTTCTTAGACCGGGGAAATTAATAAAATTCAACTTTTTTAGAAAGTTAACATTGCGTCGCAAAAATCAGTATTTACCCTTAGACGCCTCATGACCCACCCTGATTTCATCTCGAGATATCTTAATATTAATCCGGTTAACTATGTTTATCCGAATAACCTATTTGAAGTTTTGAAACCGAATTAAGTAACTAAAATGACCCAAATTTTAGTTGTCGACAAATCAAATTATCGAATCCGGGTAAATAAAAGATAGGAGATGCTTCAAGAAAAAACACTCAAAATGAATGAATGATCATGGTTAATTACTTTTTAGCATTAGTCCATTATTCATTAATTATTAACCTTGTGATATGGGGGACCCATGAAGCTGCTACGCATGTGCTGACGAGAGTGGGAGTTCAATCAGATGAGTGCGACCACAGCATATGCAGCCTAGGACAATTTGCCCTTTAATCATGTTTAGTCCAGACAGATTCGATATTGTCATTGGACCCACCTAGTATTAATACTGTTCTTATGGGACCCTTTGGGTTTTGGTTTAGTTTTTTCAGTCCTTTGTCGGTGGAATGTTGTTTACGAGTCGATTCGGTTCGATTAGTTGAAAGAATTTATTTAAACTATTTATCGTGGGTCAGTTAATTTATTTTACTATTCGAAATTGAACCGTATTAAGCGGTAATAAGACATGCGGATACCTCAAATGAGCGCTTACCCGCAATTCGGGTCACGGTTTTTAGACGTTTAATTGAGTTTAACTGTATGAACAATAATATAATCTAGAGCGTAAAGTGTCATTTTAGTAAGCTTAAGTAACACTGAATAGATTAAAATCACATTAAAGTTATTCTATCACAATAATAGCATTCAAATAAACATACGTGACTTATTAACAAAAATAATTTATTCGACGTTTATAAGTTACGATCACATTAACCAATTTTTACACATAAACATTGCGGGTTTTTTGATTTCGATTTTTTTCGGTTTCGGGTTTTTTCAGTTCCGGATTGAGAGTTTTGGCACGGTTTGTCGGTTTCTCGATTTTTTTGAACACCCTCTCGAGTTTAAATTGAGAGATGATTTTAGTTTCTCACTTGTTGAGATGTGATGATTTTCGTTAGTGTTAAAATTTATTCGTGTAAGTTTCTTTTTAAACTTAAGATATTGTAAATTGAACTCGCAATCTTGAATATAATATTGATATGCTCTCAACTATTACAGTAAGAATATAAAATACAAAGTTGAACATGATAATTTTTATAAAATCTTGGTAATTAATATCAAGGTAAAAATTTATCTTTACCCAAGTTTAAATGCAAAATAAAATATTATAAAAAAATTAAAGGGGTCAAAATTTAAATATCAAATGAATAGTAAATTTTTTCATAATTGATATTAGAGTTAATTGCAACTTTTATCCATGTGGTTTATATATTTTTTCACATTTCCTCCTTTAATTTAATAATTACATAGCCTGTGCCTGTGGTTATCCTTTTTAAACGGACCAGTCATTTGATTTAACAATTATTATTATTATTTATTTATTTATTTATTTTTTTAAATCCAGTGATATAAAGGCATTTCGGTCTTTACATTCGTCTTCTTCTTCAACCCTAAATTTGTTCTAGATTTTTTTATTTTTCATGGAGTTTCTATTCATAAGTTTTCAATGGTGATAAGCTTTCAACCAAACAATACAGCGTCACTCAAATTCATATATGATGAAATGCATAATTTATTATTATTATTATTATTATTATTGATATTATTATTTTTATTATTTTTACCAATTCAATATCGATCACTCAAATTCAAAATTATTATTTATGTATGACTTAACCCAAAATTATTGTAATGGGTGATTCATGGTTTTATAAATGGATTTAATTTTACAGTATTTTTTTATGGTTTTAAAGAAAATAAAGAACGATCATAAGTATAGATATTAGATGAGTGAAAGTGAAAAGACAAAAAGGCTCTTATCTGCAGAGATTTAACAGGAAAAATTAATGATCATTAGGTCAAAAGATTGTCCGTTAAAAATGGACAACCACAGGAACAAGCGATGTAATTATCAAAGTTAAAGGATGATAGGTGAAAAAAGTGTAAACCACAAGAACGAAATTTTCCAATTCGATAGATAGCATATATGTTACATAGATAAGTAATGTGTAAGCACGATGTAGAGATGATTAAGACACAACTGATGATTTCGAAGTGTGAAAGCTCGAGTAATATAAATTTGTTTGTGTAACTTGCGATTAAAATCAAAATCGTATAATCTATCGGTGACAAAATTGTTTGAACAAACTAAAAGCTGCAATCAATTACCCAAACATAATATCATTAAGGACATTATAGCCTTAAATGTGTAATTATCATTTACTACGAGTCTATCACAATTTCTATGTAGTCGTTCATGTAACTTTGACAATTGATAAAGTAGTGCCTGTGTTATCATTAACATGTTTAATTTATTTCATAAGCAATTTAAGTGTTAGCGAGAAAAGGACCTCTATTTCTCGACACATAACAAAAAAATATTCACATCATGCTGTTTTATACTACCATGGAGTGTTGGAGGCCATTAACAGGACAAATATCGTGGTACATTTGAAATGATTTTCGATATTTCTTGAATGATGTCAAAACTATCGTCGAAAGGTTTATCGCAACAAATAGTGCGGTACATTTAAAATGATTTTCAATAGAACGAACTTTGTACCATCGTTAATAGGTTTAAATCAACATCAACAACAAAAACCCTAATTCCGTCGGAGTTGGGTAAGGATGAGGTGAAATGTACACCGACACTATAAAAACTGCCAGATATAGGTTTAAATGTCAAAGATAAATTACTTGATTAGTTATCACTTATCGTCTTTGAAAACAAGAGGGTTGGATCGGTTGAAACCCACGCGCCTCGGCAGGAGGTCGGGTTCGATCCTCACTCCCTACAAACTGGCCGGTCCTTTCTACCGCTGGTAAGGCGGAGTCACCCATAACCCGTGGAAGTCGGCATTGGGCGTTACTTTAGTGCTGAAAATTGATTGTAGAACAAATGTGGATACATTTTCAAATAAACGTGTCTAGGAAAAATCAAACCTCGAAAGTTACACAACCCAAGATAAAAACTAAAAACGTGATCACTTATGTAGTTATATAAAAATAAATTATGATCACTATGACTTTACCATTTAAACGGCTATGCACCTTGTATTATTTAGCTATGGAATCCGATGCCATTTTATTTACTATCTGTATAACGTTCATGATACATGCACCAAAGTCAAATAAAGTACTTCAAAGGTGGTTGAATGACTAGACAAATGTCTTTAAGACCCGTTTCTGGCATGCTATAGTTATTTAAGTTTCCCGATGACGGGGTTGATATCAAATGTTTTTACGTTGCTACCATAAGAGGTTCAAGGTAACATCATCGAGGTCAAATTCGATCACCTTGTAATTAGAATTAAAACATATATTGTGGAAAAATAAACAAACACGAACGCATGTTATGAAGTAAGTTGCATCTTGCAGCATGCGAGTATATGGCTATGAATATTCACATCAAGGCATCAAGGGTCGAGTTGCTAACGTTAAATAAGTAAACACAAGAGACCACATATGGTAATAGTGGTTTATTGTTTTTAACGTAAAATTATTCATACACCTAAGCCGTCTATTATCTCACATAAAATTTCAGAAATGTCTCGGTAAAACTTAAACACGGAACTTGTAAGTTGACAAACAACTCACATACCGAAAGACGAAAGACCCTTTGGTAATAACAGTGATTTATTGTTTTTAACGTAAAATTATTCATACACTTAAACCGCCGATTATTTCAAATAACACAAATGTCTCAAATAAAACTCAACACGGAACTTGTAAGTCGATAAACAGATCATATACCGAAAGACGAATCGGTCTAACAGTGAAATTTTATTTCAATTATTCTAGCAACGTCTAGTTATTGTGAGTTATTTCACAGGTGTAGACTGTAGAGTGTAGACGTGTAGTAGCACTTTGTTGGTGTTGCCCAATAATTGTCGTCAATTAATTATTCATTGCCTTTTGATTAGTGATGAACTTAGGTGATTAAAAAAAGAAAAAAGTACGGCAAAACTGGTCTGATTTCAACTACCAAAATGCCCAATAACGTAAACATCTAAAACACTGTTATTTAAAGTTTAGTGATACTTTCTGAAGATATAAATCTTACATTTGTTAAATGTAAACATAGAATATAATATTTGTTGTGTGATTTTTGTTTTCTTCACAAAATTTAAATAACGTTATCTTTATGGCCCTATCTCGTGGAACCTTTGGTCCCTAAATTGCCTTACATGTGATCTTGTTTCCCCCCACCAAAATATCTCTCTTTTCCGGAAAGTTATTATCGGTAACTGTTAACGCGTGAGTACTATGATGTGGTAACGCGGATTATACGAAAAGTGTTACTCTGTATTACATTATTATTTTCACGTCAGTGTCATATCATTAGTCACCATACCACCAAATCTATAATTAAACAAGTGTAATGGTTACTAGTAAATCAAAAACATAAAAATACGCTACGTTATACATACTTCACAGATAATTTTAAAAAAATGTGCACGGCCAAATTAGCGCTAAAATTGAGGTTAGCGGCGGTGAAGTTGACAATCTGACCCCGGCTAGTGCAGATGGGTTTACTCTGGTGATAACTTGTGCGTTGGCGTTAGTATATAACAAACCCAGACCCAACATACTTCTTCTAACTACTTTAGAAGTGGCCGATTAGGCCGTGGGGTGTTTAGAAGAATATTAACGCACAAGTTCTATTTTTCCATATCAACCCATCTGGACCCGTTGGGTCTAGATTGACAGCTCTAGCGCACCGGTAAAGAGGTGTAAAGGAGATCATGCGTGGTGGTGATAGTGTGGCTCGTTTTGATGATATTGGATCAACCACACCTTCCAAAGCGGTTCTTTTTCATGATATTGTGGCTCGTTCCTTTCAGTGGTGTAAACATAAAGGTAGATTCAATTTTAATTGGTTAGATTGGCTTGAAAATCCTTACCTTGTAACCATGTAACTTTTGTTTGTCTAGCTCTTTGCTTGTTTTATAATATCAACCGTTCAAAAAAAAATGCGTGGTGGTGAGCCACCCACTATTACATCCAGCCGTGGATGTTATCTGACTATCTCCTTTACCAAAAAATTGGGTATAAATCATTTATATAATAAAAGAATTAATCGTTTTGGGTGTTGCAGAAACCCTTCTTATGAAGAAAAAATTAAACCAATGGGAGGCTCGAATTTGCCACGTAGAAAAATCGAGCTATATGATGGTCGATAGGAAGTCAAAATTAAATTGGTTTTGTCAAACTTAATAGTTTTGGTGGAGAAATTTGGTTAAGAAATATAAGTGTCAAATTTATGAAAACATAAACTTAAAAAAGATGGAGTAATTAATAAAACTTTAGTGGTTGAATTTTAAATAAATTATATAGTTTTTAATCGGGGTTATTACGTTCTTATCTTTGCGATATGTTATTGAGTTTGTGAATCGCGGATGTGAGATCAACCATTCTTACATCTTATGATTTATGTGTTAACCTCTTTCTTTTGAATAGAAAATGTGAGCTTTGAACTTTACGCCTTATCTAACTTATAGTTTTAGTAACTTTTTATGGTTTAACTTTTTGTTATACACACAAATTTTAGTAACTTTTTTTCTTTTTAAAGTTCTACGCATAATATTTGTGTTTTACTATAAACACACTAGCTATGATAGAATTAGTTGTGAGTTCGGGTTTTTTTACTAAGCTTCTCAAAAAACTTATAGCTTTATCATACACTTATTGTGTTATGGTAATTGAATAAGCCAATAAGCACATTTAATAAGCATACCAAACACCCGTTTGTTCTAATCAAGTTTTTATTTGATGTTATGACTAACTTTGTTGTTATCCTCACTATAACGCAACGTGTTAGTGGTTTTCTAGCTTTATGATCTTATCACACATACTAAAGTGTAATGCAATTTTTGTGTACATTTTAAGAAGAGGATCAAGTATCAACACGTGATTGTCGTGGAAAGATTTTCACGCCGCTTCGAGTATGAGCGTATAATTAAGTTGAGTTGTTGATTTAGATAATACATGAATGTATTTTAATGTACCAAAGATGTGTTTTAGTGCCTATATAGGAATTTTATGGTAGAAATGTTTGAATATGTGAGTCGGATGCGCATGTCACGGTTAGAATCACGTGGCTGTTGGGGCACACACGTAAAGAAAATCGTGAGATGTGATTGGTTAATAAAGTCGAAATTAAATTGATTTTGGTCAACCTTTAAAATTGGACATGATCGTGACCAGGTCGCTGGGTCACATCGCCTTTCTCGACAAAATAACTTTGAAATGACCAATGTGGGGTGTATGTCGAGGATCGGTCGAGCAACCAAAAACGAAAATCGGTTGTTTCTCAATCTATATTTACACACACTTTCTTTTCAATTTTATTTTATTTTATTTTATTTTTTAAACTTGTTTATCATTGTGGCTTGGTGGTGTCACGGTCGTCGGAGAATTCATTCTTATTGAAAAATAATTGGGCAATAAGAGGCTCGATTTATGGCATAAGCAAAATCGTGTGATGTGATTGGTTAATAAAAGTCAAAATTAAATTGATTTTTGTCAAACTTTAATAAATTTGGTGAAAATTTTGGTTGATAGAAGAATCGCGTAAAATATAGGTCCAAATTTGTGAAACAAAACTTAAAAAAGAAAAAAGAGGAGGTAATTATAAAACCTTTAGTGGTTGAATTTTTAAAATTATATAGAGTTAAGTGTAATATTATAGCGCCTATGTTTTTAATAACTTTGGATTATAAGCAATCTTGCTTATACTTTATACCATTTATACTTTATATCTTAAAAATCTGATGTGTATGTTGTTTTAAAATAACAACATATAAATTTGCATAAGATTATAAGTATCAACTTTTTACTTTTTACGTTCAATAAGGACCCGCTTGTTTCATTTTTTAAAAGTTTAACTTATGTGGACGAGTTTACATTTTAAATCAATTAAATTCTTGAAAACGAGAATATAATTATCAAATTGTAGACGAGTTCTTTAATAAAAATAAATATCTGTGATTATAATTATATGATATTTGTAAAACAAAACTTGAAAAAATATGAGGTAATTAATAAAACTTTAGTGGTTGAATTTTAAAAATTATATAAGGTTAAATGTAATATTACAAGTTTTCATGTTTTATAATAACTTTAGAAATTAAACAAATTCACCTTTATCTTTATACCCCTATATTTTATATATTAAAATACAATATATATGTTGTTTTAGAATTGCAACATATAAATATGCATAAGATTATAAATATCAAAATATTTCTTTTCTTATATAAGTTCGATGGGGACTCATTTATTTTATTTAAAAATATGATTATGTGGACATGAATTTGAATATTCAATCTGCTAAATTTTTGAAAAGCGAAAATATAATTATCAATTGTAAATGCAGATTCTTTGTAATATGAAGAAAAAAAAATATATCGTGATTGTCTTATAATGAAAGAATCATATAATTTTATTTATTTATATAAGGATATGTAGAAAAACATTTTTTTTAACTTTAAGGAATATATTTTAACTTCATCGACGCTTAATTATGTATTCTTAAAGCTCGCATCTTGTGTACAACATAATATCGATAGTGAAATTTAACTAAGAACATCAACATATATCTGCTAAATATAGTTAAATCTTGAGTTATCTGAAGAAATTTTACAAAATTTTATTTTAACAAATTCTAATGGATATTAATATATAATGGAAAACTAGTGCGTAAGTATATAATTATATGTAATTACATTTTAAACACAAAATATTGATGATGTACAAAATATTTTTTTTAAAGCAAAAAATGCGTCTTAAGATTATAATAATAATCACAACAAGATCAATACTTTTTTCATGGTTTATGTCTTATTTATCACGTAGGTTACACAATCAAAGTTTTTGAGATGTGTTGCAAAAGGCTTATGATAGTTTGGGAATGGAGAAAAATTCATTCGTATGAGAGATGATATTCGTAGTTATCATTTTGTTCAACTTGCAGATTGGTGGAGTACTTCTAGTTGGTTTGATCGTTGGTGCTTGGAAGGGCCATTGGATAACATTCTTACTAAGTGAGATATTACAGAGTTGGTTTTACATTTAGTGATTCTGAGTGTGATATTGTTGACGAGAATTTGTGGAGATGGCGTGCATATTGGATACACAAATATCCAATTCTTACAACTATCACTCCTCCATATTTACACGAAATGTTGCATATTTAATTCAATGTAGAGTGCACGAAGGTAATCTTTGTAATTTTTCGAAGAATTTAGCATGGCACGCAATAAGATCATGGGGTAATGAGGTGGTTTGGTACTATATAGTGTGGTTTTCTTAATGTATATCAATCCATGCTTTTCATGTGTTGTTGATTATGGGCAAAAGATTAAATACACAAGACAAGCTAAAAGAATGAGAGATCAATGAAGATAATACTAACAGTATGGGATGACCGTTATGTACGAATGTTTTGAATACTCATGACCAATTGTTCTTTGAATGTTCATATGCATCACAGATTTGGTTAAAAGTGAAAGACTACACAAATCTTTCAAGTATTTCAAACAAATGGTATGATATAGTTACTTATAGAGTAGATTACACCATTAGTCCCCAAGGTTAGGACGGGCTGCCGATAAAGGACCAATAACTACGAAATTACACCAAATGTCCTTAAGGTCTCGATATTTTTATATGGATTCAAAATCTTAACGCTCGTTAAAAATCTTATTAGCTGAAAGGACTTTTATGCCTTTTCGGCATTTCTTGTCCAAACACTCAAAAACAGAAGTAGTCTCAAACATCTTTAAACACTTTATTTTTGAATTCAAAGAAATAACTTTTGGAATACTTTTTGTTACCATTTTTTTTACTCTACTTTTAACTTTTTAAAATAATCTCATATTATTACACAATAATTTATCGTGTCATACCACAAAAATTCAATTCAATTCATCACCACAATCAAGGAAAATAAATAAGAAGTAACGTATTGTTCACTTTTTCATACCATCGAGAAAACAAAAGCCGGAATAATGAAACCTGTGTTTATTGTGTAGAGATAGGAATTAACAATCATAGTGGGAAAAAAGAAGTCTGACATTGGGAGAAAACATGAGATGATGAAAAAAAAAAAAAAAAAAAAAAAGTGAGATATTAAGGATGTTTATATGATGAAAGTGAAAGGTAGGGACGAATTCAAAAACCCCTTCTAATTTGACAAAGTGACTAACTTACCTTGAACTTTGGTGGAACAAAAGAGGAAGGAGGGACACATGGTAACGTAAGGGTGAGCAGCCTAAAAGCCGGATCGGACCGTAGAGGCCGATTTCGTAAAATCTTAGGCAAGGCCAGGATAGAATGTGGTCGGTCCGGTCTCTGTCGGTCGATCCTTGATCGGTCCGGTCCAACAAAGCCCAAATTGCAAATTAGTCGTTTGTGGTGCTGACTGACCGACCGGATGAGGATGAAGACCGGATAGAATATGACCGGTCCGGTCCGGTCCAGTTCGGTCTCGATCGGTTCGTCGGTTGATCTGGTCCATTGAGGTCATTTGCTCAGCCGGTAACATATGATTTATTCTCCCACTTTTCTAATTTAAATAACATTTCATAAAAACCCTAAGTAAGACCAAAACTCATATAGTGTATATTTCATTATAGCTTAATGTGGTATCACGAAATGTGGTTATTTTATCATTATTGTTGTCAAAGTTACATTCATTTTATCATTTCTAACTTTTGTACTTACCACGCTGCATATTTTGTAGTTTTACTAATATCTTGCTAGGTGTGAAATATAAGGTTGTTTGTGTAACAAAAAGTTACATAAATAGTCTTTGAAAATCTCACTTAACGAAAAAACATCTTTATGTGAAAGCTTACATAAATATCCTCGTCATTACTTTATTTATGAAAGGGTTAAATACCTAAATTATCAACGAATTTTTTAAAATTTTCACATACGGATAATTTACTTTTTTAAATACTACCAAGATAACCATATGATTTTCCACTTTAATTTTTTTTATCAAAGTGGAATTTTTTTTCCAGCTAGTTTTTTATTACCATATTTTGACCTGTTGGGTCGGGTTTCCAATGGTACTCGGTCTTGATCTTCTACCCATTCTACTCCAAACCAAAAAAAACCCACCACACCACTGCTGCACCATCTTGTTCAGCCCATTCCTTTTATGGCTATTCATCTTCAACCCATTCAACAACATAATGTTCCCGCACCATCGTCATCAATTGCAACCACCACCACTATAATCACCAATTAGATCTAAAAACTTAATCACCAATCACTAGCTTAATATATTTTATTGCATCCAATTAAGTGTGTTACTCAGTTGCTATTCAATGCGATAAATTGACCATAACAAAAACTGGAAATGACAATAAGGCATAAACGAGCTTCCTTCCAGCTATGATTTCATGATTTGGGGTACATCATCACCAAATTTTCTAGGACAATTCATCAAACATTTATGAGCACTATCCAAATTACAAAATAACGCAACAATGGGAACCTGGATTACTTCTTATAACTCATTGTTGTGAACAACATTTCTTTTTGTATTAACAGGGTAAAGCTATCTATAATAGTCGCGACATGTTTTATTAAAATAAGTGAATCCAAGCACACAACCCTCCATAGTTACAAATCTTTGAAAAAAACTAGACACCCAAGTACATACACACAAAATCAACACTAACCCACACCATTTGTTTCTCCTTTCACTACACAACCGACAAGCTTTTTGTTTTTCCTTTCATTACCCACCACCATTGTAAACCCAAATCATTATCATCGTTCCACCAACAAACCCCATTCACCTCTGCCGGAATGACCAACCATGCCCGGTCTGGTTTTATGTATCTAAGTGTGGGTCTTGAAGATCATAACTGAAATTGTGTTCCATTTTGGAGAGAAAGGACAAGTACAAAGAGTTGAGATGTGTTTTGCAGATATGGTTGTGTTTATGAATCTGGGTTTAGCTATTTTATTTTGTTGGGTTTCTTGTTGACGAAGATGATGAACCAGAGTTTGTTAGTGTGGAAGGTGTGGTGAGATGTTTTCTTCGTCATATCAGCTCCAAATCAGCTTTTTCTCTATCCTAAACCTTTTCCCTCAACTCTCCATTAACCATTGCGGCACGATCTCTCTCTTCCATTAAACTTTTTCTCATATTAAATCATTTAAAAATACCCCCAATACACCCACTACAAAACACATAAAAAAATAAAATACTAATTCTTTTTCTTGGAGGATATGTTCTTCTTTGTTGGTATGCATCTTTTTAGTACGGGAGTAGAGTCCCGCTATATATAGTTTTTGCAAAGTCCGTAAAGGTTGCATTGGATTTCCCGCAAGAAAAGTTCTTTCCTTCTCCTTTCCCGAAGGTGCACCTTGCAGCCTTATATGTTTGTGTGAGTGTGATGCTTAGTGGACAAGTGATGCTTAGGTGGGAAAAAATGTTTATAATTAATATAACTGGTAAAAAAATGATGACGTGTAGGTATTTTGTACTTAATAACCTGCTATAGTCGGTCACTTTTGAAAAAGTTAATGGTATTTAAAAAAAGTGTAAAGTTTTGTTGGTAATAAAAGTATTTAAAAAATAAATGGTAATAACCTTTAAAGACTATCTTGTCGAGAATAACGAGTTCATGTGAACTAAAAATAACTCTTTTAGACATTAAAGTTGACATTTTTTTTTCTTTAAGTATTATGACTATATTATTACCATATTATGACTATTTTACCCTTGAAAATATTTCAAAAAAGAAATTCGAAAAAAATTGAAATTTCAAAAAAAAGTATTTGAAAAATAAATTCAAAAAAAAATTGGAAAAAAAATTTTAAAAAAGTATTTCAAAAAAATTTAGAAAGGGTAATATGGTCATAATACTTAAACAAATACAAAATGTCAACTTTAATGTCAAAGAGTTATTTTTAGTTATTCTGAATCGCCATTATTAATAGTATAGTGTTTTAAAGGTTATTAACCCAAAATAAATTACTCAGTATTTGAAAATTTTGAAAAATTAGTTAGTAATTTAAGTTTTAACCCTTTATGAAATCCTTAAGTTCTTTGCATTTTGTAGTTAATTAGTTTTAGCATAATCAAATTAACAACTTTTTTTTTTTTTTTTTTTTTTTTTTTTTTCCTTTTCTTTTAAAAGTAAAAGTATTTGCCAAACACTTTAAAATTATTAGTTTAATATTTAGGTTTACTTGTATATTGGTTAAAAATTGTATAGGAAAAAAAACTAAAACCAATTTCAATGAGATTTTAAAATAACGTAAATTCTTTTCACGTGCCCTGCAACAAAAACACGGGTTAAAAATCATTGTTATACATAAAGAGGGCTTGGAACATCTTGCCTCCAGTGTCCAGTGTCAATATTGGAATCTTTTAATAATGGAATCTTTTATATCTTGAAAATAAATAAAACTTAAGGACATTTAATATGATGAACTTAAAATATATATATATATACATTTAAAATTTCATTAATTTATAAACCTTTTAAATCATAAACTTTTTTCCACAATGTATAAACTTATTCATAAATCTTTTCATATCATAAAACACTATCAATACTCTCAAAATCGTAAATTTTAGGCTTCAAAACTACAGGCACTATTAATCTTACATAAGCATGAAATGATTTCTCATTTATAATACATAAATTCTTGGACATTTTCAAAGATTTTAGAGCGTATTCTTGAAACATTATAGTGAATGTTCGATACTCGTATATGTCAATTTAACTTAAGGGCTAGAAATTTTTGGTGGTTAGGATCGAATGAGAAGAATGAAAAGTAAGTGTAACTACACAAATACAACTATAAATTAGATACATTTATTTTCAACTTTTTCATCCTTATTTGAAATGTGACTAAAATTATTTATCGCAATTTTCATTTTAATTATTTTTTTATTAGATTCCTTGCCATAAATAACTTTATTAAATTGTTTAATTGGAATTTGAAAAATGACTAGATTAAATAGTTTAATTAAATTTGAAATCATAATCCTCCGGATTAGCTTTTGACAAATAAATTAAGGA
This sequence comes from Chrysanthemum lavandulifolium, assembly GCA_022545495.1. Taxonomy (NCBI): domain Eukaryota; kingdom Viridiplantae; phylum Streptophyta; class Magnoliopsida; order Asterales; family Asteraceae; genus Chrysanthemum; species Chrysanthemum lavandulifolium. The sequence continues at coordinate 57,841,145 of CM040242.1, forward strand.
AAATGACAAAATATCAGTTTCACAAACACACTCATAAAATACCAATTTTTTTTCCAAAAATCGAAAATACCCATAAAACTTGCAAACTTTGCGATTTTTTAAAGAAATCTAGCAAAGTTTGCGATTTTTTGAAAAAATCAAGCAAACTTTGCCATTTTTTGAAATCTAGCAAACTTAGCGATTTTTTAAAGGAATCTCATAAAGTTTGAGATAATTTTAAAAATATCAAAACTTTGCGATTTTCTTAAAAATGCAAATTTTAGGATAAGACAACAATGGCAAAATCGATGTCGTTTACACAATTTAACGGCATATCTCCAACACACCATCCATTGTTGTCTTATCAGAAAATTTGCATTTTTGAAAAATCGCAAAATTTGCGATATTTTTAAAATTATCGCAACTTTCACAGATTTCTTTAAAAAATCGCAAAGTTCTTAGATTCAAAAAATGGCAAGTTCTTAGATTTTTCAAAAATCAAACTTGATAGATTCTTTTAAAAATCGTGAAGTTTGCGATTTTTAGAAAAATCATGAAATAGTCATGAAGTTTGCGAGTTTTATGGGTATTTTGATTTTTGAAAAAATTGGTATTTTCATGAAATGTGTTTGTGAAAATTGATATTTTGTCGTTTCCCATAAATTCTCCTTGCATATATATAAATCAAAGTATACCAATTTTTCTCTAGTTGACAATTGGTTCCAAAAGCGACATCCACTTGATAGAGACTAGAGATATACAAAGTCATCAAGTCTTCCTTTTTCTTTTCATGCTCTTCTTGTTTTCTTTTCGTCAAATGTAGAAAAAAATGGAAAATAAGATTAAACTATTACAATCTTGACATTAATAAGTCAATATGCGCAACTATCGGTAATGATCGTTTTCGTATATATTTTCATGTATGTTGTTGTCCAAGTTGCAAAACTCAAGTGTTAGTTCAAAATGCACTAAATATATACAAGCATAAGCTAGCATCCAGTCTCGATCCACGACTTATTTACAAGCAGTTAATGTAGCGTTTAGCAGGTAGGAATAAAAGTCGGAATCATTCTAATAAACTGCAAAATTGTTGCTTGTTTGGAGTTTTGGAGTGAAGAGATTAATTCATTGTGCATTTCGTTCCTCCGTAGTTGTTATTTTCACTCTAAAGTCACTTTTTTTTTTTTTTTTTTTTTTTTTTTTTTTTTTTTTTTGGTGCCATAGAATGACATTTTGTTCATTATTCCTTTATTTCAATCATATTCTACATCTATCACCATGTAATCATGTATCAAACAAAATTAAGTAAATAGTTTATTTTATACTAACATGATAGCGATCACGTATAGCTTCCGGCACCCATACGGTCGACGCCGGGCTAACCATGACATCGTGGACATCACAGGGGACATCAGCGGACCAGGGCGTGGCCACGCCACTAAACCTTTCCGCGGACGGCAGTGCGTCCAGAAGAAGGGTGCAACCGCGCTGGCGTAAAGGAAAGGAATCTTCCACAGGTTAGATGTCTGCGACCTGCGGGCCCCGAGGGAAGCGGGACAACTCGCCCAAAACATCACCATCACAACAAGCGGACAAGCTGCGGTGACTTACGTCCTGGCAAATGCCGCTCTCGAGACCCGTGACGCGAACACGACGGAAGGTCGGCCAATATAAATAGAGTCTCTTTCTACCTGAAGCGATACACACTCTCTCTCTACAGAGTTCACTTCATCTCTACAAAACTATCACTTACTCTCATGGGAGGTTGACCGCGGAACCCCTGTTCGCGGTGAGACTAAGTGTTGGTTTTCTTAGCGACTAGTGATCGAATATTTCATTTAATACAAGATCTATTCTCCAGAAGTTAGCTTACACTAATCCTCGTGGGAAGCGCCAGTGTATTAACCGGTTGGCGCCATCAGTGGGACCGATAACATAACTTCGTCTCTAAAAAAAAAACTACGATGAGCGATTTGGCGAAAACCCTCCCTCTCTCTGAGGCGTCCACGGTCGAAACAGGGAGGAATGAAAAGTGCAAGCCGCGAACAATACCGCTAAGACCGCGGCGGATGCGTCGATAAGGGAGTTCTGCGAAAAGCACTACCATCGGATCTTGCCATTCATGGCGAGAGAGTCCATCGAAAAAGCGGACCGGGTCAAAACCCGGTTGGATTTTAACGATGAGGGCGAAATGAGAGATCTCGAACACGCTCGGAATACTCGTCCGACATCTCGAAAGAAAAGAGGCGCCAAAAGAGGCGCGAAGTCGATCCTAGTGTCGGTCGGACCGCGAGTATTCCAAGTCTCGAAGTGTCTTCTCGAGACTTAGCGATGAGGCGAGGAGGTTCTAGGGAGAAAAGCGGTGGGAGGCCAAAAGGCAGCAGACGGATGTATTCTCGAGGCGGAGAAGGCGTCGGCATGTGTCCACAAGGCTTGGTGACCCAAAACCGACCGTGTTCTCCGGACTCGGTCAAAGTCACTTCCGTGAGACAACGCAAAGAAAGCGAAGCGAGTAAGCGGGACATGACCGAAAAGCGTCAACCGATAGACACCAACGAAGCCGAGTACTACTACCGGTAATGCTTCCCACTCGAAGTCAGGCAGAGGAGAAACATACCACTCGTGCCGGAGTAGAACAAGGAAGTATCTCCCGAAAGCGAGGAAAGCTTTGGAGGACATTAAATCCACCGAAAAGCAAGAAAGCGGAAGATGGCGACCTCTACTCCCGTATAGCGTGGGACGACGAGACCCCTTTACCCGTCGCATCTGAATTTGAGTTCGGACGAACAAGAATGCCAGCCCGCATCGGGACATATGGCGGGACGGGAGATCCGGAGGATCATCGAAAATCTTCGAGACCCGCGGCGAGGTGGAGATGGGCCATGCCCAGCAGTGCCGCATGTTCGACTCCGCCCTTGTTGGACGCGCCCATGGTGGTTTGATGAGCTGCGTCCGGAAAGCATTGACAACTTTGAGGAATTAAGATCGAGTTTTCTTTCATATTTCCTACAACGGAAGAAGTATCGAAAGATCTGTTGAATTACACCATATAAAAGCGATGGGAAGGGAATCCGAAGCATTAGTGGAGCGCTTCAAGAGAAAAGCATGTATGTGAAGGGCCCCAGGTGCATGAGAGTGTTTGGCTTTATGCGGGATAACGAACCGGGAGGCGGTCGGGAGGCTCAATGACAACATTCCCGGTCGCGGGATGAAATGTGGAAGGTCGTGAAAGCATTTCTCGGAGGAGGCGGCGCGGTGACCAATCAAAAAGCACTCCGGTGGAAAAACCGAGAGGAGGACGGAAAAACATCGGATCTTTGAAAGAAAGGGAGTTGAAGACCGCTTAAGGCGAGAGAAGAAGAGAGGGCGAGTTCACCCCCTGCCGCATAAAGAAATCACGGCCATGGATACGGTGAGTTCACGGCTCCCTTGATGTCCGGTCCGGTCGAGTCTAGGAATAAAGACAATCTTGTGACTTCCACGAGAAAAAAGACACAACACGGACGAATGTTATCAGTTGAAAAGCAGATAGAAGAAGCGATCGGATCAGACGGTGGCGCATCGGTCGAAGATCAAGAATGGGGGCGCAGAAGAATGGCGGCCCAGGCGGAAAGAAGGATACAGCGACCAAATACAAAGCCCGTACCATATACATGATCAACACAGCAGCGGTCGGTCGAGCCAATTTGGGTCGGGACCTTGATCTTGAATATGAAATATCTTTTCCCCATATCCAGGAGCGACTTGGGCGACCACCGGCTGTAATCAGGCGGATGTAGAAGGTGTACAATTCACGGGATATGCGTGGATAATGGGCGCTTGAAGTTCTATCGAACATTGCTTCAACAAGCTAAGCCGGACATCCGCAAAGACTAATCCACGCTTCATCACCCTCTTGGGTTTCATTGGAGAACTCTCATAGCGCTAGAGGCGGATCCTCTTAGAGTAGCGTTGGGAGGCGAAGAGAGGTCGGCGATCGTGGATGAATTTCATGGTGATGCGATCTCCTTCTCCCCTGGCAGGATAATTGGACGGTAGGGATTAAATTTGTTGAGAATAGTGCCATCCACGGCGCATGGGATGTTGAAATTTCCTACTTGTGATGGGTCGTGACTTTGCAGTGACAAGGTTGTCGGTTGAATGCGAGAATGGTTGCGGAACGAGAACCTTACCATGTAACCGCGAGCGAGCAAAGGAAGGAGTCGCGGTGGCAATCAACCCAGATTCCCGACCAAGCGGTCGCCATTGGAGGGTTGAGCGGCGAGGGAAGAAAAGTCTGCGATGCGCTTTCGGGAATAACGGGCGTCTTTGCTTGGGAACCCTCCGGCATGGCGGGGTTCGCGGACAATCATGAACCTGGCCAGATGTCAGGGGCGGTTATGACCTGTGCGACAAAGAAGAGGGACGGGCCCGAGAAAGAAACAAAGCAATCAATGAAGGCGTTACCAAGCTAGATATAACTTTTCACATACACATCAAACCATAACACAAAGTAGCATATAGATGGAATTCTAGAGAGAAAGTTAGAGGTTTAGGGAACTTAGTGAGAGAAAGTGAAAGATATTATTATGAGCTCCAACTCTCTACCTTGGAAGGTAGAGTATTTATAGTCTTACATAACTCGCCACACTTTGGGTGTGGATCGGGCATCTGATGGGTAAAGACCCGTCCAGTCCTCCACGGTGTTACTTAACTAAATTACTACTTAACTTAAAGAACTACGACTACGAGCTTTCTAACGATTACATATACTTGAGGTGACCGACTCTTTAATCTGGGAATTTCTAATTCCTAACAATCTCCCCCAAGGAGGTCACCTCAATCATGTACCAAAATTACATTGAATACAAATAGATAATACATTAACAATTGATCTTGCATTCTTGATGTAGTCCTTTGCTCTAAGCTCGTAGTCATTGATTCTTCACATTGCATGTTTGGTTATTCAAGTGGAGGTCTTTTCTTGATCCACGTGATGATAAGTTTGAGCCATCTTTGGAGATCATCGACTATCAACAATCTCGACACATCCTTTGTGGTGTTGGTATTTTGTGATGTTGTGACTTTGGGACCGACATGCTCACATTACGGATCATGAAATCTTCTCATCGAGTGGCGGAAGCTTTTGTTGAATCATGATATTGGCGGCGTAGCGAAGCATGGGTGAAAATATCGAGTCATTGATGCACTAATCATGATTTCTTTTGAGATGAATGTGTTAAGTGAGCATGCGGCTATGGATTGACCGCTTCATTACGATCTTTGCAAGCGTCGGGCGTACTGCATACAACGATTAGCAACAAATCGCGCGAAAGTGTCTTTGATCACTTCGTTGAATTGAGTACACGTACCCGCGGTTCCCGTTGATCGATTACAAATCTTGCTGTGATCGGTGGGATTCTAAGAATCTCCTTGACGGGGTTTCGCGGTGCTCTATTTGTTCTCAAACGGAACATCTCAAAGAAGACAACACGAGTGAGTGAACGGTAATTTTAAGTCCAGCGATTGATGAAAGAGATTTGAAAAACAATCGTGTATTGCTCAATAGAAATTGTTTTTGCAATACAACGAAGGTTTTATTGAAAATCAATTATCAATCATAAAATACCTTTTGGTTTGAAAAATGAGTACACGGTCGATGTGCTAAAGAAAAGAGTTTTTAAGCACAAAGACCGGTTTTCAAAGGTATCCGTCAATCCATAACTGAACGAGATTGATTCAAGAGATTGAATCGCCCCATTGTTTACATTCGGTTGTCACATGGTTGATCTATATAATAGATCTCACATGCCACCTACCGGGAGCTTGTTTGATGTTGGCTCGAGGCTTTCCATCTTCATTGTGAATATGTAAACACATCACTCGGATGTTACGGCAATACCACAAGGATAATCGTGGGACTCGAGATATAATCTCTCTTTCCACATTGTGTGAAGCAGAGAGTCTTCATTGAAAGTGTCCTAATGAGATTTATTGATGATCTCGTGGCTCTAGACTCAATTTGTGCATATTTGGATCCTATAGCGGAGACTAGGGAGAGGTCTCCTTCTTGATATCAACCATCTCTAAGAGAAAGTCGATAGATAATGTTGGTTCCCGTGAGAATGAAACAAGCCCTTTTAAGAGGAACTTGAGTGGTTTGGAAAGTTGAAGTGCGGTCGTCCTTTGGGTCCATGGCGTCTTGTCTTCAATACCGATGTTACCATCGGTAGCATATGAATTGAACCGGTTTACGCCTAAGGTTGAATTAATGGAGGCTATTTGTTTTCACCTATTTTCATTCAATTCTTTTAATTCTTCAACCCCTTGATTGCTTACGAGACTTCATAGCTATTACCTTGTTGGGTTTATTCGATACTAGCTCGGTCTTAGTCCGCACTCTTCCCATATCTCATTTTCTCCTTTTCTCATCATACCTAAGGACTTCTACACTAACTAGTGGATTGTCCACAGGTAGATCCCCTCGGTTTTACGGCGGATCATGGGAACCAATACCTAACCTTATCATCCTTATATCACCGTACATAAAGTAAAGTTGGTCGGTCAATTTGGTATTGTTCATACGCCATTGGATCAATTGAAAACCATTTGAAAATCAATTCGGATACTTGTGATATATTATCAAAGCATTTTGTACTGAATTGTTTTGATATTTTAAACGAGAACTCCCCTCAACATGTGCATCAAGTATTTGAAAATGTTTTGCACGGAGGCAAGAGAAAGAATTAACTTCTTTTGATTACCATTTTCTAAAGATATCAACATCACTTCCTCATCAGATCAAGTGGGTATAGCATTTAGGGAAGGATGAGGTTTCCATGAATTTGCTCCCCTCGATATGTGCCTCGAGGTTTGAAAAGAGTTTTGCACATACTAGAGGAACTGCACGATAGGATGAATGATCACGTTTCAAATCAAAGGTTTAAGATAGATGCTCCCCTCGACATGTGCATTGAAAATTTGAAATCGTTTGTCACATGTGGGAAGGACGACATGTACATTCATGTGAAACCATTTACCTTAATATCGGTTTAAATCCAATTTAAATCACACATTCTCCCCGATCACAATTATCAAAACATTTGAGATTTGTGATCTCTTATAATTAAATTGATTTTGAAAGCTTTAAGGAGAATTGTGACTTGATTGTGAAAGCGTTTTAGCGATAAGGATCGGATTTTAAGACTTTAAACTCCATTGATAACACATGCATGTATATCTTTTGAAAACAATTTAATGCCAAATAACTTTTTAATTTAATTGAAACCATTCTCCCCTCAATCAATGACATAGGTTGTTGATTGAGAGATAAGATTTTGACAAATAAGTCGAGATGATTATCAAAAATAGAGATCGAGTTATTTTTCAAAGCATTTGGTTTCAATGGATAAATGTTTATAGAATCGAGCATGGAATTTGAAAACATGATAAGACATGGCTCTGTTCTTTCTTTAAAAACGGGTTATTGCACGAAAATGACAATAAACCATTTCTTTTCTCTTTCTCCCAAAATATTTTTTGATTTTTTTTTTTTTTTTTTTTTTTTTTTTTTTTTTTAAAAATTCGAACAATATCTAAAGTCCGTGTCATTCTTTGAATGACAGCACAAAACCGTAGATATAATCGAATCGAGAAAGACATGACAAAAATGACAATATTTTTGAAGATTTTTGAATTTTCAAATTTTATGGATTTTGAAGGTTTTATATTTTCTATTTGATTTTTGAGGATTTTATAATTTTGTATTTTGTTTTATGAATAAATATTTACAAGAGATAGATGAAGATAGACCTTTACTCCTCGTCTTCCTCACGAAGGCGTTTGAGAGTTTACGGTTGAAGGCTTTTCAAACCAAGTCGTGGAAGAATAAACTCAAGCGTTCTCTTGGAAGAGCTTTGGTGAAGATGTCCGCTAGCGATATTCGGACCTCACAAAATATAGTTCCACCACACCTTTTCCACTTGTTCACGATGAAATGATGTCGAATGTCGATATGCTTTGCTCTTGAGTGTTGAGCGTTGTTGCATGAGAGAGCAATAGCACTTTATTATCACGATGCGAGAGGATTTTGTTGAATTCAAAGCCATAGTCGGATAATTGAGATCTCATCCATAAGATTTGAGCACAACAAGATGACATGGCTATGTATTCGACCTCTGTAGAGGAAATAAAGTACTCATTTGCTTCTTTGAAGACCGACTCACAAGCTTATCACCCAAAAGCGAGCACCTCGGCGTGCTTGACGTGTATCTTGACAACTGCATGATCGGCATCTGCATAGGCCGTTAGTGACATACCGGTGTCCTTGGTACCATAGTCCCATATTGATGGTTCCTTGGAATCCGAAAGACCCGTTTAAGCGCTTCAAGGTGCTTTTTAGTAGGCAGCACGGTATCTACACACATGCACCTGAGAGAACAAGATATACGGTCTACTAGCGATGAGATACATCGGGGATCAATCATACTCCGATATTTCGTTTGGTCGATCATGATCCACGAGAGGTCCTCATCTAGTTTGGTTCGGTCAATCATGGGGGTGTCAGCAGGTCACATGAATCAAATCAAATTTCTTTAAAATCTCGGTTGCATATTTAGATTGATTTATGAAAATGCCTCGGGACTTTGTGAAATTTGTAATCCCAAGAAAAATGACATTTGTCCCATCATTGACATTTGAAACTTTGAACTCATTTCATTAGAAAAACGATCACATTCCATTGGGTCGGTCGAGGCAAAAATAATATCATCAACATAAATTTGAACATGAGTTAAATGTTTGCACGACTTCGGTGAACAATGTAGGATCAAGCTGCTCCTTTCTTTGAATCCGGTTGATAGAAGAAACTTTGTGATGTATCATACCATGCCCTTGGAGCTTGCTTTAAACCGTAAAGAGCCTTCTTCAAGCGATAAGCGTGAGTAGGATGCTCTTGGTTCACAAATCCTTGGGTTGGTGGCGTGACAACTTCCTTAAGATCTCCGTTCGAAATGCCGTCTTTACATCCATCGATATACCACCATGTTCTTACTAGCGGCATTAGCGGAAAGATTACGATTGCCTCGATTCGAACAAGCTGGAGCAAACGATTCTTCAAAGTCTATACCCTCCTCTTGGCGATATCCTTTAGCAACTAATCGAGCCTTGTTCTTCAACACATCACCATGCTCATCAAGTTTTACTTTGAAGATCCATTTTAGAGCTATAATCATGCTTACGATCTGGGGCGGTACTAACTCCCATACATCAAGGCGATCAAACTCATGAATTTCATCTTGCATAGCATTGAACCGACTATCTTCATTCATAGCGGTTTAACATCTTTTGGTTCGATCTTAGATAGTGCGGAGTTGAAGAAGCACCATAAGGCATCGGTTGCGAGTTGCTTCGGGTTGATCTGAGACGAGAGGATTTCCAATGATGTTGTCTAATGGATGATCGTGAGTCCATTTTACGAGGTGTTCATGTGGCATTTGTTGAGGCGAGGTAGGCGAGTCGATGTCTCTGAAGAAGATGGTTCGATGATGATTCGGGAGTAGCAAATATGTTTTCAAATGGAGCATCTTGAGAGTCGCAAGGGATTAACTTCATCATTGATGCGAAACATTTCCATGATGTACATTTGAAGAATGATGATTTGTTGATGAGGCGAAGGATCGTGACGGTGCTTCTTGACTTCTGAGATATTGAGGCGATGGATTGACTTCATTCTTTGGAATATGAGCATCCTCTGTTGTAGGGATCGACACCTCATTAGTAGTAGACTCATACAGTTCATCAAACATGGGATCAAACAATTTCTTTACATCATCTTGGATGGAGGTACATATGGAGTTTCTTGAGAGGAGTTTGGAACAAGGGATGAACCAATAGGGATTTGTTTTGAAGTGCGGGTCTGGTGGGTGTCCGAGGAGCCATTTGACGGTCGACTCATCAAGCGTGCGTGAATTGTTTCCATGATATTTCGGGTTCTTTTGTTGTAGATTCGGTATCCCTTTTGTTTGGTGCATATCCTACAAATACTCAATGTCGACTTTAGCCCTAAGTTTGCCCAAGTCTTGACCCTCATTAGTTGGATAGCACAAGGCACCAAACACACGAAGGAAAGATAGATTAGGTTTTTTGTTGTGGACAAGTTCATATGGAGTTTTCCATGAATGGTGTGAATCGGGAGCGATTTTGTGTGTAGCATGCGGTGGCAATTGCTTGACCCGGAGAAACATTGGAACCTTTGAGTAGATCGGCATTGTTCTAGCGACTTCAACAAAAGTGCGATTTCGTCTTTCAACTACACCGTTACATTGAGGGGTTCGTGGAACACTTCTTTGATGGTGATTCCAACGCTTTCATAGAATTCACTAAGTTGTTTGTTGACAAACTCGGTTCCATTATGCATTACGATAATTACGGCGGTTTTGTTTAGTCTAAACTGCATTTGTTTGATGAGTTTGATGATGATATCGGAGTTTCATCCTTTGTCCTTAAGAACTTGACCGGTGAATCTAGAATAATCATCAACCACAACTAACACATATTTCTTCCCAAAGATATTACGCACCCTCATTGGTCACATAAATCCATATGAATCATATGAAGAACTTACGTGACGAGTTAGTAGGTTTGGGTTTATGGGCATACTTCTTGCTTTTTCCCAATTGACATCTTTGAACAAAGATGATCCTTTTCATACTTTAGTCTAGGTAAACCTACAACTAAGTCCTTTACGGAAAGATCGTTGATGGTGCGAAGTTCAAGTGATTGAGGCAGCGATGCCATAACCATGACTTTGTTTTGAAGCCTTTGATAACAAGCAGTTGGTGAAGCTCTCATCATGTCATCGATAGAGATGGTGTAAAGGTTTGAGCCACGAGTTCCTTTCAGCAGTTCCTTACCATTAAGATCTCTAACAAAGCATGTATGTTTTACGAAGGCTACTTCTAGATCGAATCACGAAATTGACCAGCGAGAGAGCAGTTATGACCTAAACCCTCCACATAATACACTCTCGAGATGACACTATCACCAACTACATAATCTCCATAACCCATTATAGCACCGAAATGATCATTACCAAATCTACGGTCCGATGAATTTGCTCACGAAGTTCATGAGCGTGACGGTCTCGGTCATATGCTTGGAGCGACTGAGTCCGGTACCACGAGCGATTTGAGCGATCTGCGGTTGAACACGAGACAAGAATGGATAAGCGGATAATTGGGATCCCATGCAAGAATGGGTTCCATTTGGTTAGTTACAGCAGTTGGACCACCGCATCGAAATAGAAGCATTCATATCGAGACGGTGAGGTAATGGAATCATTGTGAATAGATGCAATACTAGTGTACGTATTAGCCCTATTTCTGGTGTGACCACTTCTTAAGGAATAGTTCTACGGTGGGCATCCATTTTCTAGTGGGCATTATCGATTAGTCTTATGACCAGCGGTATCAATAAAAGCCTATTACTTGAATGTTCTTCTGTGGGTTTCCATTGTTTTCTAACTTTCTTTCGCTTTTGCTTTTTAGCCTTTTTAGCATGAATTTTAGCATTAACAATATTAGCTGGACGATTAACATCATTAGGCGAGAACATTAACATCACATCCATGATTAGAAAGCGAATTCAAGCAATCATCGGTACAAGGTTTGCAAATAGTATCGAATTGAATTAATTACGATGCGCCTATGGCTAATACTAGAATCAACACGATTCGTTTTATTCGATTCAAACTTAAGGTTCCTAGATTGTTCTTCTACTCTCTTCCGGTTGCATTCTTAGCTTGAGAGGTCCTATCATTCCTTGTATTGTCTTGAGACTTTGACTGCTCCCTTTAATGTCATGATTACTCTGTAGAGGAATGGGAACATTAGTTTGTTTACTACTCTTTGCACCACTGTTTAGATGTCTTTGGGATCGAACTACATGCGGTGTCTAAGGTTCACACTCTTAAAACTAGAGTCTTGAGATTTGTACTCCTAGAAAGCACGCTTGAGTTCTCTTTCTTAGCATTGCGGATCTAGAGTCGAACTACTCAAGGGTACACTCGGTTCACATTCAAAACATTGGGAATCGAGTGCATATCATATTTGGCCTTAGGCATCGAGCATGGAATCAAAGGGTTAACTCTCTCACCTAATGTCTTTGGGCATATTGTGATCAAGCATTCTAAGATTTCTTGAGATCGTTTGGCATATAAGCATGCATGTCCAATTGCATTATCATGTGGTTTTCTAGCTTATCCTCTTCAACAATCTCATGAGACATTCTAGGCAATCCTTAAGGGATGAGAAATATGTTTGAATGGCAAGTTTGTTGTTCCTCGAGATGAGGGGACATATGTCACGGATAAAGCATATTTATTACGAGTGAGCCTTAGATACACCATTCTCCCCATTGATCATTGGCATTTTCCCTTTTACGACTCTTGATTCTCAATTTCCTTTTGCAATGAAGCTATTTGTTCGTTGTTTTTATTCTGAGTGACTTTAATTGATTCAAATAACTCATTGAAATGACGTTTAACCTTTTCATTTTCTTCTAGAAAACTTTCGTTTTCCTTTTGTAAAGCATTTACTAGGTTTTGAAGATGAAGCGTTTGAGAATTCGAGAATCTAAAGGAGGAGGCATTTGGGAGCTGTCATATTGTTCGTTTGACCCTTTAATTGAGAGATTTGGGCTTTCAACTTTACGATCGTGTTACTGAGCTTGAATCATTCATCTCGTTTGTTAATTTGAAAAGCGCATCAAACTACGGAGCATCGAAGATGTCTTGATATTTGAAGTTTTGACATTTTCTTTGAGATGTTGATATTTTAGTTGTAGATTAAAATACTCAACTTCTAGTTTAGAAAAATGTTTAACCAAATTGTCATGATCATCGGTTCAATTTTCTCATTTAGTTTAGAATTAGTTTTTCAAGCTCAATGACACGATCATGGGAGACTTTCGGGGCCGCGAGATAGTTCATGAAATTTGGAAGCATTAATAGAGCAATTTGAAGCGATGAAAAAGACATCTTGAGCAACACATTCGATAATAAGATTCTCATTTAATGTATCGGGTTCTTTCTCTCAATCTCATTATATTTTAGTGCGCTCATAGTCACTAACTTGACAACCATTGCATCAAATTCCTTTTCCATACCCTTAATATCGGTTTCTACCCCTTTTAAGACTCTCAAAGTGATCTTTTAGAAGTTTAAAGAAGGGCATGACCTCGATTAAATAACATTCTTTCATTTGTTCAAAACCTCTTTCTCCTTGATTATACCGGTGGGTGTGATCCTTTTCTTGCAAGTTTTCTCAAAATCAACAAATAGTTGAAATATAACGTATTGGCTAATTAATGTCTTGCTTTTAGTGGCAATTGTTCTAGGAACAAGATGCATTGGTGTATTAGGAGGATACACGATCGCTCTAGGCATTTTCAAAGGGAGGTTTGTTTCAATAATGTTTTCCGCTTTACGCTTATCTAAATCCTTTTCGAGAAGACTTGTTAGGGAGTCAACAAAGTCGAGGCTTAAACTTGTTCAAGAAATCGGTTTTCCTTCTTGTAATCATGAGGAGAGATGATTATGTTTTCTCTTTGCATTTGGGATCATTTGTTTCTTATTCATCTTTTCCTAGTGATTTCATTTAATATCTTATCTTCCTCGGTGCACTCAGCGCAACTAGGTTTACGCCTAGGCTTAAGGACTTCATTACCATCATAAAGCACCTTATGAGCATTTCTAGCCTTTTAATTACCTCTGGATTTGGTTCCTCAACAAGGGAATGCTATGCTTATCGCTTAAGACACGATGTTTCGTGACCATGTGGCGCGATCGAATGGTGTTTCCTTGTAAGTACAACTTGTTTTCAAGTTTGTTTTCAAAGTTTTGATTAGAAAAATCTCTCAAGAGTTTTGATTCCTTTGCATTAAATTCTTGCTTAAGCATTTTCACATTTTCTTGAAGTTCTTGTTTTGCTTATTTGTTTTAGAAAGTTTTCTTGCAAGGAATTTAATTCTTGTTTCAATACTTCTTCTCTAAACTTACTTTTCTAATTCTTGTACTCACTTGGACATCCATTTCACCTTTCACGAGTGGTCAACTCAAATTTTGCACGTTGTTCATAAATAGCAACACGTTCCTTATAGGCATTTAGTTCGAAATTATGGAATCATCGGGGCACATGCGGTGTATTCATCAAAGACATAGTCATTGTTGATTGAGAAGATGCATCACTTGGTACAACTTCACTTTCACTTTGTTTCACGTATTGATCGTATGGGACAATATTGATATTACCCATATTTTCAATATTTGATTCAATAGTTTCGATTGATTGTACTTTGTCATGCATCTGTTGCACATCGACATCATCGTATGACTTTAATACCTCGAGATGAGTTTGTCCTTGGATGGGCCGACTTGTGGTGAAGAAGAGATCTTGGGAGAAACCATTGGAGAGATGCTAGCCATAAAGATTGTGTGTGCGATGGGTCCATCATCTACATCAGTCGTATGCATCACGGTCGGCGACTTGAAAGGCGTTCGATGATTGTGACCTATCTCTGAATAATTGCTCATCCACATCGCATCATAGGTCTTGGCATTGCCCTCGGCAAGAAAGCGACAATTCCTCTTCATCGATGCGGCACCATTGTCACGAGCTTGTGCGGCAACATCTTGTCTCTGAAGTGTCGGCGATACGTGGGCGCTTTGGAGATGTGCGGTTCCTTGCAATGTGTCCCTCACCACCACGGTTATAGCATTTGATTGGCTTAGCTTGACCTTGGTTACCATTCCTTCCTCGATTACGATTGCCCACATAGCCTCTACCGGCACCACCCCTTCCACGATCATCTTGTCTTTCTGAGCTGGTTGCACCACGATCCTTCCATCTTTAACGGTAGCTTGATTGTGTGGGTTAGATCTTTGTTACGAGGTTGTTGTTGGTTTGTGGGAGAGAATTCATGTTTTGGCTAATCGGAAGAGCTAGTTGATTAATGAAGCTTCCAGCGTGTGCATCGGCATCGACTTGTTTGTACATAGGATCGGGAATGAGTTTGTGATTACCATTACCCAAGGGTATGACTTGTGAAGCTTTGGTTGTGATTCGATGTTTGAGTAGAAAGCGGTTGAATCATTAGGCGAGCTTGTCTCTCACAGGTTAGTTTTGAGCGATTGAGAATCAATTTTTCAAACATAGCATGTCTCTCATTACGAAGGAGGAAGGCATAGAGTTGCTCATAGTTTGTGTTCTTCAATCCTTTAGTAAGCTTCACGTGGTAACAAACTTGTGCCATTCGGGATTCATGTTGTTCACAAATTTTGAATTCAAATGAATGTTGGGCATAGTCATTCGATGTTCCTCATGTCATTAACTAACTTATGAAATCTCACATAGTACTCATAGACATTCTCATCGGTTTCATCTTGAAGTGCTCAAATTCGTCATAGAGTTGTGATTCTCTGTCTTCCATGGTTAATTACGAACACGAGAGAAGCATCTTTACATTATCCCAAGCGCCTTTGCATCGGTGTTATGATTGATCGACTTGTAGATGTCTTTAGGAAGACCTTGAAGAACAATGTTTGAAGCCACGATATCGCATCGAATCTCTTTTCTCCTTATCATCAAGCTCATCATACATCTTAGGTGCATCCATTCCGTAGCAGAGTACCATCTTCATTAGTATCAAGTATGTCTCTAGTCGTCTCAACACGATATGGTCCTTCATCAATGGATTTGAGAATGTTGACACCATTTTCCTTTCAAGGCAATACAATCGATTCGTTGAGCCCAAGAATCGTAGTCGATTCTGTCAAGCATGGGTGGGCGAGTATCGAGCCATTGCTTGTACATCCTCGACAGCGATGGAGATGGCGGTGGGGCGTTGGTAGACATGTTAACAGTTATACGGGTTTTATAACTCTATGATTAAGCGGAAATAGATTCTTTCACGGGTTTTACTAAATCAAGAGAAAGCCGTAAACAATCACTCAAGTCGCTAGATGATAATGCACTAAGTCGCTAGAGACAAATGCACTAAGTCGCTACCAATTAATTCGCTAGAAAGCCAGTCGCTAGAAACCCAGTCGCTAACGGAAAAGCAAGTCGCTAAGTAGTAACTCGCTACACACCAAGTCGCTAACCAAATTTTGGCGACAATTAAGCTACACAGTCGCTAGAGACACAAGTCGCTAAAGAGCAACTCGCTCTTGACCAAGTCGCTACCACAAGTCGCTACCGTGGTGGAGGTCCACTACTTGTACTTTAACTCGCTAGATCTAACTCGCTAGATTTAACAACGTAACTCGCTACAATTTTGTGAAGCAAGTCGCTCTGAAGAAAACTTATCCGTGAACTAAGTCGCTAGCATGAAAAACCATATAAACATCACTTTTCAATCCAAAACAACCCAACCAAGATGATTCAAGCTTACCAAATGAAAACCTAAACACTTTTGATGATTCTAAACACAAAAGTACCAACAAAATTCA
The DNA here is from genome assembly GCA_022545495.1 of Chrysanthemum lavandulifolium. NCBI lineage: Eukaryota > Viridiplantae > Streptophyta > Magnoliopsida > Asterales > Asteraceae > Chrysanthemum > Chrysanthemum lavandulifolium. Next base: position 57,857,610 of record CM040242.1, read on the forward strand.
AACTTTAACACAAGAAATCAACCAAATGATGCAAAAACCACTAAACTTTTCAAACTCAAAACCACCTAAAACCACTATAAATCCAAAGATGTGCAAGATATGATCTAACCATGGCTCTTGATACCAATTGTAAGATATAACTTTTCACATACACATCAAACCATAACACAAAGTAGCATATAGATGGAATTCTAGAGAGAAAGTTAGAGGTTTAGGGAACTTAGTGAGAGAAAGTGAAAGATATTATTATGAGCTCCAACTCTCTACCTTGGAAGGTAGAGTATTTATAGTCTTACATAACTCGCCACACTTTGGGTGTGGATCGGGCATCTGGTGGGTAAGAGACCGTCCAGTCCTCCACGGTGTTACTTAACTAAATTACTACTTAACTTCAAAAGAACTACGACTACGAGCTTTCTAACGATTACATATACTTGAGGTGACCGACTCTTTAATCATAAAGGGGAATTTCTAATTCCTAACAACAAGTCCACCGTCCGGTGCCAAAACATCCATGACAAAATCATTGATCACCTCTCCTTGGCCTTTTTACAAGTGGGGTATAGACATCTGCGGACCTTTCCCGAAGGCCCGGCAAGGTAAAGTTTATGATTGTAGCAATAGACTACTTCACTAAATGGATCGAAGTTAAGCCCTTAGCCTCCATCACGGAAGGCAAGTGAAGAAATTTGTTTGGGACAATATAGTCTGCGTTTGACTGCTGAGAGAAATAGTGTCGGACAATGGAAAGCGATTCGCGACAACCCATTCAGGGACCGGTGCGGAGCTCAACATCGAACAGCGGTTTGCATCGGTGAAACATCCACGGGAAAAGCGGGTGGTCGAGGCGCGAACAAAAGTGGGAGAAGGCATCAAGCGAGATTGGAGAGGAAATAAAGGCGGGTGGAAGAAGTGCCGCATGTGCTGCAGGCGCACAGAACCATGATTAAAACAAGCAGCGAAACCCATTTTCCTCACATATGGCAACGGCGATTATCCGGTAGAAATTGGAATGCCAGTCTCCGATGTACGACCATAAACCAAATCTCCAATGACCAAGAGCTTCGCTAAGTGCGGACATCACGGAAGAAAAGCGAAGCGCGGCCATTGAAGAAGCGACAAAGCAAGGATGGAAGGGTACTACTGGCCAAAGTCTGAGCTCGACCTTGGACCGGAGAATTTGTCTACATGACAGCGAAGCTAGTAGGCGGAGGACAGGAAAGCTTGGGGCCCAAATGGGAAGGGCCATATGAGGTAATGGAGGCAATAGGGAATGGCACATACAAGCTGAGGCAGCGGATGGGAGATACTCCAGGGACATGGAACATCCATGACTTGAAGAAATGTTACATCTAAGCGTAAGTAGGTTTTCCGTCTTTTGTAAGTTGATCACGGATCGGTCCAGGACAACGAGGGAACTTTAAGTTTTCATGTTTCTTATTTCTATTTGTAACGTTTTCTAAGTAATGAAGCGTAGATGCGACCAATTCTACAAATTTTCCAAAATACATATGCAATCATATTTTTAAGTTTTACACCTTATGCATGATTCTCACAACCATGACAGACGATTGTCGCGCATAAAGACGAGCAACCTCAAAATTGACTCGGGCATGTAAGTGGTATTGCAAACCCATTGTCCATTGTTTGATACCCGGACCCCAAAGGAGCGACCAAGGGTAAAACCAAGCCGGAATAACTAAGTCCCAACAACTAAAAAAAACAAGTGCGGATCGACCAACACATTTCATTAAGTCCACAACTTTTACAAGTACGGGGGCATACCCGGATTACAAGAATGGCGTCGCGGCAATCACGACCCTAACGGTTAAAGCTTCACAATATGGCAAAGGCGGCATAGTCTAAATGCAGCCAAAGAACTACCTCGAGCATTCTTGGAACCATCAAGTACACTCGTATCAAACATGTCATCATGGTGTTGATTCTTCTTCCTCCTTCTCATCTTCCCGGTCGGACCACGGATGGCGGCGGAAGGGTCGGGCCAAAGGGGCAATCACCATAGAAGGTTCCCAAGTAGAAGTGATTTGGTGTTCAACCTCGGAAGCTTGATCATTTCGGGGTTCCGCGCCAATTTCTTACCCATGCCCGATGTTTTTCTCCTTGTGCTGTGGCAATAAGCGCGGGCGCCTAGTAATGGTTTGGAAGCGAGGGTGGGAAGGAAAACCTCTTCGCCCTTTGGGGCATTAAAGACAAACTCCCGATCCGGCTTGGTTCCTCTTGTAGACAAGTGCGACATAAGGAACTCTAAGGACGAATCCTTGCAAGCCTCTAAGGAATCAAGAAGGGAAGGGAACATCGCTAAAATGAATAGCGACCTGTAATAAACTTCCTTAGCCCGCTGGATTGTATGCTTTGATCTACTCGACTTTCGCCCTTGGAACCGTGGACAATCCCGGCTTCAAACCACCTTAGCCGCCGGCGATGGCTTTGCTAATACAATCCCCAACCGCGTCGAAGCTCATCCGATTGTTTGAATGCCATCTAAGCCCGTGAAACCATGCCGATCACCCACCTCTTACCCTCAATAGCCATCAAAGTACTCGAAAAAGTTCCTCATCAAAGTCTTGGTTGAGCTCATGACCTACGATCCAGTGCAAGTTGACCATCATACTCGCGCGCGGACCCTCTCCTCGCCTCCTTCAATTTTCCTCTAGTAACCCGGTGGCCATAACACATTCTTTTTTTCGTCCGCATGACAGTGAGACAGGTAACCTTCCCTTTAACTCAGCATTTTCCACAGTCAAACTAGCGAGCTGTTCATCCTTGGGCGCAATCATACCTTCCAACTGCGCCACGCGCTCTCGCAACTTCCTCACCTCCTCCGACTCAGACTCTAGTAGGCCCACACGCTCATGGAGAGTCCTAGTGTCCGCAACATCCGATTCCAACGCTTGAACCTTTCCCTTAAGAGCCTCTATCTTTTTCTCCTTTCTTTCAAGTCTCCTGTTCAATCTGTTAGTTTGATTGAGCTCAAGCTATGACCATGAGCGCACCTCGGAGGACATACATGCTTGCCGAACAGTCATCATGTTATACTGCTCGAGCAAGTCCGTGTGAGGCATGTTGCGCAAGGTAGATAGATATCCGGGAGTGGCAAGATTGTCTAGCATGCTCGACAAACCCAGGGTCATCCATTCGAAACTCATTGGTAGGCAACCACGGGACATAAATATTCTTTGCCTCCGCGTGTCCGGACAAAGACTCGTAAAGTCATCATCGGAGCGCGGGCGGTGACGAAGGATCTTGCGGGGAGACTCGACCCTAAGCGAGCTCTCTGTTGCACAAAGGCGGTTCAAAAGTAGGACATGTCCACCTCAAGTTCTCTGATGGTGTGGTGGATGTTTTGAAGCGAATCTGGATTGACACGAAGATCCGGAGTAGCATCGGAGACGGATGGGTTACCTCCTGCGGATGAGGACCGAGTCGGACTCGTCGCGAAGCTCAAGCGGACCCATGATCCACCTCTCTGCATAACGACACTTAAGTTATTTTTCACAAAAAAAAGAAAAAAATACAAGAAAAGTTAATATAGCGAAGATGCCATACGGTAGAACCGGCGATCCTTCACGGCTCGATATGAGTCTCTTCTTCTCATTTTGTTTGGTAGGAACATCGGTAGGACTCTTTTCTTCGATCGCTTTCTGCCTTAGCCGCTTTACTTTGTCCGATGGTCTCTTGGACTAAGGTAATGAGATTCTCGAAGGCTCGATAACTCGGTTGCGGTCTCATCCAGCGTTTTCTCACCTTCTTGAAGAGTTCTTTCCCGGATACCACCTCGAAGGATCTGTTGGTTAGTAAAAGCGAAGAGAGACATATCTGCAAGCAAAAATGCACAAATTAGTAACAAGACATAAGGGAAGGCAACAAGGCGCAACAAACCCTAAAAACGTTTACCCACCCTCATTATCCGAAGACCTAAAAGTAGGTCGTGTTGTGGCATCATCCCAAGCACGGCTAAGACCAACGGTGCAAAGAAAAGGCTCCGGCAACTTCTTAAAAGGAGCGCGCATCGTGTCAAGACGATGCAGTAACTCAAGGTCAATGCCGTCGTCGGTCGGAGGTGGATCACGGTCAACAGAAACTTTCTCGTTCCACGAGATCGCTAATGGAAAAACAGTTGCGTCAACCCAAAAGAAGAACTCCTTCCAATTCTTCACGGAATCAAAAGGCGGTGTAACACTGCCGGAACAATCAGGACTTAGGACCCTTACGCTTCTCTAGCGTCATCCAACCATCCTTCATCCCGAATAATAAAACTTCCTAAATAAAGGCACGGTGGGTGTTCCACGTGGTAATGACAAAGGATCTCAAAATGACTAATCCTAGCGGCGGTACAAATAATTTCGATAGGTGAATTTGAAAATATTCCAAGACCCTACATAGGAGCGCGGAAAGGGGTATCCTAAATTTGCAAAACTCAAAGAATCTAATGTATACTCCTATTTTACCCGACGGAGCATCCTTAATAGTAGCTTCAGGACTAGGGAGAAGGGGGTGCACGGTAGGAGGAATATGATATTTCGAGCAAAACTCGCTAAGGTCTTTCTGTGACAACTTACAGGTGAAATCGCTTAAAAGTTTTTTAGCCATGATACTATAAGGAAGGAAGAAAACCTAACCTGGTAAAGTCTGGACGCACACACAAATCTTAGTAGATGATATTCTTTTTACTCGCGAAGATGAAATGGCAACAGTGGCCATGAAAGTAAAAAAGAGGGGTATTTATACTCTCCAAGAGGCAAACCAACGGTTCGATCGAACGGCTGAAAAAATGCCACGTCTCCGGCTCATAACTAACGGTCCAGATCTATTTAGATCAGCGGACACGAGAGAAGCGACCAAACGTCACGTCGATCAAAAAATACGGCTAAGAATTTTCGCGAATCTCGAGAGCAATTGTAATGCTTATCCTTGGCATAAGTGGAGGATCGATCAAGAATGATTAGGATTTAGTGCGATCCAACCCGGTAGCGGATGGACGAAACAACTAAGTCTAGCGCTTGTACCAAGACTAACAAGCACAACTAGGCGGGGGACTTGATCACGTATAGCCTCCCGGCACCCATACGGTCCGACGCGGCTAACCATGACATCGTGGACATCACACGGGGCGGTCAGCGGACCGGGCGCGTGGCCGCCACGCCACTAAACCTTTCCGCGGACGGCGAGTGCGTCCAGAAGAAGGGTCAATTGCGCCCGCGTAAAGGGAAAGGAATCTTCCCTAGGTTAGATGTACTGCGACCTACAGGCCCCAAAAGGGGAAAGCGGGACAACTCCCGCCCAAAAACATCACCATCACAACAAGCGGACAAGCTCTGCAGCTGACTTACGTCACAAATTGTCGCTCTCAAGACCGTGACCTTGAGAACACGACGGAAGGTCAACCATATAAATAGAGGTCTCACCTCTACTCAAAGCGATATGAACACACTCTCTCTAGAATTCACTTCATCTCTAAAACTATCACTTACTCTCACGCCGGAGGTTGACCGCGGAACCCGGTTCGCGGTGGGACTAACGGTGTTGTTTTCTTAGCGACTAGCAATCGAAGATTTCACTTAATCTGATATCTATTCTCAGAAGAGTTGAAGCTTACACTAATCCTCGTGGGAGAAGCGCCTGTAAGTGTATTAACAATAACCTAACGGAAAAACCGAAAAAAGATATGTTAACTTATACAATTGCTATGTTCATTACATTACTTAACTTATTTTATTTTTGCTTTATTTACCCAAATATGTTATAATATTTTTAGTATATTCATTAGTTTTTATCGATTTTCTCACATATACATTGAAGCTAACTATTTTTTTTTCACAAAAATGATCTATATATGTGAATTTATTTTACCAAAACACTAATGTTAAGAATTTTTATTGTTTACAAATGATCATTTATAATGTATAATTGTGAAAACTCTGTGTTATTCATAACGTCATATAATAATTTCTTAAAATGCATAAAACGGATAAAAAATGAAACATAAAAAATATCAAATCAAACTTAAATTAAAAAATTTAAATAGGACTAAAAAAAATTATCAAATTTCTTTATGATTAATGTCAATTAATGATACGCAATCGCATAGAGAAATGGCCAATGGGTGTACCGGGCCTTATTTCTGGGCCCAATCCTATTACATCCAAGTTGTCTTTTATCCTAAAAGATTGAATATGAAGCAGATTTCATATTTTTATTGTTAAAACTAAAATTTGTTTTGTGATACTGAAAATGAAAGTAGAAGAAAGAAACGAATGATATCTAGCTTTTATTAGAAGTGGCTAGTGGGTTAATCACTAGAATATGAACACACCAAGTACATTCCAAAGAAGCTAACTTTAATTATCAACTATCCATTGCTAAAAAGACAAGCTTCCACCACTAAAAGATCACTAACTAATCCCACAACGGACATCTTATGTATGGTAATGTTTTAAAAATTATAAAATAGTGTTGTTTTATACATAGTTAAGTGAAGTTTTTATTTATTTATTGCAAGTAGTAAAGTCACCTTTTTTGGTTTGTATTCTTTTGAAGGAGGATGTCAATTTTACTTTTTAGTTGTATCATACAGTAGCATACTTCAAATACTTTACAGAAAACCTATTGAACTATCTTTAGTGTTCATACACAGTTTACATCATTCGTAAAGTTGGCCCAACAAATACGAAGCCGTTCAAAGTTGACATTTTTACGACACAAAAGGGACTTGTGTGGTATCCGTGGGATGCTTAACAATCAAGTGGATAATGATAGCGTGAGATATTGTATATCTTTGCTATGTAAATAATTACATATATATCTTTTGTACGGTTTTTGTCGATAAAATCTGATGGTTTATCAGATCAAAAATATATATGTAATTTATAAAATAAGCAATGACTTATATGTATTTTTTTTATTAAAAAAAAAGAAGAAAAAAGAAAAAACCCTCTCAGAATAAGAAATGTTGAATTACTATTATGGCCTTACGTCATATTATCCTATGATATTAGATTAAAAATTACCTAATTTTTACCATCTTATTTTATTTTATAGATTCATCCAAATCCACTCTTAATCCTGATACAAATTTCAATCCCAATGTTTTAAACTGAAAACGTTATGATGTTGTTGTAAATACCGAATGATGATGAAAACTGTGAACATCGATTCTTAAGCGTTCGTGAAACGATTTCTGCGATATCTTAACTAACTATTTAACGCTATTAAATTCGGTCGTTCCGTCTTAGTACATGCGTGATGCGTACACACCTAGTATTATTTGGTTCTTAATTGCCTTAAAAAACGACATTAACTCATTGTTGAATGAAACAAAAGTTAATGAGTAAATAAAAGTGTAAATTCGTACTCACTTACGCGTGCATAAAGTTGGGTCATTTAGTTTGGTGACTTTGGTCTTTTGTTATTCTTGAAATATCTCATCTACTTTTTACCCAGTATATTGACGGCCCAAGACCAAGCCCATTAAGTCTATTGTTCGGTTGAAATGTTGAATTGAATCATGTGAACATCATTTTGTTCATGTGATACATGCCATGGTTTATTTATTTTTCTGATAAGTTAGTAGTTAGTGATTTGGTAGCGATTATATTTAATTGGGTAGTGTCTGAAACTGACCTTTCGTTTTAGAGGATAAACCCACTCCTCACTTTTGTTTATTAAAACACGAAGAGCAATGGTAAGGCTGAGCGCAATCATATCCAAAGATATCTCCTCAAAGTTTTTCTTTGGTGGCCAATTGTAGCCGGTTACATAATGTATGTTTTATATAACACACGGCTTCTCAATCAACTACATGCATCGGTGAAGCCATAAAATTAATCACACGGTCCATAAATTATTTGCACATAGCATCATAAACCTAGTTGTTTTCAGGAGTTTTCGTAGTTTGAAAAATCAACCCACGAACAAGAACAAGCGTTACAAGTTCGAGTATAAGACAAATAAAATCGTCATAAATACATGAAGCCTTTCAGTGATTGGTTGAACACCTTTCATGTGAAGCTTAATTAAAGTTTATTTATATGTGTGTTGTTTTAATTTTTAATGCAATGGTTTAATTATTAATGAAAGTTTAATTTTAGTTTTTATTAATTTGGGCTAATTATTAAAAAGCATAATCTTGTCAAAAATCAATTTCGGATTAATGACTAAAAGAAATACTTGTGAACTTTAATGTTGACACTTTTATGCTTTATGTGAGTAGTATGGCCTTTTCTGCTTTCAAATTCATAAATGATCCATATAGGTTTGAGAAAATTGCATCCTTTCGTCCACAGGCTAAATTACATAAATGGTCCACGATGTTTGGAGAAAATTAAAAAACAAATTTTCCAAATTTTTTGAAATTCTTTTTAATTTTTATTTCTTAAATATTTTAAATTTAAATGATTTTTTTACGAATTTTAATTTTTTAGTGACATGTGAAAAAAAATCGATTTTTCATAATATTTTCTAAAAGAATTTTTGATAAAAATTTCACTTGTGGCGAAAAAATTTAACGGTGATGAAAAAATCAACAAAAAGTTAAAAAAATAATTCTCGAAAAAACAATTAGAGGCGTGAATGCAATTTTCTCTAAACCACGAGGACCATTTATGTAATTTAACCTAGGGACGGTGGATGCGATTTTCAAAATTCCATGGGTAAAATGGTCATCACATAATACTTTTTATCTTTACTACTCGTATGAAGGCAAAATGTCGGCGTTAACGTTCACAAAGTATTCTTTAGTTTTCTACTCGAGTTAATTTTTACGACTATAATGTTTATTTAAAGAATTAGCCTTATTAATTTTGTAAAAAAATGGTTTGATCTTGTGTGAAGGCGGTAGATTTGGTGACCATTACATCCGATCTAACATTGTGATGAACAACGTGATGTAGCTAATGAACATTGTGTTGTTGTTTATAAAACTTATTGATGAGCGATGAACAAGACTATCGATGAACAAGACTACGCGATGAGCAAGATTATCGATAAACAAAATAACACTAATGTACATGTTGTTGATCGTGTTCATCATAATCCATGTTGTTCATCAATGTTCTTTAGCACATACTGCATTCATCATTAACTTGCATCTCGTCATGGACAAAATTTTATTTGGCGAACTATTTCGAACAAAAAGATTGTCCTACATAAAAGTACCTTACATCAAACCTCATCGCCTATCACCTCTCTATCTCAATTAACTAAAATGTATTATGGTTCATCAATTAGTGAATGTACTTTTACAAAATCTCTTAGAAATTTTATCAAACACATTATGTGTGACTAAATATATTTAAATTTCATTTTCAAAATGCGACATGTCACTCATACTACCTCGTCACAAAATTTAAGTCAATTTGAACTTTTGAATCTAGCTTTGACCTTAAATATTTTTGTTTGTATTATATAATACTTGATGCAATATATATGAATGTATTGTGTTTTAAATGTATTTTTCATTGGTATAATTTTCATCAAGTATTATATAACACAAACAAAGTATTTAGGTCAAAGTTGATTTAAAAGACAAACAGACTTAAATTTTGAGACAGAGATAGTGTCGTATTGGTTGAGTGATTCCAATTTCTAGGTAAAAATATTTAAGTTTCAAAGTTAGATTTAAAAAAAAAAATCAATACTCACTCAAGTATTTTTGTTTAAAAGTTTCAATATATATATATATAACTTTGACCTTAAATACTCATCCTAATCAATACTCACTTAATTTTTTAAAAGTTTCATATATATATATATATATATATATATATATATATATATATATATATATATATATATATATATATATATATATATATATATTTATATCAAATAAGAGAATTAAATTCTAAAAATTATAATGAAATTGATTTTCCGTAAAGTAACTTTAAGTTCGAGTGTGAAATATTAGGTGTCAAATTGAAATTTAGAATAAGGCATTGTGCCCATATCTACTTCTTAAATATCTTAGATCTATAGTTTGATCCGACAACTATAATTACTTTTTACATGTTTTATATTGAGAAATGTTATAACCACATAAATTTACAAAAAAAAATTCAGATAATGAAGTGGCGATTGAATTTGTAGATAAAAATAAGAGAGATGATTTAAATGTTCGACAAAGAATAACACAAATTACATGACAGCTCATTATGTGAGATTATTTTTTATTTTTTTATTTCTTTTGTAAAACTTACGTGATTGTAGCATTCTCCTTTATATATTTTGAACACTTTTGTAAAACAAAGATCTCATGGTACAATTCGGATACCTAAGGCTACCCCAATAATGCCTCAACCTATTGGGTTGGAGGAGGTTGTAGAGGGTTGGCGTTGTTGTGGAGATTAGGGTTGGAGGAGGTTGAAGGGGATGTGGGTTGAGGTGCCAACCTATTTGAGATGAGGTTAAGTGTTTATTTTGTATGTGTGTTATGTGTATTTTATTATTTAGAAGTTATTTTTGTGGGGTATGTTTTTTGCGGTGTAGGTTGACTTATTGTGCTTAAAGGGTTGTGTGTGGGTCGTATGAGGGAGAAAAGCGTGTGGCGAGAAAATAAGGGTCATTAGAGTTGTTATTGGGGTAGCACAAACAGTACAAGGACCAATAACTTCAATCTAAACAAAGCCAAAGGACCTCAAACCAAATAACCCTAACTCACTCCATCATTTAACTCCACATTACCAAACCCTAAAATTTCTTTCTGGAGGCGTGACCCTAAACCTAAAACAAGACCCTCTTGAATCAGCCAAAATGGGTACATTTTCAAAACCCAAATCATACAATCACCTTCACTAATCACTTAATTTCATTACCCAGATCTTAGTTTTGTAAAAATAATGATTTTTATTAATGTTTTGAATTTTCAGGTATTTCACGTGACTCTATGCATAAGAGACGTGCCACTGGTGGCAAGAAGAAGGCATGGAGGAAGAAGCGAAAGTAATTATCTTTTTTGGTTGTTTTAGACTTTTAGGTGGTGTTTGGTATTTTGTTTGGAAAATGATTTGTGCTATGATTTAATATGTGTAAAATTGGATAGTCGTTAGAGTTGGCTTTGCAGGGTGTTTGTTTCAGCTTATATAGCTGGCTTATAGCTTATTTGGTTTTGGGCTTGTGTTTTATAAGCTCACTTTATGTGGCTTATTTTGACACTTTCCGGTTTATATAAGTTAACTTTTCCGGATTATTTTGATTAACGAACTTATATAAGTCCGAGGTTTCAAAGTAAGCCACAGAAAGTTAACTTATGAAACATAAGCCCAAAACCAAATTAGCCATAAAGCGATTATAAAGCTGAAACAAACACTCCTGTTGCATCTCCTGGTGTGTTGGCAAAACTAGCTAGTAGTAGGAACTAGGAAGTGACAGCAGAGAGCAATAAGCGTTTATATTCTACTACTTGGAGTAGCATTTGTAAAACAAAATGTTTAGTAGCTTTTAAACAAATTTTAAAATGCTACTTGCCAAATACTAAAGACTAGTTGCTGCAAAGTCTAAACTGTTGCGAGCCAAACATACCGACACGGTGACACATAATAAATTTGATCATCTAACGTTAAAATAGTTGTATAATTTGAATCAGTTTTACTATGCTTAAACACTAGAAACTATTAATTTGTGATTTTAAGCATAATAGATACAATGATCATGTTTGAAGTGTAGTGCCAAACACCAAGGTTGTGTTTGGCAGGCGTTAGTTTTGTATTTTTTTTACCACGTTTTTGAAAGCGTTAACTAAAGAAGTCTAGCTTTTCCGACGGTTTACGTTATATAATTATAGATACAAGTACATTACTAAGCGATTTGTGAAATGAACTAGCGGCACAATGATTTTTTTTTGTGCTCTGTGGCTGTATATGAGTAGTTATGCCAACCAGCAATGTTAGTGTATCTGATGCAAGACTGATCTTCAATGTCGGAAAATTATTATGGACACCATTTTAATAGTTTAAGTGTTCTCTTGTATTTAGGTATGAGCTAGGAAGGCAGCCAGCCAACACTAAGATTTCTTCCAACAAGACTGTCTGAAGGGTGAGGTTAGAGGTGGTAATGTGAAATGGCGTGCATTGAGGTTGGATACAGGTAACTTCTCATGGGGTAGTGAGGCTGTGACCGAAAGACCCGTATTTTGGATGTGGTTTACAATGCATCAAACAATGAGTTGGTCAGGACTCAGACGTTGGTGAAAAATGCCATTGTTCAAGTTGATGCTGCACCATTTAAGCAATGGTATCTTCAACACTATGGCGTTGACCTTGGTCGCAAAAAGAAAGCGGCTGCCAAGAAAGAGGGAGAGGTATGCTTTTTTTGATGTTGGCTACGGATCTATTGAAACTTTTCGTAGTTTTTTGTAATGTTGATTAATTGTTTATTGGTGTTAGGTTGTTTCTGCTGCAAGTCAGTATATGATGCACTAATTTGCTCATTAGCTGTACTTAAAACGTGGTTAGCTCATGTTTGGTAGTTATTTTCAACTACAATTACTAAAAGTTTAGGGGGTGTTGAGACATGCTAATTGAATAGTCAGCTTTAGATAATCAGCTGTTATAAAATGTGGTGCATGAGTTAGCGGAGACAGGGCTTTGCTGCCTAAAAATGTAACTATTACTGTTTTGTGGTACTGCTTATCGACACATATTGATTATTCAGTGATGTTGAGCTCAATAAACAGATAAGTATAGTTAGAACTAGATTACCCAAACACAGGAAACTGGTTATTGTTTCTTGAAAGTTTAATAATCAGACTTTCAATACCTAATTACCTAAACACTAGAAACATTCAAACACCCCTGTACTCGATACACATTTTGCTTCTGCTTGTTTTTGTTTGTTTCTGAAAATCTTGGTGGGCAAATTAATTCATATACCTAGAAAGCAATGCATTTCTAGGAGGTTTTAAGCAAAAATCCTATTGACTAAACATTTTTGGAAAGTTCAATACTTTTGTCTGTCACAGTTGAACATATTTAGTGCTTTTGGCTAGAATGGTTGTTAAACAGGACTAAATTTTTATATCAAATGTCTGCATTTTAGGAAGCTGAGGGTGCCACAGAGGAGACCAAGAAGAGCAACCATGTTGTGAGGAAAATAGAGAAGCGTCAAGAGGAGCATAAGCTTGACCATCATGTTGAAGAACAATTCTCCGGTGGTCGTCTTTTAGCTGCTATCTCATCACGCCCTGGCCAATGCGGTCGTGCTGGCGGGTATGCTAGTTTATCCATCTTGATCTGCGCAAGCAATTTTAAAATTCTTTAAGTTCAGGTTTTTCCGATTATAAAGACCAAAAATGGTGCACATGGCTGTGCATAAATGTTGTAGATAGTATTTTAATATGTTGTATTTTGACAGGTACATATTGGAGGGCAAAGAACTTGAGTTCTACATGAAGAAGCTCCAGAAGAAGAAAGGAAAGGGTGCTGCTGCTTAAAAAGGCGTCACTTTATTATATTTTCTTTAGGTTATGCTTTCTTTTCTTTGTCATTAAAATCGCGGGACTGGAATTTTGCTTGTTAGGTTTGACATGATGACTAAATGGATCATGTAACATCTGCTGTTGATTCATCTACATTGTTCTAACTTCCAATTTTAATGTGTGCACTATATTTGTGAAAATCAAGACGTGCACAAATGCAGCTACTATACGTGCACTAGATTAAATGATTGGGTTCACAGTGAGCTCAAATTGATGTCATCAATCCCTATCTTTTTAGGAGCGTTTATTGGTTCTTTGTTTTGGCTCATTATTAGAGCACCCGCTAGGGTCGTTATAGGGCATAATGCCCACCTATGACTCGAGCCCCATATCGGTGGTCGTGTTATAAGTTCGGCGCTATCTCCACCAGCGAGTTATAGCAACTTTTATTTTATTGATAAAAAACTAGCCGTTTTCTTTGAAAATATTCCTCTTTTTTCCCAACTTTGAAACCCTTTAAAAATTCTATAAATTTTTAAATCACCAATTTTAATGAATATATATATATTTTTTCAAATCTCAATAATAGTTCTCTTTATATTTACTTTTAACTCTAAAAATGATCAAACAAGAATGAGTTAATTGCATTTTTGGTTCATGTGGTATATGGTAAATGCAGGTTTGGTCACTAAAAGCTTTGAAAGTCGATGATAGTCGCCGTTTTAAAGTTTGGATTGCAATTTTGGTCGCGGATAAAGTGAAATGACTAAAATACGTTTCTCTTATTCATAAAAGGCGGGGGTAATTTGGTCATTTCACACCGATTAGAGACAAAAAATCGAATCCAAACTTCAAAGGGTGACTATCGTTCTGACTTTTAAAGTTTTAAGACCAACACTGATTTGACCATACATCTTAAACCAAAAATGCAATTAACTCAACAAGAATGAATTAATTAAATGCTCAATAATCCACTAACTTAAATACCAATTTCTTCATCTTTTACCATTTTAAACACACCATCATTCTCAAATTCTATTTCCTCAAATCCTAACAATTTCCTCCATTTGGAATGTCATACCAAATTCCAAACCAATTTACCAATTTTCACCCGAGCAACTCCAACTTTTAGCTCAATTTTAACTTCAACAACAATTCTAACAAACCTAACAACAAATCCAACGAACACAACTACTTTACCAACAAACCCCACAAATATAGCAACCCTAAGTAGCGAAAATGCGGTCCTTCCTCACGCACAAAGCGTGGCAAAAGGAAAAGAAAAAGACCGCTAAGTAAAGGAAACCGAAATCACTCGTACCATGAAGTTAATAAGAAAAACTAATGTTGGCGGTGTTGGGTACATGTATCAGAGCACTGAACACGAAAACCGACCAAAACGAGGATATGTTTTGGTACAAAATCTGTCTGAATACAATGAGGAAGCAACGCAGAAAGGGTACATCACGCGTGCCAAAAAAAAAACATGTTGACCAGAAGTGGACACCCATGAACCGAAAAAGTCGACAAGTTTAATGCTATCGTTAACTAAATAACGAGGCTTAGTGGTGAAAAGGACGAAGATTTGATGAAGCGTTGTCAAGATTTATATTATGAAATCGAGCGCGAGTTGGACTAACGGAAAAGTATGACCTTCTTGAAAGACAAAAGTATGTGGTTCCATCCCATCCCCTAACACAAGAAGAGCACATGCGACCCACTGAAGAGCCCGAGCTATTTGGAGCGATGTTAACTCCGTCCACCGGACAAAAGGGAACTCGAAAAGTCAGCGATCTTCAAACTCAACCGCCACTTCCAAGCGATAAGAAGTTTTTCAAGAGATGTTGCAACAACTAGTTCTAGATCGTGAGGTGAAGATGAAATAAATAACAAGCGAGGTTGGGGATGGTACAATTAATCAACACTCAAACAAGAAAAAATTGCAACAAGCACCGCAAGATGGATATGATGGATTTAACTATTATTGAGGAGGCCAAACATGAAACAAATCAAAACCAAAACTATTTATTTATTTATTTCATGTATTTCTATTTCTATTTATTTATTTATTCTTTAATTTTATTCATGAAAATTTCTTTTTAGTTTAATTTGTGTTTTTATTTGAATAATGAAAAAAGTTAAAAATTTGTGGAGCCGTAAGTATCCTATAACTTAAGTGATGATTAAATGTATTTACGAGTTTAATTATAGGTTACGAGTTATATGGTGAAAAAGGACGTGATTACACTTTGCTATAAGACGAACCTATGCTACCGATTACGACTGATGCTCTTAGTAATTTGCCAATTTGGTCTCCATGACTGCTCAAACTCTGAAGTGAAGAGTATTTCTCAGTTTGTGTTGTCTCATTTTGGTTAAATGTCACTAGTTTTCAAGCATGGAGATTAACAATTTTCTAGCGACAATATAAGGCACAACCGTTACCTTTTGGCTTTTGATGGTTTAATTGTTACAAATCACGTAGTTAAGTTACCATTATTTGAAGCATTTCCTTACTTGTAGTTTGAATAGTTGTCTTTATTAGCGGAATGAATCAGATAATAGACCGAGTATATTTATTTTTGGGGTTATTTGCGTAAAAAGATCGTCTTGTCGGCTTTTGTCATTATACGTTACGTATTTTTTCTTTCTCAACGATCTTAGCTTTTTGAATTCGTCTTTATTGTGTGTCTGGTGACCCGCTTAACTATTGGAGCCGGTCAAGTTAACGACCGTTAATTTCATTATTGCACCGTTAGTCTTTTAAATCTGCTTTTAACAACCGTTTATTATATTATTGCACCGTTGGTCCTTTTCGACCGTTTTAACGCGTTTTGTCCGTTTTGCGTCTTCGTCTATTTTACGTTTTCATTTGTTTTCACGTTTTAAATACATTTCTACGTTTTCATTCGTTTTGCACGTTCGTTTTCATTTGTTTTCACTTTTGTCATTATATATTACGTATTTTTCTTTCTCAACTAACTTTTTGAATTAGTGCTATGTGTGTCGGTGGCCCGCTTAACTGTTGGAGCCGGTCAAGTTAACGACCGTTAATTTTATTATTGCACCGTTAGTCTTTTAAATCTTTTTTAACAACCGTTTATTATATTATTGCACCGTTGGTCCTTTTCGACCGTTTAACACGTTTTGTCCGTTTTGCGTCTTCGTCAATTTTACGTTTTCATTTGTTTTCACGTTTTAATCATTTCTACGTTTCGTTCGTTTTGCACGTTTTAAATCTGTTTTACGTTTTCGTTTGTTTTGCGATTTCGTCCGTTTTTACACGTTTTTGTTCGTTTTTACATGTTTTCGTTTGTTTTTACACATTTTCGTTCGTTTTTGCACATTTTCTTCTATTTTCACACGTTTTCATTCGTTTTTGCACGCTTTCGTTCGTTTTTACACGTTTTCGCTTTTGCACATTTTTACATGTTTTCGTTCGCTTTGCACGCTTTCGTCCGTTTTACGTTTTCGTTCGTTTTGCGTTTCGTCTATCTTCACACGTTTCATTAGTTCTTGCACATTCGTTCAATTGTATCGTTTTCATATGTTTTACGTTTTGATTCGTTTTACGCTTTTGTTCGTTTTTACAAGTTTTTGTTCGTTTTTACACGTTTTTGTTCGTTTTTACACGTTTTCGTTCGTTTTTGCATGCTTTCGTCCGTTTTTACACGTTTTCGTTCGTTTTTGCACGTTTTCATTCGTTTTTGCATGCTTTCGTTCATTTTTACACGTCTTCGTTCGTTTTTGCACGTTTTTGTTCGTTTTTACACGTTCTCGTTCGTTTTTCCACGTTATCGTTCGTTTTTGCATGTTTTCGTCCGTTTCACACCTTTTTGTTTGTTTTTTCACGTTTTTATACGCTTTCGTCCGTTTTTACAAGTTTTCGTTCGTTTTCATGCTTCGTCGGTTTTTCACGTTTTAAATCGTATTCTGAGTTTTCTTCGTTTTGCGCTTTTGTTCGTTTTACATTTTTCGTTCGTTTTACGTTTCGTTCATTTTGCACATTCGACCGTTTTACGTTTTGTTCATTTTATCGTTTTCTTTGGTTTTATCGTGTAAAGCGGACAAAGCGTGCAAAACGAACGATAACATGTGAAACATGCAGAATGAGCGAAACATGTAAAGAGAGACAAAGCGTGCAAAACGAACGTGTAAAATGGACGGCGTGCAAAAGCGAGCGAATCGTGTAAAGCGGACGGCGTCAAAACGAATGGCGTAAAACGAACGAAATGTGTAAAATCGAACGGCGCGCAAAACGAACAAAAACATGTAAATCTGATTTACGGCGTGCAATTTTCGTGCCTATTTCTTATGATGAGATTAAGCATGCAATTTTCAGCATTGAAGACAACAAGGCTGCTGGTCCTGATGGGTATTCTTCAAAGTTTTTCAAGGCGGCTTGGAGTATTATTGGTGGTGATACATGTGCTGCCATAAAGGAGTTCTTTTCTAGTGGTAAGCTTCTTGGTGAGTTCAACACTACTTTAATATCCCTTGTGCCTAAGATTAAAACCCCTGCTAGAGTCTATGATTTCAGGCCTATTTCTTGTTGTAATGTTGTTTATAAGGGGATTAGTAAAGTGATTACCAATAGGCTTAAGAATATCCTTAGTGAGCTTGTTGATTCCAATCAAAGTGCTTTCATCCCGGGTAGGCAGATTAGTGATAATATCCTCCTTGCTCAATAATTTATGACTGGATACAATTGGCAATACAAGGCTAGGAACTGTGCTTTTAAGATTGATATTCAGAAGGCTTACGACACTGTTAGTTGGAATTTCCTTGAGTCCTGTCTTAGAGAGTTTGGTTTCCACCCTGTTATGATTCATTGGATTATGGCTTGTCTTAGAAATGCTTCTTTTTCCATCTGTGTTAATGGTGAAACACATGGTTTCTTTAAGGCGAAAAGAGGATTAAGGCAGGGTGACCCTATTTCGCCCTACCTTTTTACTCTTATTATGGAGGTTTTAAATCTTATGGTTATGAGGCAAATTAGGAATGACAAAAGATTCAAATACCACTCTGGATGTGGTAAACTTAAGATCACTAGTCTTTGCTTTGCGGACGATTTTCTTATGTTATGTCACGGGGACATGATTTCGGCTTCTATTCTTAGAATAGGTCTTGATGAATTTAGCATGACTTCTGGTCTTTATCCTAGTATGAACAAGAGTGAGGCTTTCTTTTGTAGCCTTCCTCAGGATGTGATCAATGCAATTAAGTTAGTCATGCCGTTTAGAGAGGGAGTGCTTCCCATTAGATATTTAGGTGTCCCTCTTGTTTCTAAGAAAATTACTTCTGGTGATTGTTGGGTTCTCATTGAGGCTGTTCAAAATAAAGTTAAGGATTGGAGAAATAAGTCCCTCTCTTTTGCTGGTAGACTGCAGTTAGTGGCTTCCATTTTATCATTGTTGCATGTTTATTGGTGCTCCATGTTCATTCTCCCATGTCTTGTTTGTGATACCATTGATAAGCGCAAGGGTTATTGAATTGTGCGTAATTCTATAACTGCATTTGGTCTTATCCCAAGTAGATATTCGTGTAACCCGGGCATTAGGGTCGAATAGTTTACTTTGAAAAGTGATCACACGATTCAAGTGATATCCGGTAACCACCTAGTGGTATTTGTTTCTCTTGAAGTTGATTATCTAACCTCGCCATTGGGCTCACGACTCCAACAATCAAAGTAAACTATTTTGTGATAATCAATGGCTCTTCGCAATGAAACACATGGCTTCAAACTTTGCTAATTTGGACAAGTTTGAAGGGGTGGACTTTAGGAGGTGGCGAAGAAGATGCACTTCTTCTTTGTCAAGCATGAGTGTGGTGTATGTGCTAACAACACCTATTCACGATGATGGGGATGATGCTCTTGTGGAGCGGATCAGGAGGAGGAGCAAATGGGAGAATGATGACTACATATCTGAGGTCTTATTCTCAATGGTATGTACGATGCTCTGTTTGATATTTATCGAACTTTGAATCTTCAAAGAACTGTGGATTCCTTGGATGCCAAATATATGGTGAGGATGCATCAGTAAGAAGTTCCTTGTTAGTAATTTCACAAATTACAAAATGGTGATTCAAGACCGGTTATGGAACAATACAATGAACTTCTTGGAATACTTGGAAGGTTTACACAACACCATATGAACATGGATGAGGCTATCAAAGTCTCTTGTGTCATTGACAAACTCCTCCTTCATGGAAAGATTTCAAGCATACCTTGAAACATATGAAGGAGGAGTTAACTCTTGTTGAGTTGGGCGATCATCGCACATTGAGGAATCTCTCAAGGTGCGGGATAATGACAAGCCAAAGAGTAGCAATACTCTTTGGTGCATCTGTTGTCAATATGGTGGAGCATAACAACTCCACGGTACAATGATAACAAAAGCAAACGCAAATATCATGATAACACAAAGGCAAATCTTAACAAGAAGGCAACTCCTACTTGTTGGAAATGTGGCAAGGCGGTCACATTAAAGGGACCGCAAAGGTGTTAAAGTTGGTGGTAAAGCCAATGGATCGAGCACTAATGGTTCGTGGGGTGGTGGTTCTTCCAACTCTTTGAAAGGTCGAATATGTTTAATAAGTCTTTTCGATTTATTATGTTACATATGTATCGAATCTAATTATGTGCGGGATGATGATGTTGCGTGGTGGGTTGACTCGGTGCAATAGTTCATGTGTGCAAAGATAGAAGTCTGGTTCAAGACTTATGAGTCACCGAATGATGGTTCTATTCTTCACATGGAAATGAGTCAATGACCTTGGTGCATGGTCATGGTTGTGTAGATCTTAGGTTTAGTTACGGAAAGATTGTAACTTTGTTTAATGTTATTCATGTTCACGATATAAGGAAGAACTTGGTTTCAAGTAGTGTTTTGAATAATCATGGATATAAACAAGTTATTGAATCGATAAATTTGTTCTTTCTAAGAATGGTATTTTATTGGTTTTGGTTATTTATGTAATCAAATGTTCGGGCTTAATGTTACCACCGATAGTGTTATTTGACTTTTGTGACCACATATGACCAGACCGACTCTACCCTTTGGCATGCTAGACTTGGCCATGTTCACTATAAAAGAATGCAAGATATGTCTAGGGATGGTTTAATCCACCTTTTGACATGGACAACGAAAAGTGTAAAACTTGCATGTTGACCAAGATTACCAAGAAACCCTTCGGGGTGTTAGTCGTGAGACTAATCTCTTGGAGCTTATTCACGATGATCGTGTGATTTGCATGCCACTCCTTCTTTGGGAATAAGAAGTACTTTGTGACATTTATTGATGATGCTTCTAGATTTTGTTATGTCTATCTTTTACATACCAAGGATGAAGCATTAGATAAATTCAAAGTGTTTAAAGCAAGTTGAATTACAACTTGGGTCTTTGATCAAAGATTAAAGGCGATAGGGAGGTGAGTACATGGATACTCGATACTTTCGATCTGTTGGAATAATCCATAAACATTGCCCTTTATACTCCTCAACAAAATGGTATTTACGAAAGGAAAAATAGGTCTTTGAAGGAGATGGTTAATTCTATGTTGTCCTATTAGGATCGAGTCAAGGGTTCAGGGTGAAGCTATGTTAAAAGCTTGCTATTTATTAAATAGGGTTCCCAACAAAAGGAACAAGGTTACCCTTATGAACTCGGACTAAAAGGAAACCCAACCTAAATTATCTCAAGGTTTGGGGTTGTAGAACATTGTAAGACTCCACGATCCAAAGCAAAAGACTTTGGGTGAAAGAGGCATTGATTGCATCTTTGTTGGATATCTTGAGCATTCCAAGGCTTTTAGGTTCTATGTTATTGAACCTAATGAATTTATTTCAATTAACTCAATAATTGAATCAAGGGATGCATACTTTGATGAGAATAGATTCTCATGGGTCCCTGACCAAGTCGGAGGATTCCTAATAGAACTCATGACACCTTTGGTGTATCGAGGTCCTCGATGATGAACCATCGGTGGTCCCCGATGAGGTTGTGGTTCAACAACTTTGAACTCGTGCTCGGGAAGAGCAAAAGGGTAAGGACTCCAAAGTCATTTGGACATGATTTTCAACTATACTTGGTTGAAGGAACAAGGGATGAGGTCTCTGACCAATACTCCTATTGCTTTATTGTTGAGGATGATCCCAAGACATTTGAAGAAGCAATGAAGTCCCAGGATATTGCTTTCTGGAAAGAAGCAATCAATGATGAGATGGATTCCATCATGGGCAACAACACTTGTGTTGGTTGATCTACCACTAGGTTGCAAACCTTTGGGTTGCAAATGGATTTTCAAAAGGAAAATGAAGGTAGATGGAACTATTGAAAAGTTCAAGGCTAGACTAGTCATTCGGGGCTTTAAACAAAAGTCGGGAATAGACTATTTTGATACTTATGCCTTACGTGGCTCGTATCGATTACCATAAGGCTGGCCGATTGCTATGGCATCTATTCACAATCTGGTTATTCATCGGATGGATGTGAAACAACTTTCTTGAATGGTGAATTGGAAGATGAGGTTTATATGAACCAACCTCGGGGCTTCATCATGCCCGCAATGAAAACAAGGTGTATAAGCGATTAAGTCTCTTTATGGATCAACGGGCACCTAAGCAATGGCATCAAAAGTTTGATGAAGTGGTTTTGTCTAGTGGTTATGTTCTTAACCAGTCGACAAATGTGTATATAGCAAATTTGATGAATACGGTAAAGGAGTCATCATTTGTCTATATGTTGATGACATGTTGATCTTTAGCGACCAAAATCGAGTTGACGACAAAGGAATTTTTGTCATCAAGGTTCTCCATGAAAGACATGGGGAGGCGATATTATCCTTGGTATAAGGATTAAACATGAAAGTAATAGAATTTCTATCTCTCGGTCTCATTATATTGAGAAGGTCTTGAGGAAATTCAATTACTTTGATTGTACTCTGTGAGTACACCTATGGATACTGTGAAGCGATGCCTAATAATGGCAAAGCGTATCTCAACTTGAGTATTCTAGGGTAATTGGTGCTGATGTATGCCATGACTTGTACAAGACCGATATTGGTTTTGCGGTGGGAAAATTGAGCAGTATACTAGTAATCCTAGTGCTCATCATTGGCAAGTCGTTCGCTGTGGTATGAAGTATTTGAAGAGAACTATGGATTATAGTCTCTCATATCTTGGTTATCCTTCAATGTTGGAAGGTTAAAGCGATGCAAGTTGGATCGGTAACATGAAGACAATTAATCTACCGTGGTGGGTATTCTACTTGGTGGAGTGCAATTTCTTGGGCATCCAAGAAGCAAACTTGCATCACAGGTTCAACAATGGAATCTGAATTTGTAGCTCTAGCATTTCTTTGGTAAAGAAGCGAATGGTTGAAAAACTTGCTTCTTGAGATTCCATTGTAGCCTAAACCTATAGCACCTATTTCTATCTCGGTGTGATAGTGCGGCTACATTGGCTAAGGCTTATAGCGGATGTACAATGGTAAGTCTAGACACTTGGGTGTCGAGACATAGCATGATTCGTGAGCTTATCATGAATGGGGTGGTATCTATAGAGTTTGTGAGATCTCAACATAACTTAGCCGATCACTTGACGAAGGGTTTGGCTAGAGACTTGGTTATAAAGTCGCTAAAGGGATGGGTTTAAGTCCAACTTAGTCTTTGAATGCTAGGATACCCAACTCCTCCTAAGGAAACTTGGGAGCTGAGTTCAATGTGGAAAGTCGAACATTCGGTGGTGGAGCACATGTTTTATCTACATCCCAAGGTTGTGCTCAGAACTTTCTTTGAAAGGAGGATGAAGTCTTTACTTCTTAATGGTTAATTTTCTTTGAAAAAGTGCTTGGTAGGAGCATGACTAAAGAGGAACTACCTATGTAAATGTTGAAGTTTTGCCGCTTGAGGAAGCTTTGGACTTTTAGCTTTTACAACATTTATGAATTTGGATATGGACACATGGCTTGTATAGTGTCGGGAGCTATTAAGTGTTTGAAAACTTGTGTGTATTTTATCTTGGTATTCAAATGGGTTGAAGGGTTCAATTCTTAGAACACCCCGATTCTCTAATATTTGAGCGTGTAATTTACTAAGATGGAAATTCAATCCTCGGGACATTTTCGTTTATGCACATGTTTTGTTTAATGTTTGGTTTTATGCAAAGGAAGTGAACTAAATTTGGGAGGATTGTTGGAAAATTTAGTGCACTTGTGGGATTAGTTCATACCTTGTAATGGGTTGGGAGGTGCGGAGTGTACACCCATAAGGTCCATGAACACCACGACTCTTATAGTGGTTTGTATTGGTAGTACTAGTAGAAATGCGCTTGTGGAAATCTTGCTTGTGGTTTCCATCGATAAGCGATGTTTCCAGCGATAGGCGGTGTTTCCGCGAAGTGCTATGAAAGTACTTTGCTAGAGGTATGGAATCTTGCTAGTGTTAAAAAATCTTGCTAAATGGCGATTATAAGCGCTTAATGACCACGTTTAATTGGTCATGTAACCACTAACGGCTATAATGGGGATAGTTATGAGGGTGATTAATGGGCGATTAATCCTCATAATTTCATTTGAGCGGTTGAGAGTAATGTCCTATAAATAGGATATCGATTATGCATGAAAGACACACATAAAACACTAAGCACTTATAAGCGCAAGGGTTATTGAATTGTGCCTAATTCTATAGCGCATTTGGTCTTATCCCAGTAGATATTCGTGTAACCCGGCATTAGGGTCAAATAGTTTACTTTGGAAAGTGATCACACGATTCCAAGTGATATCGGTAACCACCTAGTGGTATTTGTTTCTGCGAAGTTGATTATCTAATCCTCGCCATCGGGCTCACGACTCCAACACATACGACTACGGACGTTGATGATGAACCCTCTTGCACAAACAGTTTTCATGGCTAGCATTTCTCCAATGGTCCCTTCTAAAGTCTCTTTGTTAGGAATTAGAAATTTAGGTATTAAAAGTCGGTGCACCTCAAGCATATGTAATCGTTAGGAAGCTCGTGAGTCGTAGTTCTTTTTAGTTAAGTAGTATTTAGTTTAGTAACACCGTGGAGGACGGACGGTCTTTACCATCAGTATGCGATCCACGACCCGAGGTGTGGCGATTTATGTAAGACTATATATACTCTACCTTCCAAGGTAGAGTTGGAGCTCATAATAATATCTTTCACTTTCTCTCACTAAGTTCTCTAAACCTCTAACTTTCTCTCTAGAACTTCATTCATCGCCACTTTGTGTTATGGTTTGATGTGTATGTGAAAACTAATATCTTACAATTGGTATCAAGAGCCATGGTTAGATCATATCTCACATCTTTGGATTTTTAGTGGTTTTAGGTGGTTTTGAGTTTGAAAAGTTGAGTGGTTTGTGCATCATTTGGTTGATTTCTTGTGTTAAAGCTTGGATTTTGTTAGTACTTTTATGTTTAGAATCATCACAAGTGTTTAGGTTTTCATTTGGTGAGCTTGAATCATCTTGGTTGGGTTGTTTTGGATTAAAAGTGATGTTTATGTGGTTTTTCTTGCTAGCGACTTGATATCGGATTTCTTTCTTCGTAGCGACTCGCTTCACAATTTTGTAGCGAGTTACGCTTTGGAGCTAGCGACTTAGACCTAGCGATTAACGGTACAAGTAGTGGAGAGTCCACTACGGTAGCGACAGTGGTAGCGACTTGGTTTGTAGCGAGTTGCTCTTTAGCGACTTGAATCTTTAGCGACTTGTGTAGCTGAATTGTCGCCAAAATTTTGCTAGCGACTTGAGGCTTAGCGAGTTACTACTTAGCGACTTGCATTTGTCTAGCGACTTGGGACTTTAGCGACTTGGGAGTGTAGCGAATTAGGTGTTAGCGACTTAGTGCATTATCTTCTAGCGACTTGGGTGATTGTTTACGGTTTTCTCTTGATTTAGTAAAATCCGTGAAAGAATCTATTTCCGGTTTAATCATAGAGTTATAAAATCCGTATAATCATTAACATGTCTACCAACGCCCTACTATCATCTCCATTGCTGTCGAGGATGTTCAGCGGTGGCTCGGATACTCGATCCACCCATGCTCGCCAGGAATCGACTACGATTCTTGGGCTCAACGAATCGATTGTACCTTGCCTTGGAAAGGAAAATGGTGTCAACATTCTCAAATCCATTGATGAAGGACCGTGTCGAGTTGAGGCGACTAGAGATATACTTGATACTAATGAAGATGGAACCCTATTTACGGAATGGATGGACCTAAAATGTATGATGAGCTTGATGATAAGGAGAAAAGAGATTCGATGCGAGATATCGGGGCTTAACATTGTTCTTCAAGGTCTCCCTAAAGACATCTACAAGTCGATCAATCACAACACAAGCTAAGGCAAGATGGGATAATGTCAAGATGCTTCTCTCGTGTTACGAATTAACTATGGAAGGCAGAGAATCACAACTCTATGGACAATTTGAACACTTCAAGATGAAACCAGATGAGAGTGTCTATGAGTACTATGTGAGATTTCATATGGTGGTGAATGATATGAGGAACATCAGATGACTATGCCTAACATTGTTGAACTCAAAATTTGTGAACAACATGAATCCCGAATGGCACAAGTTTGTCACCTCTGTGAAGCTCACTAAAGGATTGAAGAATACAAACTATAAGAAACTCTATGCCTTCCTCCTTGAGAATGAGAGACATGCTATGTTTGAAAAAATGATTCTTAATCGGTTTAAAACCAACCAGGGAGAGTCAAGCTCGTCTAATGACTCAAGCGCCTTCTACTCAAACATCGGAATCACAACCAAAGCCTCACAAGTCATACCCTTGGGTAATGGTAGTCACAAACTCATTCTCGATCCTATGTTCAAACAAGGCGATCTCGATGCACACGTGGGTAACTTCATTAATCAACTAGCTCTTCCGATTAGTCAAAACATGAATTCTCTCCCACAAACCAACAACAACCTCGAACATCATCTAACCCACACAATCAAGCTCTTGTTAAAGATGGAAGGATCGTGGTGCAACCAGTTCGGGAAAGACAGTATGATCGGGGAAGAGGTGGGCTGGTAGAGGTTATGTTGGTAACCGTAATCGAGGAAGGAATGGTAACCAAGGTCAAGCTAAGCCGATCAAATGTTATAAGCGTGGTGGTGAGGACACATTGCAAGAAACCGCACATCTCCAAAGCGTCCCGGAATCGCCGATTACTTGAGAGAAGAGATCGCTTGTACAAGCTCGGGACAATGGTGCTTTGGATGAAGAGAATTGCTTTGTTTCTAGGCGAGGGCAATGCCATGACCTATGATGCGAGATGTGGATGAGCGGCCTATTAGGAGATAGGTCACAATCATCGAATGCCTTTCAAGTCGGCTGATTGTGATGCTTACGACTCGATGTGGATGATGGACCTCATCGCACACACAATTTTTATGGCTAGCATTTCTCCAATGGTTTCTCCCAAGGTCTCCTCTTCACCACAAACCGGCTCATCCAAAGACAAACTCATCTCGGAGGTATTAAAACTATATGATGATCTTGATGCGCAGATGCATGACAAAGTACTATCAATGAAACTATTGAATCAAATGTTGAAAATATGGGTAATATCGATATTGTCCCATATGATCAATATGTGAAACAAAGTGAAAGTGAAGTTGTACCAAGTGATGCATCTTCTGCGATCAACAATGACTATGTTTTTGATGAATACACGCATGTGCCACGATGATTACGTAATTTCGAACTAAATGCCTATAAAGAGCGTGTTGCTATTTATGAACAACGTGCAAAATTTTAGTTGACCACTCGTGAGCAGGAAATGGATGACCAAGCACAATCATAGAAAAAGTCATTAGAAAAGTATTGAAACAAGAGTTAAATTCCTTGCAAGAAAAGCTTTCTAAACAAATAAGCAAAACAAGAACTTCAATAAAATGTGAAAATGCTTAAGCAAGAATTTAATGCAAAGGAATCAAAACTCTTGAGAGACTTTTCTAATCCGAAAACTTTGAAAAACAAACTTGAAAACAAGTTGCACATACAAGGAAACACCATTAGATCGCTCACATGATCACTAAGCATAGAGATCTAGCGATAAGCATAGTGTTCCCATTATAGATAAACCCAACCCCGAGTACGTAAAGATAGCAAAACAACTCAAAGTGTGATCTATGATGGCAATGAGATTCTTAAACCTAGACAAAAACCTAGTTGCGTTGAGTGCACTGAGGATGATAAGAAACTAGATGAAATCACTAGGAGAAGATGAATAAGAAACTAAATGATCCTAAATGCAAAGAAAAAAAATTATTATCACTCCTCATGACTACAAGAAGGAAAACTGGATTCCTTGAACAAGTTTAAGCCTCGTACATTGTGACTCCCGAACAAGTTTTACGGAAAATGGATTTAGATAAGCGTAAAGTCGATAATATTGTTGAAACAAACCCTCCCTTTGGAAAATGCCTAGAGCGATTGTGTGTATTCTCCTAATACACCAATGCATCTCGTTCGAGAACAATTGCCACTAAAAGCAAGACCTTAATTAGCCAATATGTTATATTTCAACTATTTGTTGATTTTGAGAAAACTTGCAAGAAAAGGATCACACCTTTGGTATAATCAAGGAGAAAGGGTTTTGAACAAATGAAAGAATGTTATTTAAGCGAGGTCATGCCTTTCTTTAAACTTCTAAAAGATCACTTTGAGAGTCTTAAAAGGGGATAGAAACCGATATTAAGGGAATGGAAAAGGAATTTGATGCAATGATTGTTGAAGTTAGTGACTATGAGCTGCACTAAAATATAATGAGATTGAGAGGAAGAACTTGCATACACTAAATGAGACTCTTATTATCGAATGTGTTGCTCAAGATGTGTTTTCACCGCTTCAAATTGCTCTATTAATGCTTCCCAATTTCATGAACTATCTGCCTCGAAAGTCTCTCATGATCGTGTCATTGAGCTTGAAAAACTAATTCTAAACTAAGCGAGAAAATTGAGCTGGATGATCACGACAATTTGGTTAAACATTTTTCTAAACTAGAGGTTGAGCATTTTAATTTACAACTAAAACATCAACAACTTAAAGAAAATGTCAAAACTTCAAATATCAAGACATCCTCGGATGCTCCGAGTTTGATGCGAGTTTTCAAATTAACAAACGTGATGAAGCATTCAAGCTCATTGCAACACGATCGAAAGTTGAAAGCCCAAATCTCTCAATTAAAGGGTCAAACGAACAATATGACGGGCTCCCAAATGCCTCCTCCTTTAGACTCTCAGTTTCTCAAGCGTTTCATCTTCAAAACCTAGTAAATGCATTAAAAAGGAAAATGAAAGTTTTCTAGAAGAAAATGAAAAGTTAAGCGTCATTTCAATGAGTTATTTGAATCAATAAAGGTCACTCGTAATAAAAATAACGAACAAATAGCTTCATTGCAAAAGGAAATTGAGAATCAAGAGTCGGTAAAAGGGAAAATGCCTATGACCAATGGGGAGAATGGTGTATCAAAGGTTCACTCTTGTAATAAATATGCTTTATGCGTGAATTATGTCCTCCTCATCTCGGGAACAACAAACTTGTTGTTCAAACATACTTCTCATCCCTTAAGGATTGCTTAGAATGTCTCATGTGAGATTGTTGAAGAGGATAAGTTAGAGAAACCTCATGATAATGCAATTAGACATGCATGCTTATATGCCAAACGATCTCAAGAAATCTTAGAATGCTTGATCACAATATGCCCAAAGTCATTAGGTGAGAGAGTTAATCCTTTGATTCCATGCTCGATGCCTAATGCCAAGTATGATATTCATTCGATTCCTAGTGCTTTGAATATGAACCGTAGTATGCCTTTAAGTAGTTCGATTCCAAATCATCAATGCTAAGAAAGAGAACTCAAGTGTACCTTCTAGGAGGAATACACATATCAAGATTCTAGTTTCAAGAAAGTGAACCTTAATGTGCTGCATGTAGTTCAGATCCCAAAGACATCTAAACAGTGATGCAAGAGTAGTAAAACCAACTAATGTTCCCATTCCTCTACAGAGTGTCGGTGACATTAAAGGGAGCGGTCAAAGTCTCAAGAAAATACAAGGAATGATAGGACCTCGCAAGCTAAGAATGTGCTTTGGAAAAGAGTAGAAGAACAGTCTAGGAACTTTAAGTTTGAATCGAATAAAGCGAATCGTGTTGATTCTAGTATTAGCCTTAGGCGCATTGTAATTAATTCAATTCGATACTATTTGCAAACCTTGTATTGATGTCTCGCTTGAATTTCGCCTCTAATCATGAATGTGGTGTTAATGCTCGCCTAATGATGCTAATTGTCCGATTAATATTGTTAATGCTAAAACTCATGCTAAGAAGGCTAAAAGGCAAAAACGAAAGAAAGTTAGAAAGCGGTGGAAACCCGGGAAGAACATTCAATAAAATAGGCTATTATTGGATACTGTTGGTCATAAGACTAATCGATAATGCCCACTAGAAAATGGATGCCTCTTGGTAGAACTATTCCTTAAGAAGTGATCACACCGTGAGCAGGGCTAATGAGACACTAGTATCGCATCTATTCACAATGATTCCATTGCCTCATTTTCCGATATGAATGCTTCTATTTACGATGTGGGTGTTCCAACCATTGTTACTAACCAAATGGAACCCATTCTTGCATGGGGATCCCAATTATCCGATTATCCATTCTTGTCTCGTGTTCAACTGCAGATCGCTCAAATTGTTACGTGGGTACCTAGACTCAGCCGCTCCAAGCATACGATTTGGCGACCGGTCACGGCTCATGAACCGTGAGCAAATTCATCGGGCTGTTAGATTCGGGAATGATCATTTTGGTGCTATTATGGGTTATGGAGACTATGTTGTTGGAAAAAGTGTTATCTCCGAGTTTACTATGTAGAAGGTCTTGGTCACAATTTGTTCTCTGTTGGTCAATTTCATGATTCGATCTAGAAGTAGCCTTGAAAACATACACCGCTTCGTTAGAGAACTTGATGGTAAGGAACTTTTAAGAGGCTCACGAGGTTCAAATCTATACACCATCTCCATCGAAGATATGATGAAGTCTTCTCCAATTTGCTTGTCATCAAAGGCTTCTAAAACAAAGTCATGGTTATGGCATCGTCGTCTCAATCACCGAACTTCGCACCATCAATGATCTCACCAAAAAGGACTTAGTTGTAGGTTTACCTAGACTCAAGTACGAAAAGGATCATCTTTGTTCAAGATGTCAATTGGGAAAAGCAAGAAGTATGCCCATAAACCCAAACCTATTAACTCACATGAAGTTCTTCATATGATTCATATGGATTTGTGGACCAATGAGGTGCAGAATATCTTTGGGAAGAAAAATGTGTTAGTTGTGGTTGATGATTACTCTAGATTCACGGGTCAAGTTCTTAGGACAAAGGATGAAACTCGATATCATCATCAAACTCATCAAACAAGTGCAGTTCGACTTAATAAAGCGCCGAATTATCGAGCAGATAATGGAACCGAGTTTGTCAACAAACAACTTAGTGAATTCTATGAAAGCGTTGGAATCGACCATCAAAGAAGTGTTCCACGAACTCCTCAACGGAGCGGTGTAGTTGAAAGACTAAATCGAACTCTTGTGAAGCCGCTAGAACAATGCCGATTTACTCAAAGGTTCCAATGTTTCTCCGGGTCAAGCAATTGCCACCGCATGCTACACACAAAATCGTTCTCGATTTACACTGCTCATGGAAAAACCCATATGAACATGTCCACAACAGAAAACCTAATCTCTTTCCTTCGTGTGTTTGGTGCATTGTGTTATCCAACTAATGAGGTCAAGACTTAGGCAAACTTAGGGCTAAAGTCGACATTGGAGTATTTGTAGGATATGCACCAAACAAAAAGGATACCGAATCTACAACAAAAGAACCCAAAATATCATAGAAACAATTCACGTTACGCTTGATGAGTCGACCGGTCAAATGGCTCCCGGACACTCCACCAGACCCGTGACTTCAAAATAGTCCCATTGGTTCATCCCTTATTCCAAACTCCTCTCAAGAAACTCCATATGTACCTCCATCCAAGATGATTTAAAGAAATTGTTTGATCCTATGTTTGATGAATCAGATGATTCAAGTACTAATGAGGTGTTGATCCCTACAATGAGGATGCTCATATTCCGTGAATGAAGTCAATCCTCGCCTCAATATCATTAAGTCAAGAAGCGCCATCGCCGATCCTTCCGCCTCATCAACAAATCATCATTCTTCAAATGTACATCATGGAACTTGTGGAAAACTGTAGAAGGGGTTGAATAGTTTTACCAATTTAAAACTTCCTTTTAAATATTTAGATCGACTTATGTCAATCTATTTGATTTTTATGTTGGACGTTGATAGATAGATGTATAAACATATAATGAAAGATAAAGAGTAAGAAGCACATCACCACGACACAAGTTATTTATAGCGGTTCGCTACAAGGACACCTTCCTTGTCCTACTCCACCCCGAGTCACCTACTCGAGAGTTCGTAAGCACTACACCAACTCCTTATGGCGGAGAAGCCTTCACAACGCCGCTTAACCTTTTTTCGACAAAGCTAAATACCGAGTTCTTTCACACCAAGGCAACCACACCTAACACAACGTCGCTTACCCTTTATACGGTGCTAGGCTAACCACCAGTTCTTTCACACCTGGGAGAACCAATCCTATCACAACGCCGCCTACCCTTTATTAGGTACTAGGCTAAGCACCTAGTTCCATTATGGAGGAACTACTACCCTTCACTACACAACACCTATTATCAAGGAGATCTCCTCGTTACAACACCATCAAGGATATCACCATACTTGTGAATAAATAAACACTTATATGTATAACGATGCACCTCATCGATTATACGACCAAGCATTCTTCCCAAATGCTACTTGATTTGATTCTTCGGCATCCTTCACTAATGCCTTTGACACAACGCTTGGCATCCTTCACTAATGCCTTCGTCTTGACATCTTAAGCATTCTTCACTAATGCTTTTACGCCGGATGATCGCATCTTCACTAATGCTTTCATCTTGACACTTTCGGCATTCTTCACTAATGCCTTCAACCCAACATCTATGGAGAAAGGAAGAACTATCAACAAGAGAACCTTCGTTGTCTTGATGATGATGAAGCATGGCAACTCATGGACTTGAGCTTGCACGTCTTCAAGATGTGGTGATCTTTCCTCTAATAGGAATCTACAAGATCACACAAAAACAAAAGAGAAAAGCTACATAGATCTCTTGGATCTGAGGTTAGAGGGTTAGAATACTGGGAAAGTATGTGTAAAGGGATGAATAGAAAGGAAGAAATGGCTCTCTATTTATAGAGGAAATTCACTCATCGTATCCCTGATCCTTCCACTGGGATCCGCTAGCACAAAGCCGTGGATCCGTGGTCCGCCTCCTCTTGCCCACGGGTATTTTGGGTTATGGGTCATGGGTAATGGGTTATGGGTTGATCCATGGTTTCAATCTAGATACAATGTACCTTAAGGATACATTGAACTTGTGTAAGTGGTATATATAAAACCATGGTTTATGGGTCAAAACCATTTGCTAGTTTTTATCTTTTTAGTATATACTTACTTTTACCCATTTTAGTATATACTTGTTTTTACCCATTTTAGTGTACTTAATATAAGTATGTATTAACCCAATATGTAAACACTAGTTGTTGTACATATGTATCTAACTCATAGAGTTACTTAAACTTGTTAAGCCAATATGTAAACACTAGTTGTTGTACATGTGCATCTAAAATATAAAATCACTTAATCTTGTTATAGTGTTTTATGTGAAAACGTAAGTGTGTTATAAAACTATTAGTTCAAACCATTTACGATTTTATTTGTTTCGTTAATATGATTTTACTTTTGTTATCGACAAAACAATAGAAGATCGTGAAATATAAATAAACGCTTTTACGGCTTATTTGTATTAACAATCTCTCCCTTTTGTTGATGACAAAACATAAAATTATTTTAAGGAAAAGCTAAAATTGTGAACGCTTGAATTTGAAGTTTTACTTTCTTCTCCCCTTTTGTCGAAACAAAAGTGTTTGAAGAAACTAACACAATTTTTATAAGAAAAATCTTAAAAGATGTAATGAGAGCAAGTGACGGAATGGTACTGCGTCTTAACTCCCTTGACGAGTCCATCCCTTTGAGAAAGGGCGCCAAGGACATAATGTAAAATAAGCTACTTGTGTTTGCAATTAATTTTTCAAATGGTTCGCCTAATGACGTAAAAGGTGCTCCCCTCTAATATTGCAAAGTTGCAATGGGGTATCATGAAGTGTAATCCAAAATGGATTAAATTGCAAATAATTTTGCAATATTGTTTGACACTAAGCTCCCCTAGCTTTTTGTGGTGTCAAAAACTTCATGTGTTATTTTGAAAATCTACAAAGTAAAGGTTAGAAAA
This sequence comes from Chrysanthemum lavandulifolium, assembly GCA_022545495.1. Lineage (NCBI taxonomy): Eukaryota > Viridiplantae > Streptophyta > Magnoliopsida > Asterales > Asteraceae > Chrysanthemum > Chrysanthemum lavandulifolium. The sequence continues at coordinate 57,891,499 of CM040242.1, forward strand.
ACAAGAGTATAGTGCATAATTTCCCGCAAAAGAGACTCAAGTTAGTAGAAATTTGTGCTTCATATCACGGATCCCACTTGTTCCCTTCAAGGAGGGATCCGTCTAGTTAACAGGAAGGGATCCGGCTATCTGTCACAGTTTCTTTAGCAGTGAAGAAATGTCAATGTACAATAACATAAGCACAACACATATAGTAATCATGACATAAAAGTATTCATTCAATAAAACAAGAGATACACAACCAAATCTCTAAAAACTAAGAGAATGAACTTTAGCCATATAAGTACTACCAATACTAATCTTAATTCGGGATATAGAAAGTGACAATGTGCTTAAGTCTAGGGATGGGTGGACTTGTTGAATTGATCCAACTTTGTAAGAAGATGATTGAACATGAAATGTATCTCATTTCGTACTTCTTGAACAAGTCCTTGAGTTTTAGACAATTTGGGCAAGTGTTGTCTTGGTTTGGCCCTCAAGGAAAAAGGATGTTTGAGGGGCTCAATGTGTGTTGAGGGTCTTCATTTTGAGAGGTAGGTAGAGGTTCTAAAATGAGGGTGGTAATGGAACTTCTTCCATATGATCAAGGTTGTTCCTTGTTTCCCATGATGGGCTAGTTGGTGTTGTAGGTGGTTCCGATTCAATGAAAAGGTTGGTGAATGGGAGGTTCTTGGTGATGAATGAAACAATGAATATATGTTCGATGCGGAAGAGGCTCATTCAATGAGTGTAGTCCATTCTAAACGAATGAAGGTTTTGATGGCTTTCTAGAACTATCCATGTTAGGTTTGGAGCTAGATGATCCCTTTTCTAGTTGGAAGGATTTGATGCTAATCCTTGCGGTTTTCTTAGCTTTTGTTGGATGGGTTTGGTGAGGTGGGATTCTAGAGTCATTATCTCTAATAGTGGGATGTTTCGTGGATGAAATTTCATGGATCATTTGACCCTTTCTCTTGGATGATCCTATGTTTGAGGAGTTGTTACAAGAGCTTTAGTCATGGTGATGAAGGTGCTAATGTGAGCTTCAACTTTCGATTCTTTTGAGATGTGATTAAGAGTGGTGACTTAGTCCTAAGGTGTGTTTGGTTATAAAGGAAAATTTGAAATAGGAAATTAAATCCTTGACCACTAGGAGGATTAGGCATGCTCTTGAGATTTTGATCAGCTCTAGGAAGGTAATTAATGAATGTTTAAAGGTGGTTAGAGAAAAAGATAACTTTGAATTTGAATTAAGGAGGCTAATCGTTTTTCTTTCTGTATGTACGGATCCCGCGGATCCTCTCGAAGAGGATCCGTCGGTTATAGACTGTGATCCGCTATCGACAGTTCTAAGTGAAGTCATCATGCCTTTGTAAGGTTTCAAGTGATGGACTTCGAGGTTTTGACTTAACTTTGAAGTTTATAGTCGTTGGATATCTCAAATCCTTAACCATAACAAGTAATGGTACTTAATGATGGTTGACTAAGAACACTTACCTTGGGTAATCTAACAATTTATTAGTCAAGGTTTCCTTTCAATATGTTGTGAGAAAATGATGATACTAAGTCCTAAAAGAGTCGATGATGTCCTATAATGGATTCACTAAAATCTATAAAACAAACTTATTTTTGGCTCTAATATTGAGTCAAAGGAGATTGAGATCAATTTGCTAAAATTGAAGGACATATCAACCTAAGTGCTATCAAATGTGATGGATAATGTGAGTGTTGGAGCGGAATAATGGTGAGTTTTGACTAGTTGGAAGTGTTCTAGTGGACTATTTTGATGAAGTCAACTGCTTTCACATCAATTGCATACGGATCCCACGGTGCCCCAAGGGAGGGATCCGCCAAGAGAAAACTGGGATCCACCAATCAGAGATCAAGGCTTGCGAGAAAATGTGCAATTTTATGCATATTATAGAAAATGCTTTTCTTAGTTGTTTCTAAGTAGACTAAGGGCAAGAACATAACTAATAAGACTTGTATCAAAGTGGAAACACTCGAGTTCCTAGAATGAGTAACGACGACCATACCAAGAGGTCGAAATCTCATTTTCAAATACCTAAGCTAGAAAGTTTAGTGCCGAGGATACGGCAATACCTACATACTACAAGCATAGTTAAAGTTGTTTACAAACCATTGTTTCGAAATTGTTCATCAAGTACTTAAGCTTTTGGACTTTACCTTTCTTCACTTCTTCACCCGTCTTTATCAAACCATCTTCACTTCTTCTTCCTCAAGAAATTGGCGAAGCATTTGAAGATTCCTTGGTTTGTTGCCATTCGGCGATTCATTGGGGATGTTTGGAAATTGGTTAATGTAGTCAAAAGGGTCAAGATCAATATTCTCAAGTGGGTTGCTACTACTCCCTTCACCTTCACCTTTTTCTTGCTCTCCCTTTCGTCCGAGGAATTCGTGGGTGGATGTGGCCTTTGCCTTCTACCATGAACCTTGTTGTTCTACCCCGGTTAGTGGAACCATGACCTTATTGCAAAAGTTATGATCAAGGGATTGTGGGAAGGATCTAATGCAAAGATGAATTTGGCAAGACGGGTTAGAAGCATTGCATACACGGAGTACCATCTTGTCCATGCTTCTCACACTTGCCATTCTTTTGACCATGTAGTAGGCAAGGTTGAATCTAGTATTGGTCACTAGACAATATATCATGAAGCTTAGGCAAGCATTGGGGTGATCCTTGTTTCCTACTAGACATACCACATTTTCTCTTATCACAACTTCCCATTTCTTATATAACCCATACATTTTAAAGCTCCATTTGAAAAGGATCCCTATAGATCACTTTTGACTTTCTTGTGATTCTTGATGGTGATGTTTTGGCACAAATACGGTGTCCTCACCGTGGTTGCTTCGGGATCAAAGTGTGGTAGATATCATGGTGATCAACCATTGTGTAGTTGTTCCAAAGACCATTCATTCGAGTACATACAAACGCCATCATATGTAACACCTAGAATTCTTCCAAGCTCCACAAGTGAAAGAGTGTACTTATGTCCATTAATGGTAAATTCAATTGAGATGGAACCATCATCATTTCTAATTATACCCATAGTCTTGTAAAACTCAAGCACAAAGACTGCAAATTTGCTCGCTTATATCCAATAAACAATTAAACCCAATAGTTCCAAATACTTCCTCATATCGGTATTTGCAAGAAATGATGGATCAACAAATCTACCTTCATGAAAGAGTCCCCTTTCAAGTAACTTAAAAGCTTTCCTATCGTCCGGACTTAATCCATTTTTCCTATGGTACATGGGAATGTAGTGAGAGGTGTCTTGGTAATCTTGTTGCTTGTTGCTTGGCATGATGTTCCTAAACAAAGTAACCACAATGTGGTGTTAATGGTGAATAGTAACCTAGAGGGTTTCATCACAATTATGCTCTCATCATCTTTGTTGGGTTCAAGAGATGTGTTTAATTTGTATTAACAATGTTAAATCTTTGATTTAGATTATCTTAGAAAGCAATGTGATAACAAATAATGGTAAACCCATTTGAACCCAACTCTTAAAGATGAAGTAATTGTAATTCTACGAATCAAGGATTTAGATTAACAATGTAGTGAAGATTAAACTTACACACGTGATTGTTAGGCTTGAGAAAAATGATCAATTAGCTCCTATGAACAGTAACATAGTTTTTGTTCGTGAGTCTGTGAAATGAGTGATGATGAAACATCCACAGTGATCATTTTTAGCTTATACTTTGCCTTCGCTGCACGGATCCCGCAGATCCCTCTCATTTGGGATCCGCCTAGTATAAACTTAGGATCCGCATGACAAGAAAAGTCACCAAGAAATTCCTTGATAACTTTGGTTTGGGAGTTCTAAGATACCTAGTATTTTGGTGTTAATGTTCTAAAACTTGTGGTTTGAGGTTTTGATGATTAAATGCTATTCCTATTTAGACAAGGTTCCCTTTTAAGAATTAGTCGTGATTCTTAGGAAGCTTTTCAAATATTATAATAAAATCCCATTTTATTATAATATAAGAAGTTTCACATGGATATTTATTGATGCATGAGATGTCAATAAATCCTTTGTGGTGAATAATGATTGATGTTATCATATAACTAGATATCATTATTATGAGTTGGTAATAAAGTCTACAAGACAAAATCGGAGAAAATAAGAAAAATACTATAAAGGAATAATTACTGAAATTATTATTACTAAGACATGCAATCAAAATACTAATAACAAATAAGGATAAGTAATTAAAGATCATACCTTTGCCAAATATTCTTTTAAAGAAAAGACATATTTAGATGTTTCTTGGAATCTCTAGATTAATGTTGTAAGGATACTTAAACATTCTTTTTGCGAGAGGAACAATTGAGATGAATTCTTCATGATCTTTTGGTAGTTCCAAATCCAAGTATGGATAATGCTTAAAAAATGTTAGAGCATTCTATCATTGTCCAAAGAATAAACAGTAATTTTTTTTTAAAAATTATGACAAAAATAATCCTTCTTTGTAGTTTTCAAACATACATGGATCGATCAAGTTTTTAAAGTACAACATACTCTAAGAAACTTGGTAACTAAGCTCGATACCAATTGTGGAAAACTAGAATGGGGTTGAATAGTTTTACCAATTTAAAACTTCCTTTAAATATTTAGATCGACTTATGTCAATCTATTTGATTGTTTATGTTGGACGTTGATAGATAGATGTATAAACATATAATGAAAGATAAAAAGTAAGAAGCACATCACCACGACAAGTTATTTATAGTGGTTCGGCCACAAGGACACCTTCCTTGCCCTACTCCACCCCCGAGTCACCTACTCGAGTTCGTAAGCACTACACCAACTCCTATGGCGAGAAGCCTTCACAACGTCGCTTAACCTTTTCCAGACAAAGCTAAATACCCAGTTCTTTCACACCAAGGCGAACCACACCTAACACAACGTCACAGACCCTTTATACGGTGCTAGGCTAACCACCGAGTTCTTTCACACCTTAGGAGAACTAATCCTATCACAACGTCTCCTACCCTTTATTAGGTACTAGGCTAAGCACCTAGTTCCAATATGGAGGAACTACTACCCTTCACTACACAACACCTATTATCAATGAGATCTACTCCTCGTTACAACACCATCAAGGATATCACCATCCTTGTGAATAAATAAACACTTATATGTATAACGATGCACCTCATCGATTATACGACCCAAGCATTCTTCCCAAATGCTACATGATTTGATTCTTCGCATCCTTCACTAATGCCTTTGACACAACGCTGGCATCCTTCACTAATGCCTTCGTCTTCGACATCTTAAGCATTCTTCACTAATGCTTTTACGCCGGATGATCAAGATCTTTTACTAATGCTTTTCATCTTGACACTTTCGGCATTCTTCACTAATGCCTTCAACCCAACATCTATGGAGAAAGGAAGAACTATCAACAAGAGAACCTTTGTTGTCTTGATGATGACGGCATGGCAACTCATGGACTTGAGCTTGCATCGCCTTCAAGATGTGGTGATCTTTCCTCTAATAGGAATCTACAAGATCACACAAAACAAAAGAGAAAAGCTACATAGATCTCTTGGATCCGAGGTTAGAGGTTAGAATACTGGGGAAAGTATGTGTAAAGGGATGAATAGAAAGGAAGAAATGGCTCTCATTTATAGAGGAAATTCACTATTGTATCACCGGATCCCACGAATCCTTCCACTTGGGATCCGGCTAGCACAAAGCTAGGGATCCGTGGTCCGCTCCTCTTTGCCCATGGGTATTTTGGGTTATGGGTCATGGGTCATGGGTTATGGGTTGATCCATGGTTTTCAATCTAGATACAATGTACCTTAAGGATACATTGAACTTGTGTAAGTGGTATATATAAAACCATGGTTTATGGGTCAAAAACCATTTGCTAGTTTTTATATTTTTAGTATATACTTACTTTTACCCATTTTAGTATATACTTGTTTTTACCCATTTTAGTGTACTTAATATAAGTATGTATTAACCCAATATGTAAACACTAGTTGTTGTACATATGTATCTAACTCATAGAGTTACTTAAACTTGTTAAGCCAATATGTAAACACTAGTTGTTGTACATGTGCATCTAAAATATAAAATCACTTAATCTTGTTATAGTGTTTTATGAAAACGTAAGTGTGTTATAAAACTATTAGTTCAAACCATTTACGTATTTTATTTGTTTCGTTAATATGATTTTACTTTTGTTATCGACAAAACAATAAGATCGTAAAATATAAATAAACGCTTTTACGGCTTATTTGTATTAATCAGAATCAAGCTCGCATCAATGATGAAGTTAATCCTTTGCTACCTCAAGATGCTCCATTTGAAAACATATTTGCTCCCGAATCATCATCGTAACCATCTTCTTTAGGAGACATCGACTCGCTACCTCAGGTCCCTCAACAATCGCCACATGAACACCTTAGAAAATGGACTCACGATCATCCACTAGACAACATCATTGGAAATCCCTCTCGTCTCCGTATCAACTCTAAACAACTTGCAACCGATGCCTTATGGTGCTTCTTCAACTCCGCACTATCTAAGATCGAACCAAAGATGTTAAAACCGCCATGAATGAAGATAGTCGGTTCAATGCCATGCAAGATGAAATTCATGAGTTTGATCGACTTGATGTATGGAGTTAGTACCTTCTAGACTCGTACTATGATTATTGCTCTTAAATGGATCTTCAAAGTGAAACTTGATGAGCATGGTGATGTGTTGAAGAACTAGACTCGATTAGTTGCTAAAGGATACCGCCAAGAGGAGGTATTGACTTTGAAGAATCTTTGCTCCAGTTGCTCGAATCGAGGCAATCGTAATCTTCACAAGCTAATCTTGCTAGTAAGAACATGGTAGTCTATCGATGGATGTAAAGACGGCATTTCGAATCCGGAGATCTTAAAGAAGTCGTCACGCCGCCCAACCGAAGGATTTGTGAATCAAGAGCATCCTACTTACGCTTATTGTTTGAAGAAGGCTCTTCACGGTTTAAAGCAAGCTCCAAGGGCATGGTATGATACATCATCAAAGTTTCTTCTATCTACCGGATTTAGCAAAGGAGCAGATTGATCCTACATTCACCGTGAAGTCGTGCAAACATTTAATTCATGTTCAAATTTATGTTGATGATATTATTTTTGCCTCGGATGCACCCAATGGAATGTGATCGCTTTTTCTAATGAAATGAGTTCAAAATTTCAAATGTCAATGATGGACAAATGTCATTTTCTTGGGATTACAAATTTCACAAAGTCCGGAGGCATTTTCATAAATCAATCTAAATATGCAATGTAAATCTTAAAGAAATTTGATTTGATTCAAGTGACCTCGTTGACACCCCCATGATTGATCGAACCAAACTAGATGAGGACCACTCAGGGATCATGATTGACCAAACAAAATATCGTAGTATGATTGGATCCCCGATGTACCTCACCGCTAGTAGACCAGATATCTTGTTTTGTGTGCATGTGTGCTAGATACCGTGCTAAGCCTACTAAAAGGCACCTTGAAGCGATTAACGGGTCTTCGGATCTCCAAGGAACCATCAATATGGGTCTTTGGTACCCGGACAACCGGCATGTCACTAACGGCCTATGCAAATGCCGATCATGCAAAGTTGTCAAGATACACGTCAAGCACGCCTGAGGTGCTCGCTTTTGGGTGATAAGCTTGTGAGTCGGTCTTCAAAGAAGCAAATGAGTACTTCTATTTCTCTACAGAGGTGAATACATAGCCATGTCATCCTGTTGTGCTCAAATCTTATGGATGAGATCTCAATTATCCGACTATGGCTTTGAATTCAACAAAATCCCTTTGTCTGCGTGATAATAAAAGTGCTATTGCTCTCTCATGCAACAACGTTCAATACTCAAGAGCAAAGCATATCGACATTCGACATCATTTCATCGTGAACAAGTGGAAAAGGTGTGGTGGAACTCTATTTTGTGAGGTCCGAATATCGCTAGCGAATATCTTCACCAAAGCTCTTCAAGAGAACGCTTTGAGTTTATTCTTCCACGCCTTGGCTTAAAAGCCTTCAACCGTAAACACTCAAACGCCTTCGTGGAGGAAGAAGAGGAGTAAAGGTCTATCTTCATCATCTCTTGTATATATCTATTCGAAAAACAAAATACAAAATTATAAAACCTTCAAAAATCAAATAGAAAATATAAAACTTTCAAAATTCATAAAAATTTGAAAAATTCAAAAATCTTCAAAAATATTGTCATTATGTCATGTTTCTCTCGATTCGATTATATCTACGGTTTGTTGTTGTCATTCAAAGAATGACACGGACTTTAGATATTGTTCGATTCTTTATTTAAAAAAAAAAAAAAAAAATCAAAAATATTTTTGGGAGAAGAGAAACAATGGTTTATTGTCATTTTCGAGCAATAACCCGGTTTTAAAAGAAAGAACGAGCCATGTTTTACCATGTTTTCAAATTCCATGCTCGATTCTATAAAAATTTATCTGTGAAAACTAAATGCTTTAAAAATAACTCGGTCTCTATTTTTGATAATCATCGTGACTAATTTGTCAAATATTCATCTCTCAATCAACAACCTATGTCATTGATTGAGGGGAGAATGATTTTAATTAAATTAAAAAGTTATTTGGCATTCAATTGTTTTCAAAAGATATTCATGCATGTTTTATCAATGGAGTTTAAAGTCTTAAAATCCGATCCGTATCGCTTAAAACTCTTTCATAATCAAGTCACAATTCCCTTAAAAGCTTTCTAAATCAATTTAAATCAATAAGAGATCACAAATCTCAAATGATTTGATAATTGTGATCGGGAGAATGTGTGATTTAAATTGGATTTAAACCGATAATCGGTAGATGGTTTCATAAGGATGTACATGCTATCCTTCACATGTGTGACAAACGATTTCAAATTTTCCATGCACATGTTGAGGGGAGCATCTATCTTAAAACCTATGATTTGAAACGTGATCAACTTATCTCAATGTGTGTTCCTCTAGTATGTGCAAAACTCTTTTCAAATCTCGAGGAACATATTGAGGGGAGCAAACTTATGAAAACCTCATCCTTCCCGAAATGCTTTATCTTCTTGATTTGATCAGTGAAGTGATGTCGATATCTTTAGAAAAGGTAATCAAAGAAGTAAATTCTTCCTCTTGCCTCGTGTGCAAAACGATTTCAAACATTTGATGCACATGTTGAGGGGAACACTTGTTCTAAATATATCAAAAACAATTCGGTGCAAAATGTTTTGATAATATATCACAAGTATCTGGATTGATTTTCAAATGGTTTTCAATTGGTTCCATATGGAAGATGAACAATACCTAATAGACCCACCAAATTTACTTTATATACGGTGATATAAGGATGATAAGGTTAGGTATTGGTTCCATGATCCGCCGTAACCGGAGGATCTACCCAGGACTATTCACTAGTTAGTGTAGAGTTCTTAGGTATGATGATAAAAGGAGAAAAATGAGATATGGGAAGAGTGCGGAATGAGTCCGAGCTAGTATCAAATAAACCCAACAAGGTTCTAGCTATGAAGTCTCGGTAGCAATGAAGGGTTGAAGAATTAAAAGAATTGAATGAGAAAAGGGTGAAAACAAATAGCCTCCATTTATTCAACCTTAGGGCGAAGCCGGGTTCAATTCATATGCTACCGATGGTAACATCGGTATTGAAGACAAGACGTCATGGACCCAAAGGACGACTACACTTCAACTTTCCAAACCACTAAAGTTCCTCCGAAAAGGACTTGTTTCATTCTCACGGGAACCGACATTATCTATCGACTTTCTTAGAGATTGTTGATATTGAAGAAGAGACCCTCCCTAGTCTCCGCACAGAACCAAATATGCACAAAATTGAGTCTAGAGCCTCGAGATCATCAATCAATCTCATTAGGACACTTTCAATGAAGACTCTCGCTCACACAATGTAGAAAGAGATTATATCTAGAGTCCCACGATTATCCTTGTGGTATTGCCGTAACATCCGAGTGATATGCATACATATTCAAAATGAAGATGGAAAACCTTCTCGAGACAACATCAAACAAGCTCCGGTAGGTGGTATGTGAGATCTATTCATTAGATCAACCATGTGACAACCGAACAGAAACAATGGGGCGATTCAAGTCTTGAATCAATCTCAGTTCAAAGTTATGGATTGACTGATTCCTTTGAAAACCGGTTTTGTGCTTAACAACTCTTTTCTTTAGCACATCGACCGTGTACTCATTTTCAAACCAAAAGGTGTTTTTATGATTGATAATTAATCTTCAATAAAACCTTCATTGTATTGCAAAAAATTTCTATTGAGCAATACACGATTGTTTTCAAATCTCTTTTCATCAATCGGTGGACTTAAAATTACCGTTCACTCACTCCGTGTTGTCTTCTTTGAGATGTTCGGTTTGAGAACATTAGAGCAACGCGAAACCCCGTCAAGGAAATTCTTGAATTATACCGATCACAGTAAGACATGTATCGATCAACGGGGAACCGTGGGCGTGTACCTCAATTCAACGAAGTGATCAAAGACACTTTCGTGCGATTTATTGCTAATCGTTGTATGCGTACCGACGCGTGCGGTGATCGTAATGAAGCGGTCAATCCATAGCCGCATGCTCACTTAACACATTCAACTCAAAAGAAATCATGATTAGTGCATCAATGACTCGATATTCTCACTCCATGCTTCGCTACGCCGCCAATATCTTGAATCAACGGATGCTTCGCCACGCCGCCAATATCTTGAATCAACGAAGCTTCCGCTACTCGATGAGAAGATATCATGATCCGTAATGTGAGCATGTCGGTTCTAAAGTCACAACATCACATAATACTAACACCACAATGGATGTCTCGTAGATTTTTTTGCTAATGATCTCAAAAGTCGGCTCATAATTATTATCACGTGGATCAAGAAAAGACCTCCACTTGGAGTAACCAAACATGCAATATGAAGAATCAATGACTACGAGCTTAGAGCAAAGTACTACATCAAGAATGCAAGAACAATTGTTAATGTAATATCTATTTGTATTCAATGTAATTTTGGTACATGATTGAGGTGACCTCCTTAGGGGAGATTGTTAGGAATTAGAAATTCCGTGTATTAAAGAGTCGGTCACCTCAAGCATATGTAATCGTTAGGAAGCTCGTAGTCGTAGTTCTTTTAGTTAAGTAGTATTTAGTTTAGTAACACCGTGGAGGATGGACGGTCTTACCCATCAGATGCCCGATCCATGCCCGAGGTGTGGCGATTTATGTAAGAATATATATACTCTACCTTCCAAGGTAGAGTTGGAGCTCATAATAATATCTTTCACTTTCTCTCACTAAGTTCCCAAACCTCTAACTTTCTCTCTCTAGAACTTCATTCATACGCCACTTTGTGTTATGGTTTGATGTGTATGTGAAAACTAATATCTTACACTCTTCATCACCACAAACCGGTCCATCCAAAGACAAAATCATTTTTGAGGTATTAAAACTATACGATGATGCTGATGTGCAAAAGATGCATGACAAAGTACAATCAACTGTAACTATTGAGTCGATATTGAAAATATGGGTAATATCAATGTTGTCCCATATGATCAATATGTGAAACAAAGTGAAAGTGAGATTGTACCAAGTGATGCATCTTCTGCAATCAATGATGACTATGTTTTGATGAATACACCGATATGCCCCGATGATTCTGTTATCTCTCGAACTTAATGCCTATAAAGAACGAGTTGCCATTTATGAACAACGTGCTAAGTTTGAGTTAACCACCCGTGAGGTGAAATGGATGACCAAATGCATATAACTATTAGAAAAGTAAGTTTAGAAGAGGTATTAAAACAAGAGTTAAACTCCTTACAAGAAAAGCTTTCTAAAACGCTAAGCAAAACAAGAACTTCAAGAAAGTGTTAAAATGCTTAAGCAAGAATTTAGTGCTAAGGAATCAAAACTTTTGAATGATTTTTCAAATCTAAAACCTTGAAAACAAGCTCGAAAATAAGTTGTACGCATACGGAATACAATTCATCGCCACATGATCACGAAGCATAGAGTTCTCAACGATAAGCATAGTGTACCCATTATAAAGGAATCCAACCCCGAGTATGGTAAGACAAAAAAAGCAGCCCAAAGTGTTATCTATGATGGCAATAAGATTCTTAAACCTAGATAGACACCTAGTTGCATTGAGTGCACCGAGGAAGATAGAAAATTAGATGATGCATCTAGGGAGAAATGAATAAGAAGCTAGAAAACTCAATGTAAAAAGAATAACATAACGATCAAACCCCATGATTACAAGAAGGAAAACTGGATTTCCTTGAACAAGTTTAAGCCTCAAACGTTGTTAACTCCCGAATAAGTGTTCGAAAAGGATTTAGATAAGAAAAAGGTAGAATCTTGTTGTAACAAACCCTCCCTTAGAAAAATGCTCGCATGATCGTGTATCCTCCAAATACACCAATGCATTTAGTTCCTAGAACTATTGCCACTAAGAGCAAGACCTTAATCACCAATATGTTATATTTCAATTATTTGTCGACTTTGAGAAAACTTGTAAGAAAAGGATCACACCCACCGATAATCAAGGGAAAGGGGTTTTGAGCAAACAAAAGAATGCTACTTAACTGAGGTCATGCCTTTCTTTAAACAACTAAAAGATCAATTTGAAAGTCTTAAAAAGGGGATAGATACAGATATTAAAGGAATGGAAAAGGAATTTGTAAGATATAACTTTTCACATGTACATCAAACCATAACACAAAGTAGCATATAGATGGAATTCTAGAGAGAGAAAGTTAGAGGTTTAGGGAACTTAGTGAGAGAAAGTGAAAGATATTATTATGAGCTCCAACTCTACCTTGGGAGGTAGAGAGTATTTATAGTCTTACATAAATCGCCACACTCAATGTGGATCGTGCATACTGCTGGTAAAGACCCGTCCGTCCTCCACGGTTTTACTTAACAAAATACTACTAAACTTAAATGAACTATGACTACGAGCTTTTAACGATTACATATACTGAGGTGACCGACTCTTTAATACCGGAATTTCTAATTCCTAACAATCTCCCTAAGGAGGTCACCTCAATCATGTACCAAAATTACATTGAATACAAATAGATATTACATTTAACAATTGGTTTTGCATTCTTGATGTAGTCCTTTGCTCCTAAGCTCGTAGTCATTGATTCTTCACATTGCATGTTTGGTTATTCCAAGTGGAGGTCTTTACCGATCCACGTGATGATAAGTTTGAGCCATCTTTGGAGATCATCACTATCAACAATCTCGACACATCCTTTGTGGTGTTGGTATGTTGTGACTTTGGGACCGACATGCTCACATTCGGATCATGATATCTTCTCATCGTAGTAGCGAAGCTTTAGTTGATTCATGATATTGGCGCAGCAGAGCGTGGCATGGAGTGAAATATCGAGTCATTGATGCACTAATCATGATTTCTTTCGAGATGAATGTTAAGTGAGCATGCGGCTATGGATTGATCGCTTCATTCGATCACCGCAAACGCCGGCGCGACGCTGATACAACAATTAGCAACAAATTGCACGAAGTGTCTTTGATCACTCGCTGAATTGAGGTACACGCCCACTTGCCCCGCTGATCAAGACATGTACCGCCTGTGATCATGTATAATTCAAGAATTTCCTTGATGTGGTTTCGCAAATGCTCTAGTCGCTCTCAAACCGAACATCTCAAAGAAGACAACACGGAGTGAGTGAACCAAATAATCGAGATTCACCGATTGATGAAAAGAGATTTGAAAACAATCGTATTGCTCAATAGAAATTGTTTTTGCAATACAACGAAGGTTTTATTGAAAATCAATTATCAATCATAAAAATACCTTTTGGTTTGAAAATGAGTACACAATCGATGTGCTAAAGAAAAGAGTTTATTAAGCACAACCACCGCTTTTTCAAAGGCATCCGTCAATCCATAACTCGAACCAGTTTGATTCAAGAGATTGAATCGCCCCATTGTTTCTCGCTCGCTTGTCACATGGTTGATCTATATAATAGATCTCACATGCCACCTACCAGAGCTTGTTTGATGTTGGCTCCGAAGGCTTTCCATCTTCATTGTGAATATGTAAACACATCACTGGATGTTCCGCAATACCACAAGGATAATGCGAGGACTTAAGATATAATCTCTTCCACATTGTGTGAAATAGAGAGTCTTCATTGAAAGTGTCCTAATGAGATTTATTGATGATCTCGTGGCTCTAGACTCAATTTGTGCATATTTGGATCCCGTGGTTGGAGACTGTGAGAGGGTCTCTATTTCAATATCAACCATCTCTAAGAGACAATGATAGATTATGTCGGTCCCGTGAGAATGAAACAAGCCCTTTAAGAGGAACTTGAGTGGTTTGAAAGTTGAAGTGCAAGCGCCACCGGGTCCATGACGCCTTGTCTTCAACACCGATGTTACCATCGTAGTATATGAATTGAACCGGTTGCCGCTCTAAGGTTGAATAAATGGAGGGCTATTTGTTTTCACCCTTTCTCATTCAATTATTTTTAATTCTTCAACCCTTCATTGCTTACCGAGACTTCATAGCTAGAACTTTGTTGGGTTCATTCCAAAGACTAGCTCACCTTAGTCCGCACTCTTCCCATTTCTCATTTTCCTCCTTTATCATCATACCTAAGGACTTCTACACTAACTAGTGGATTGTCCTCGGGTAGGTCCCTCCGGTTCGCGGATCATGGGAACCAATACCTAACCTTATCATCCTTATATCACCGCATATAAAGTAAAGTTGGTCGGTCAATTTGGTATTGTTCATCCGCCATTGGATCCAATTGAAAACTATTTGAAAATCAATTCGATACTTGTGATATATTATCAAAGCATTTTGTACCTGAATTGTTTTTGATATTTTAGAACGAGAACTCCCCTCAACATATGCATCAAGTATTTGAAAATGTTTTGCACACGGAGGCAAGAGAAAGAATTAACTTTTTTTTTTTTTTTTTTTTTTTTTTGATTACCATTTTCTAAAGATATCAACATCACTTCCTCAACAAATCAAGTAGATATAGCATTTCCGGAAGGATGAGGTTTCCATAATTCGCCCCCTCAATGTGTGCCTCGAGGTTTGAAAAGAGTTTTGCACATACTGTAGGAACCCGCACATGGGATGAATGATCACGCTGCAAATCAAAGGTTTAAGATAGATGCTCCCCTCAACATGTGCATTGAAAACTTGAAATCGTTTGTCACATGTGGAAGGACAAGATGTACATTTTGTGAAACCATTTACCAATTATCGCTTTAAGTCCAATTTAAATCACACATTCTCCCGATCACAATTATCAAAACATTTGAGATTTGTGATCTCGTATAGATTAAAATTGATTTTGAAAGCTTTTAAGGAGAATTGTGACTTGATTGTGAAAGCGTTTGAACCGATAAGGATCGGATTTTAAGACTTTACACTCCATTGATAAAACATGCATTTATATCTTTTGAAAACAATTTTAATGCCAAATAACTTTTAATTTAATTGAAATTATTCTCCCCTCAATCAATGACATAGGTTGTTGATCGAGAGATAGGAATTTTGACAAATAAGTCCCGATGATTATCAAAAATAGAGATTGAGTTATTTTTCAAAGCATTTAGTTTTCAATAGATAATTGTTTATAGAATCCGAGCATGGAATTTTGAAAACATGATAAAACATGGCTCGTCCTTTCTTTTTAAAACCGGTTATTGCTCAAGATGACAATAAACCATTTCTCTTTCTCCCAAAAATAATTTTTTTTTTTTTTTTTTTTTTTTTTTTTTAAATTAACAAACATCTAAAGTCCCGTGTCATTCTTTGAATGACAAGACAAAGACCATAGATATTATCGAACCGAAAAAACATGACAAAATGACAATATTTTTTGAAGATTTTTCGAATTTTTCGATTTTTATGGATTTTGAAAGTTTTATGATTTTCTATTTGATTTTTTGAGGGTTTTATAATTTTGTATTTTGTTTTTCGAATAAATATTTACAAGAGATAGATGAAGATAGACCTTTACTCCTCGCCTTCCTCCTCAAGACGCTTGAGAGTTTCGTCAAGGCTTTTCAAACCAAGTTGTGGAAGAATAAACTCAAACGCTCTCTTGGAAGAGCTTTGTAAAGATGTCTCGCTAGTCGATATTCGTGACCTCACAAAATATAGTTCCACCACACCTTTTTCCACTTGTTCCTCGATGAAATGATGTCGAATTTCGATATGCTTTGCTCTTGAGTGTTGAACGTTGTTGCATGAGAGAGCAATAACACTTTATTATCACAAAGACAGAGGGATTTTGTTGAATTCAAAGCCATAGTCGATAATTGAGATCTCATCCATAAGATTTGAGCACAACAAGATGACATGGCTATGTATTCACCCCTCAGAGGAAATAGAAGTACTCAATTGCTTCTTTGAAGACCACCACAAGCTTATCACCCAAAACCGAGCACCTCCGATGTACTTGACGTATCTTGACAACTGCATGATCAAGATCCGTGATAGGCCGTTAGTGACATACCGGTGTCCTTCGGTACCAAAGACCCATATTGATGGTTCCTTGAGATACCGAAGACCCGCTTAATCGCTTCAAGGTGCTTTTTAGTAGGCTTAGCTCGGTATCTAGCACACATGCAAACAGAGAACAAGATGTCGGTCTACTAGCAGTGAGATACATCAGGGATCCAATCATACTCCGATATTTCGCTTGGTTAATCATGATCCCGAGAGGTCCTCATCTAGTTTGGTTCACCAATCATGGGGTGTCAACAGGTCACATGAATCAAATCCAAATTTCTTTAAAATCTCTTGCATATTTAGATTGATTTATGAAAATGCCTCCGGACTTTGTAGATTTGTAATCCCAAGAAAATGACATTTGTCCCATCATTGACATTTGAAACTTTGAACTCATTTCATTTGAAAACGATCACATTCCATTGGGTCTGCTGAGGCAAAATAATATCATCAACATAAATTTGAACATGAATCAAATGTTTGCCCGACTTCCGGTGAACAATGTAGGATCAATCGCCTTTGATGAATCCGGTTGATAGAAGAAACTTTGACAAATGTATCATACCATGCCCTTGGAGCTTGCTTTAAACCGTAATGAGCCTTCTTCAAACGATAAACGTGAGTAGGATGCTCTTGATTCACAAATCCTTCAGTTACCGACGAGACGACTTCTTTAAGATCTCCGCTAGAAATGCCGTCTTTACATCCATCCGATAAACTACCATGTTCTTACTAGCAAAGATTAGCCGTAAAGATTCTCGATTGCCTCGATTCGAGCAACTGGAGCAAAAGATTCTTCAAAGTCTATACCTCCTCTTGACGATATCCTTTAGCAACTAATCGAGCCTTGTTCTTCAACACATCACCATGCTCAT
>CM040242.1:57909053-58072355 GCA_022545495.1 Chrysanthemum lavandulifolium
AATCTAGCAAACTTTGCGATTTTTTAAAGAATCATGAAAGTTTGCGATAATTTTAAAAATATCGCAAATTTTGCGATTTTTTTAAAAATGCAAATTTTCGGATAAGACAACAATGGATGGTGTGTTGGAGTATATGCCGTTAAATTGTGTAAAACGACATCGATTTTGCCATTGTTGTCTTATCCTAAAATTTGCATTTTTTAAGAAAATCGCAAAGTTTCGATATTTTTAAAATTATCTCAAACTTTATGAGATTCCTTTAAAAAATCGCTAAGTTTGCTAGATTTCAAAAAATGGCAAAGTTTTGATTTTTTAAATCGCAAACTTTGCTAGATTTCTTTAAAAATCGCAAAGTTTGCAAGTTTTATGGGTATTTTCGATTTTTTGAGAAAAAATTGGTATTTTGTGAGTGTGTTTGTGAAAATGGATATTTTTGTCATTTTCCCAGAATTTATTTGTCAAAAGCTAATCCGGAGGGATTATGATTTCAAATTCTAATTAAACTATTTAATCTAGTCATTTTTCAAATTCCAATTAAACAATTTAATAAAGTTATTTATGGCAAGGAATCTAATAAAAAAAATAATTAAAATGAAAATTGCGATAAATAATTTTAGTCACATTTCAAATAAGGATGAAAAAGTTGAAAATAAATGTATCTAATTTATAGTTGTATTTGTGTAGTTACACTTACTTTTCATTCTTCCTCATTTGATCCTAACTGGTCAAAAATTTCTAGCCCTTAAGTTAAATTGACATATCTGAGTATCGAACATTCACTATAATGTTTTGAGAATATATCTAAAATCTTTTGAAAATGTCCAAGAATTTATGTATTATAGTGGAAATCATTTCATGTTTATGTAGATTAATAGGTCAGAGTTTTGAAGAGCCTAAAATTTACGATTTTGAGAGTGTTGATAGTGTTTTATGATATGAAAAGATTTATGAATAAGTTTATACATTGTGGAAAAAAGTTTATGATTTAAAAGGTTTATAAATTAATGAAATTTTAAATGTATATATATATATATTTTAAGTTCATCATATTAAATGTCCTTAAGTTTTATTTATTTTCAAGATATAAAAGATTCCATTATTAAAAGATTCCAATATTGACACTGGACACTGGAGGCAAGATGTTCCAAGCCCTCTTTATGTATAACAATGATTTTTAACCCGTGTTTTTGTTGCAGGGCACGTGAAAAGAATTTACGTTATTTTAAAATCTCATTGAAATTGGTTTTAGTTTTTTTCCTATACAATTTTTAACCAATATACAAGTAAACCTAAATATTAAACTAATAATTTTAAAGTGTTTGGCAAATACTTTTACTTTTAAAAGAAAAGGAAAAAAAAAAAAAAAAAAAAAAAAAAAAAAGTTGTTAATTTGATTATGCTAAAACTAATTAACTACAAAATGCAAAGAACTTAAGGATTTCATAAAGGGTTAAAACTTAAATTACTAACGAATTTTTCAAAATTTTCAAATCTGAGTAATTTATTTTGGGTTAATAACTTTTAAAACACTATACTTATTAATAATGGCGATTCACAGAATAACTAAAAATAACTCTTTTAGGCATTAAAGTTGACATTTTGTATTTGTTTAAGTATTATGACCATATTACCCTTTCTAAATTTTTTTGAAATACTTTTTTTTTAAAATTTTTTTTCCAATTTTTTTTTTTGAATTTATTTTTCGAAATACTTTTTTTTTGAAATTTCTGAATTTTTTTTTCGAATTTCTTTTTTTGAAATATTTTTCGAAGGGTAAAATAGTCATAATATGGTAATAATATAGTCATAATACTTAAAGAAAAAAAAAATGTCAACTTTAATGTCTAAAAGAGTTATTTTTTTAGTTCGCTACGCAGAACTGTTATTCTTGACAAGTATAGTGCTTTAAAAGGTTATTAGCCATTTATTTTTTTAAATACTTTTATTACCAACAAAACTTTACACTTTTTTTAAATACCATTAACTTTTTCAAAAGTGACCGACTATAGCAGGTTATTAAGTACAAAATACCTACACGTCATCATTTTTACGAGTTATATTAATTATAAACATTTTTCCCTTTAAGCATCAACTTGTCCGCAAAGCATCACGCTCGCACAAACATATAAAGGCTTTGAGGTGCACGCCCGGAAAGGATAAGGAAAGAACTTTTCTTGCGAAATCAATGCAACCTTCTACGGGACTTTGCAAAAACTATATATAATGCGGGACTACTCTCAGGTACTAAAAGATGCATACCGACAAGAATAACATATCCTCCAAGAAAAAGAATTAGTATTTTATTTTTTTATGTGTTTTGTAGTGGGTGTATTAGGGGTATTTTCAAATGATTTAATATGAGAAAAAGTTTAATGGAAGAGAGAGATTGTCTTGCATAATGGTTAATGGAAAGTTGAGGAAAAGGTTTAGGATAGAAAAAGGCGATTTGGGTGATATGGCGAATGAAAACTCTACTTCGCTTCCCTTGCTAACAAACTACAGTTCATCATCTTTGTCAACAAGAAACCCAACAAAATAAAATAGCTAAACCAGTTCATAAACACGACCATATCTGCATAAACGTCTCACTCTTTGTACTTGTCCTTTCTCTCCAAAATGGAACACGATTTCGATTATGATCTTGAGACCCCACTTAGATACATAAAACCAGACCGGGCATGGTTGGTCATTCCGGGAGAGGTGAATGGGGTTTGTTGGTGGAACGATGATAATGATTTGGGTTTACAATGGTGGTGGGTAATGAAAGGAAAAACAAAAAGCTTGTTGGTTGTGTAGTGAAAGGAGAAACAAATGGTGTGGGTTGGTGTTGATTTTGTGTGTATGTATTTGGGTGTCTAGTTATTTCAAAGATTTGTAACTATGGTGGGTTGTGTGCTTGGATTCACTTATTTTAATAAAACATGTCGCGACTATATAGATAGCTTTACCACAGTAATACAAAAGAAATGTTGTTCACAACAATGAGTTATAAGTAATCGAGTTCCCATTGTTGCGTTATTTTGTAATTTGGATAGTGCTCATAAATGTTTGATGAATTGTCCTAGAAAAATTTGGTGATGATGTACCCCAAATCATGAAATCATAGCTGGAAGGAAGCTCGTTTATGCCTTATTGTCATTTCCAGTTTTTGTTATGGTCAATTTATCGCATTGAATAGCGCCCAGGTAACACACTTAATTGGATGCAATAAAATATATTAAGCTAGTGATTGGTGATTGGTGATTATAGTGGTGGTGGTTGCAATTGATGACGATGGTGCGGGAACATGATGTTGTTGAATGGGTTGAAGATGAATAGCCATAAAAGGAATGGGCCTAACAAGATGCCAAGATGGTGCGGCAGTGGTGTGGTGGGTTTTGGTTTGGAGTAGAATGGGTGAAGATCGAGGCGGAGTACCATTGGAAACCGGCGGCGATCAAAATGGTAATAAAAAACTAGCTGGAAAAAAAAATCCACTTTGATAAAAAAAAATTAAAGTGGAAAATCATATGGTTATCTTGGTAGTATTTAAAAAGGTAAATTATCCGTATATGAAAATTTTAAAAAATTCGTTGATAATTTAGGTATTTAACCCTTTCATAAATAAAGTAACGACGAGGATATTTATGTAACCTTTCACATAAAGTTGTTTTTTCGTTAAGTGAGATTTTCAAAGACTATTTATGTAACTTTTTGTTACACAAACAACCTTATATTTCACACCTAGCAAGATATTAGTAAAACTACAAAATATGCATCATGGTAAGTACAAAAGTTAGAAATGATAAAATGAATGTAACTTTGACAACAATAATGATAAAATAACCATATTTCGTGATACCACATTAAGCTATAATGAAATATACACTATATGAGTTTTGGTCTTAATTAAGGTTTTTATGAAATGTTATTTAAATTAGAAAAGTGGGAGAATAAATCATATGTTACCGGCTGAGCAAATGACCTCAATGGACCAGGATCGGCGAAGCGAGCCGTCGAGACCGAGCCGGGACCGGGACCGTACGTATTCGGTCAGTCCCGGTCCGGTCGGTCAGAACATAATGGAATTAATTTAAATTTAATTTGGGCTTTGTTGGATGGGACCGAATGTAGGGCCAGGGGCCGGACCCGGCCGCGTCGGTCCGATGCCGATCAAGCCTTAGAAATCGGTGCTTCGGTCGGTCCGGTCCGGTTTTTGAAGTCCGTGCTCACCCTTATGTTACCATGTGTCCCCTCCTTCCTCTTTTTGTTCCACCAAAGTTCAAGGTAAGTTAGTCACTTTCGTCAAATTAGAAGGGGTTTTTTTGAATTCGTCCCTACCTTTCACTTTCATCATATAAACATCCTTAATATCTCAATTTTTTTTTCTTTTCTCATCTCATGTTTTCTCCCAATGTCAGGCTTCTCTTTTTTCCCACTCTAATTGTTAATTCCTATCTCTACACAATAAACACAGGTTTCATTATTCCGGCTTTTGTTTTCTCGATGGTATGAAAAAGTGAACAATACGTTACTTCTTATTTATTTTCCTTGATTGTGGTGGTGATGAATTGAATTGAATTTTTGTGGTATGACACGATAAATTATTGTGTAATAATATGAGATTATTTAAAAAAGTTAAAATACAGTAAAAAAATGGTAACAAAAGTATTCAAAAGTTATTTCTTTAATTCAAAATAAAGTGTTTAAAGATGTTTGAGACTACTTGTGTTTTGAGTGTTTGGATGAGAAATAGCGAAAAGCGTAAAAGTCGCTTTTCGGTAATAAGATTTTTAACGGCGTTAAGATTTTGAGCCGTATAAAAATATCGAGACCTTAAGGACATTTGGTGTAATTTGTGATTATTGGTCCTTTATCGGAAGACTGTCCTAACCTTAGGGACTAATGGTGTAATCTACTCTATAAGTAACTATATCATACCATTTGTTTGAAATACTTGAAAGATTTGTGTAGTCTTTCACTTTTAACCAAATCTGTGATGCATATGAACATTCAAAGAACAATTGGTCATGAGTATTCAAAACATTAAGTACATAACGGTCATCAAATCTTGTTGACGTCACATGATGGTGAAGAACTTTCGTGGGTCATGTCATTAAATTATAAGCGCTTTTGATGTTATAAGCGCATATTCGTATGCATAAGCCTTCTATACTCTTGAATGATTCGTAATACAGCATCGTTAAATTATGAATAGGTTCGAGAATATGAGCATATTACGTGCAGCGTGTCACGTAAACAAAATACTTGTATGGTTAAAATGGATGATAAAGGCTTTATAGGTTTAGGCGGCACTGATGAAACTTCTGTAGTGGATCTTGCAGTATTATCTTCATTGATCTCTCATTCTTTTAGCTTGTCTTGTGTATTTAATCTTTTGCCCATAATCAACAACACATGAAAAGCATGGATTGATATACATTAAGAAAACCACACTATATAGTACCAAACCACCTCATTACCCCTATGATCTTATTGTGTGCCATGCTAAATTCTTCGAAAAATTACAAAGATTACCTTCGTGCACTCTACATTGAATTAAATATGCAACATTTCGTGTAAATATGGAGGAGTGATAGTTGTAAGAATTGGATATTTGTGTATCCAATATACACACCATCTCCACAAATTCTCGTCAACAATATCACACTCAGAATCACTCAATGTAAAACCAACTCTTGTAATATCTCACTTAGTAAGAATGTTATCCAATGGCCCTTCCAAGTACCAACGATCAAACCAACTAGAAGTACTCCACCAATCTGCAAGTTGAACAAAATGATAACTACGAATAGCATCTCTCATACGAATGAATTTTTCTCTATTTCCAAACTATCATAAGCCTTTTGTAGCACATCTCAAAAACTGACTGTGTAACCTATGTGATAGATAAGACGTAAACCATGAAAAAAGTATTGATCTTGTTGTGATTATTAGTTATAATACTCACAAGACGCATTTGAGGTTTTGAAAAAAAAATATTTTGTATTACATTGAATATTTTGTGTTTAAAGCCGTAATTACATATAATTATATACTTACGCACTAGTTTTCCATTATATATTAATATCCATTAGAATTTGTTAAAATAAAATTTTGTAAAATTTCTTCAGATAACTCAAGATTTAACTATATTTAGCATATATATGTTGATGTTCTTAGTTAAATTTCACTATTGATATTATGTTGTACACAAGATGCGAGTTTAAGAATACATAATTAGCGTCGATGAAGTTAAAATATATTCCTTAAAGTTAAAAAAAATGTTTTTCTACATATCCTTATATAAATAAATAAAATTATATGATTCTTTGTTATAAGACAATCACGATATATTTTTTTTTCTTCATATTACAAAGAACCCATCTTTTACAATTTGATAATTATATTTTCGTTTTCAAAAATTTAGCCGTATTGAATATTCAAATTAGTGTCCACATAATCATATTTTTAAATAAAATAAATGAGTCCCCATCGAACTTATATAAGAAAAGAAATATTTTGATATTTATAATCTTATGCATATTTATATGTTGCAATTCTAAAACAACATATATATTGTATTTTAATATATAAAATATAGGGTATAAAGTATAAAGGTGAATTTGTTTAATTTTAAAGTTATTATAAAACATGAAAACTTGTAATATTACATTTAACCTTATATAATTTTTAAAATTCAACCACTAAAGTTTTATTAATTACCTCATATTTTTTCAAGTTTTGTTTTACAAATATGTTATAATTATAATCACAGATATTTATTTTTATTAAAGTAACTTCGTCTTACAATTTGATAATTATATTCTCGTTTTCAAGAATTTAGCCAGTATTTAAATGTGAACTCGTGTCACATAAGTTAAACTTTTAAAAATGAAACAAGCGGTCCTTATTGAACGTAAAAAGTAAAAAGTTGATACTTATAATCTTATGCAAATTTATATGTTGTTATTTTAAAACAACATACACATCATATTTTTAAGATATAAAGTATAAATGGTATAAAGTATAAGCAAGATTGCTTATAATCCAAAGTTATTAAAAAACATGAGGCGCTATAATATTACACTTAACTCTATATAATTTTAAAAATTCAACCACTAAAGGTTTTATAATTACCTCCTCTTTTTTTCTTTTTTAAGTTTTGTTTCACAAATAAGACCTATATTTTACGCGATTCTTCTATCAACCAAAAATTTTCACCAAATTTATTAAAGTTTGACAAAAATCAATTTAATTTTGACTTTTATTAACCAATCACATCACACGATTTTGCTTATGTGGCGAAATCGAGCTCTCTTATTGGCCCAATTATTTTTCAATAAGAATGAATTTCTCCGACGACTGTGACACCACCACCAAGCCACAATGATAAACAAGTTTAAAAAATAAAATAAAATAAAATAAAATTGAAAAGAAAGTGTGTGTAAATATAGATTGAGAAACAACCGATTTTCGTTTTGGGTTGCCTCGACCGATCCTCGACATACACCCCACATTGGTCATTTCAAAGTTATTTTGTCGAGAAAGGCGATGTGGACCCAGTGACTGCGAGTCACGATCATGTCCAATTTTAAAGGCCGACCAAAATCAATTTAATTTTGACTTTTATTAACCAATCACATCTCACGATTTTGCTTACGTGCAGTCTTGCCCTAACAGCTCACGATTTCTAAACGTGACACATGCGCATCCGACTCACATATTCAAACATTTCTACCATAAAATTCCCTATATAGGCACTAAAACACATCTTTGGTACATTAAAATACATTCATGTATTATCTAAATCAACAACTCAACTTAATTATACGTTCATACCTTGAGCAGGCGTAGAAAATCTTTCCACGACAATCATGTGTTGATACTTGATCCTCTTCTTAAAAATGTACACAAAAAAATTGCATTACACTTTAGTATGTGTGATAAGATCATAAAACTGCAAAAACCACTAACATGTTGCGTTATAGTGAGGATAACAACAAAGTTAGTCATAACATCAAATAAAAAAACTTCAGATTAGAACAAACGGGGTGTTTGGTATGCTTATTAAATGTGCTTATTGGCTTATTCAATTACCATAACACAATAAGTGTATGATAAAGCTATAAGTTTTTTTGAGAAGCTTAGTAAAAAAAAACCCCGAACTCACAACTAATTCTATCATAGCTTAGTGTGTTTATAGTAAAACACAAATATTATGCGTAGAACTTTTAAAAAGAAAAAAAGTTACTAAAATTTGGTGTGTATAACAAAAAGTTAAACCATAAAAAGTTACTAAAACTATAAGTTAGATAAGGATAAAGTTCAAAGCTCATTGAAGTTTTCTATTCAAAAGAAAAGAGGTTAACACATAAATCATAAGATGTAAGAATGGTTGATCTCACATCCGTGACACAACTCAATAACATATCGCGATATAAGAACGTAATAACCCCGATTAAAAACTATATAATTTATTTAAAATTCAACCACTAAAGTTTTATTAATTACTCCATCTTTTTTAAGTTTATGTTTTCATAAATTTGACACTTATATTTCTTAACCAAATTTCTCCACCAAAACTATTAAGTTTGACAAAACCAATTTAATTTTGACTTCCTATCGACCATCATATAGCTCGATTTTTCCTACGTGGCAAATTCAGCCTCCCATGGTTTAATTTTTCTTGATAAGAAGGGTTTAAAAACACCCAAAACGATTAATTCTTTTATTATATAAATGATTTATGCCTAATGTTTTTGGTAAAGTATATAGTCAAGTAACATCTAAGGCTGGATGTAATGGTGGGTGGTGCATCGCGTATGTAAATCGCTACACCTCTTTTCCATTGTCAGCGCCAACCTCGATTTTAGCACTAGTTTGGCGGTTGCGACTTTTATTTTATTGTGAGGTATGTTTATATAACTTAGTCTATTTTTATGTGTTTGATTTGGGTAGTGACCATCACATCTGTTTAATTATGGATTTGATGGTATGTTAACTGATGATGTGACACTAACGTGAAAATAATAACGTAATGACATCTTTTGGTGTAATCCGCGTTACCACATCATAGTACTCACGCGTTAACAGTTAACGATAATAACTTTGCGAAAAAGAGAGATATTTTGGTGGGGGGAAACAAGATCACATGTAAGGCAATTTAGGGACCAAAGGTTCCACGAGATAGGGCCATAAAGATAACGTATTAAATTTTGTGAAGAAAACAAAAATCACACAACAAATATTATATTCTATGTTTACATTTAACAAATGTAAGATTTATATCTTCAGAAAGTATCACTAAACTTTAAATAACAGTGTTTTAGATGTTTACGTTATTGGATATTTTGGTAGTTGAAATCAGACCAGTTTTTGCCGTACTTTTTTCTTTTTTTAATCACCTAAGTTCATCACTAATCAAAAGGCAATGAATAATTAATTGACGACCATTATTGGGCAACACCAACAAAGTGCTACTACACGTCTACACTCTACAGTCTACACCTGTGACCTAACTCACAATAACTAGACGTTGCTAGAATAATTGAAATAAAATTTCACTGTTAGACCGATTCGTCTTTCGGTATATGAGTTGTTTATCGACATACAAGTTCTGTGTTTAAGTTTTACTTAAAACATTTGTGTTGTGTGAAATAATAAGCGGTATAAATGTATCTGCAGAGCGAAGCTTAACGTTTTTGTTAGAAGTTCAGGGTGTAAAGTATTTATTTTAGGAAAGCCGATATAAATAACGTTAAATTTTTTGTATTAAAATGACTAAAACTAGAAGTAAAAGAGTATAAAATGTACATAGGGTCAAATTTTAAAACGGTCCACAACCTTCCTCGACCCCTTATATGTTCCGTCGATGAGTGTATAAATAATTTTACGTTAAAAACAAACCAAAGGGTCTTTCGTCTTTTGGTATGTGAGTTGTTTATCGACTTATAAGTTTCGTGTTTAGGCTTTACTTGAAACATTTTTGTTGTGTGAAATAATAGACGGTTTAAGTGCATGAATAATTTTACGTTAAAAACAATAAATCGTTACGACCAAAGGCTTTTTGTTTTTCGGCATGTGAGCTGTTTATCAACGTACAAGTTTCGTGTTTAGGTTTTACTTGAGACATTTGTGTAATTGTATTGTGTAAAGTAATAGGTGGTTTAAGTGTATGAATAATTTTACGTTAATAACAACAAATCACTATTACCGATATTTATGGATTATGTGGTCTCTTGTGTTTACTTATTTAACGTTAGCAACTCGACCCTTGATGCCTTGATGTCAATATATTCATAACCATCTACTCGCATGCTGCAAGTATTCAACTTACCTCATAGTCTGTGTTCGTGTTTGTTTATTTTTCCACAAGATATGTTTTAAGTCTAATTACAATTGGTGAATTTGACCTCGATGATGTTACCTCGAACCTCTCATCGAGTGGCACGAAAGTAGGGTGTCTTGGGGTTCGAGATCTGTGGTGTATTATGATTTAGTGTTAATTTTAAAATTAAAATTTGATTTTTAAAATGTCGGTCCGCCCTAAAATTGTGTTTGTAATATTGTTTAATTTATTACTAAGTCTGTTATCGATCAACTGTCGTGGTTAAATCCTCATCTAATGAGTAGTAACGTAAAACATTTGATATCAACCCTGTCATCGGGAAACTTAAATAACTATAGCATGACAGAAACGGCTCTTAAAGACATTTGTCTAGTCATTCAACCACCTTGAAGTACTTTATTTGACTTTGGTGCATGTATCATGAACGTTAAACAGATAGTAAATTAAATGGCATTGGATTCCATAGCTGAATAATACAAGGTGCAAAGCCGTTTAAGAGGTAAAGTCATATGTCCTTGACATAGTGATCATAATTTATTTTTATAACTACATAGAGTGATCACGTTTTTAGTTTTTGTCTTGGGTTGTGTAACTTTCGAGGTTTGATTTTTCCTAAACACGTTTATTTGAAATGTATCTATATTTGTTCTACAATCAATTTTCAGCACTGATAGCTAATCAGGTAATTTATCTTTGACATTTAATTTTAGGGATGGCCATGAACGCATGGGAATATCGGGATTATATTTCTTATCCTCATCGCTCGTTTCCTTCTTCATCCTCATCCTGCATCACTGTCACGTCGAAATTCATTCGTCGCATCCGTCACGTGTGGGATCGGGGATCCCCGTAGGGATTTGGGATTTTCAAGTCCTTATGAACTAACATAAAATTTTACCGATTCATTGAAAATATAAAATTTTAACTTCATAAGTGTTTGAAGAAAGCGTCATACATACATGGATTAGATTCATTCTGATTTCGATTCAACCAGTAAGCGTCGTCAGCGTTGTAACGTCACGTATAATATAAAACCAATATGTATTATATGTCATTCGTGACAAGACGAATAAGTAATATGTATTTGGTTTTACGCTCTAATTACAATGTACTTGATTTTTAAATATCACATTTACGTATAAGCATTGTACATACAGATACTCTTAAACATATATACATATATATATACAAGTTAATCAGTATGGATATAACATATAAATTAAATACTTATACACTAGAAAGATCGAGTCGTGGTCGGGTTAGGGGATTTATGTTATCACGTCCATACATCCGCCTGATTTCGTGGCTTGAGATTCAAGATCCTCGGTATCCATCGAACTCGAGATTTCCCAATCAAAATCGGGTTTGGGGATCGGAGTGCAGTTTTTTTCACATCCCTGCCTCTGCCTAAATCTATCTATGTTGGCCCATTCATTTCGCTCCATGCTTTCACTCTCCGAGCGAGATTAGGGTTTTTGTTGTTGTTGTTGATTTAAACCTATTAACGATGGTACAAAGTTCGTTATATTGAAAATCATTTCAAATGTTGTACCACACTATTTGTTGCGATAAACCTTTCGGCGATAGTTTTGACATCATTCAAGAAATATTGAAAATCATTTCAAATGTACCACGCTATATGTCTTGGTAATGGCCTCCAACACTCCATGGTAGTATAAATAAAAGAGCATGATGTGAATATTTTTTTGTTATGTGTCGAGAAATAGAGGTCCTTTTCTCGCTAACACTTAAATTGCTTATGAAATAAATTAAACATGTTAATGATAACACAGGCACTACTTTATCAATTGTCAAAGTTACATGAACTACTAGATAGAAATTTGTGATAGACTCGTAGTAAACGATAAGTATACATTTAAGGCTATAATGTCCTTAATGATATTGTGTTTGGGTAATTGATTGTAGCTTTTAGTTTGTTCAAACAATTTTGTCACCGATAGATTATACAATTTTTATCAACGGCCATTGGCTCAGTTGGTATCCCAAGTCCTCTTGTGATAGTCTCCCTCCCTGCGCAGGTTCGAGTCTGAAGAAGGCGAGGTTTTCACGATTTAAGTGTAGTCTTTCCGAACAACTTGGTTGGGGGTTTTCCTCCCGTGGTTCCCCGACCTCATGGATCGGTCGCTAGTGTCACGCGCCATAGCGATGGCCTCCATCATCGCGTGGATGTTCACGCTGGCCGAATCCCGTGACCAGGCTGTTCAAAAAAAAAAAGATTATACGATTTTGTTTTTAATCGCAAGTTACACAAACAAATTTATATTACTCAAGCTTTTACACTTCGAAGTCGTCACAAATCATTTCACACGTTGTGTCTTAATCATCTCTACATCGTGCTTACACATTACTTATCTATGTAACATATATGCTATCTATCGAATTGGAAAATTTCATTCTTGTGGTTTACACTTTTTTTTCACTTATCATCCTTTAACTTTGATAATTACATCGCATGTTCTTCTGGTTATCCATTTTTAACGGACCAATCTTTTGACCTAATGATCGTTAATCTTTTCCGTTAAATCTCTGCAGATAAGGGCATTTTCGCACTCACTTTTCATTCATCTGTCCTTTTTTTGAAGGGCCACTCATCTAATACCTATACTTATGATCATTCTTTATTTTCTTAAAAACCATAATAAAAAATATTGTATAATAATTTTGGGTTAAGTCATATTCATAAATAATAATTTTGAATTTGAGTGATCGAGATTGAATTCGTATCTATTTTTAACTAAAAAAAGAAACAAACAAATTTGTTATGCATTTCATCATATATGAATTTGAGTGATGTTGTATTGTTTGGTTGAAAGCTTATTACTATTGAAAACTTATGAATAGAAACTCCATGAAAAAAAATCTAGAACAAATTTAGGGTTGAAGAAGAAAACGAATGTAAAGACCGAAATGCCTTTATATGACTGGATTTAACAAAAAAAAAAAAAACTAACGGTTGTTAAATCAAATGACTGGTCCGTTTAAAATGGATAACCACAATGGACACGCTATGTAATTATTAAATTAAGGAACGAAATGTGATAAAATATGTAAACCACATGGATACAAGTTGTAATTAACTCTAATATCAATTATGAAAAAATTTACAATTCATTTGATATTTAAATTTTGACCTCTTTAATTTTTTTCAAATATTTTATTTAATCATTTACACTTGGGTAAAGATAAATTTTTACCTTAATATTAATTACCAAGATTTTATAAAAATTATCATGTTCAACTTTGTATTTTGTATTCTTACTGTAATAGTTGAGAGCATATAAGCATATATTCATTGGTCGTGAGCTCGGGCCTTTATATCTTAAGTTTAAAAGAAACTTACACGAATAATTTTAACACTAACCAAAATCATCCCATCTCAGCGAGTGGAAGCTAACATCATCTCTCAATTTAAACTCGGGCGATTGTTCGAAAAATCGAGCAAACCGGACAAACGGTGCTAAAACTCTACGATCCCAGAATGAAAAAACCCGAAATCGAAAAAAATCGAAATCGAAAAAACCCGCAATGTTTATTGTAGAATGACTCTTTTCCCTCTAATGTAAACATTTATGTGTAAAAATTGGTTAGACGCCATCGTAACTTATAAACGCCGAATAAATTATTTTTGTTAATAAGTCACGTATGTTTATTTGAATGCTATTATCGCGACAGATCAACTTTAATGTGATTTTAATCTATTCGATTATTACTTGAAGCTGCCCAAATAACGACTTTCTGACGCTTTAGATTATGTTATTGCTAAATACGATTAAAGCTCGATTAAGCGTCCAAAAGCCAAGTGACCTGAATCGCGGGTAGCCATTCGTTTAATTATCCGCATGTCCTGTTCAAACTAATACAGTTCAATTTCGGATAGTAAAATAAATTAACTGCCCCACGATAAATAGTTTAAATTCTTTCAACTAATCAAACCGAATCGACTCGTAAACAGCATTCCACCGACAAAGGACTGAAAAAACTAAACCAAAACCCAAAGGGTCCCATAAGAACAGTATTAAAACTATGTGGGTCCAATGACAATATCGAATCTGTGTGGACTAAACATGATTAAAGAGCAAATTGTCCTAGGCTGCATATGCTGTGGTCGCACTCATCTGATTGAACTCCCAATTCTCGTCAGCACATGCGTAGCAGCTTCATGGGTCCCCCATATCACAAGGTTAATAATTAATGAATAATGGACTAATGCTAAAAAGTAATTAACCATGATCATTCATTCATTTTGAGTGTTTTTCTTGAAGCATCTCCTATCTTTTATTTACCCGGATTCGATAATTTGATTTGTCGACAACCAAAATTTGGTCATTTTAGTTACTTAATTCGGTTTCAAAACTTCAAATAGGTTATTCGGATAAACATAGTTAACCGGATTAGTATTACATCTCGATTAAACAAAGCGGTCATGGCCAAGGTAACACCGATTTTTAAAACATATTCAGGTTTACTATCGTTTAGCAATTATTAATAAAAATGTACGGATATTCAATGTCAATTCATATGAACCCCAATTAAGAGGTAACATTTTAATTTCTTTATCATAATATCTAAATTGTTTATTTTATGTTTAAAAAAGAAAAAATACATGCCATATTGAAGGTGCTATTGATGATTAACTTTTGTAAAAAAGTTGAATTTTATTAATCTATCCGGTCTAAGATATACTGTGTTTCTACTATTGTTTAGTTAGAGGTTATTAAATGAAAACATATGCTTTTCAACGTCAATTATCATACGATTTTTTTTTTTTTTTTTAACAAGGCTAACTATCTCACAATATACACAACATACAATCTCACATGTCTTAAGCATAACTTAATCTCACAACCATTTGGTTAGAGAGTTTCTCACACAACAAAAAATATCATTGGGACACAAACCTTTGGTTATCATACGAGCCCTAGTTAAGAGATAACATTTTAATTTCTTTATCATAATATCTAAATTATATATTTTGTGCTTAAAAAAAGTTGTGTGACTGATTACTTTTGATGACATCTTTAAGTTATTATAACTATACAAGATGAGATTATTCTTGTAAGGAGAACAACATTCCTTTAAGAATATTGAAGGCAGACTTGGCAATCTAGATGGAAGTGACTCAAGCACAATATTGGAAATTTGAAGATAATGATTGAAAGCCGAATATTGGTAATTTGAAGACTAAAACAAAATGATGCGAAAGTGATCTAAGTCGTTCTTCTTCGATCACTTACGAACCTGTTAGACTCAACATACTTATTTAACAATTTTGGAAGTGGCTCAAAGCGACCCTTGAGATGTTAAGAGTTGTATTTATGTTAACCCGTTGGGTAAAGAAGATTACACATATAAATCTAACTAGACCTATTTGAGTCTAGATTGACAGGTCTAGTTAAAAGTTAGTATAAGAACTTCAGATTTATAGAAACTATGTTATCATTGATAAAAGGGTTTTACCGTCTGATAGAACGTCTTTTTCAAATGTATCGATCTAAGACGCGCATTATTTTTTGTCCCATTTAACGAACGAACTTTCTGTTTTTGTACTAATCTACCCCATCAAACTTGTTTAACCAAGCACCAAAATTTTTTGCCCATTTTCGCACGTTCTTGTCCGCTTTGCACGTTTTGTCCGTTTACACGCCGCACGTTTCATCCGTTTTGCGTTTGTTCGTTTCGCACGTTTCCTTCGTTTCGCACGTTTCCGTTCGTTTATGCACGCCGTCCGCTTTTGCACATTTTCACACGTTTTGCATGATTTCATCCGATTCTTACACGTTTTGTTCGCTTTACGCATTTGCATTCGTTTTACATGTTTTCACCTGTTTTGCACATTTTTCCATTTTGCACGCTGTGCGTTTCCACACATTTAGGCACGTTTTGTCCGTTTTGCATGTTTTACACATTTCGCCCATCTTTGCACGTTTAGGCTATTTTAGCATGTTTTCGTCTATTTTTGTATGTTATCGTCTCTTTTGCACGTTTTAAACGCCGCACGCTTTCATCCATTATTGCACGTTTGGATCCATTTTAACGTTTTTGAATCGTCTTTGCATGTTTTCGGCCGTTTTGCCGTTTTCATCAGTTTTGCACATTTTCGCACGCTACTCTTATCACAAGGCGAAAACATGTAAAACGAATAAAATGCGAGAAACGAACAAAAGCAAGCGAAACGGACGAAAACGTCAAAATGGACGATAACGCATAAAACGTTCAAATGAAGTGAGTGTTACTCTTATCACAAGGCGAAACATGTAAACGAATGAAAATGTAAAACGAACAAAATATGTGAGCGGATGAAAACGTGCAAAAGCGTGAAATGTGAAAACGGACTAAAACGGACAAAACCGGACGAAAACCTCGAAAATGAAAATACGTTACGTTAAGTGGGACAAAAATAGACGCGTATTAGATCTAGACATTTGAAAAAGACGTTGCTATTGTACAACCAAAACGCTTAATAAAAAGATGCATAGCGGTTTCAAACTTTTTCGTTGGTTTGGTCACTTATGGGTAGATTGGAACAAAAGCGAAAGTTCGTTCATTAAGTGGGACAAAAATAAGACGCGTATTAGATCGAGACATTTGAAAAAGATTCTTATCAGACGGCCAAAACCCTTGATAAAAAGTACGAAAAACACATATTCAAACTTGCAATAGCATACATGCATAAACAGCCGCGACTTCCCAACCGTACCATGTGCCGACAATCCGGCTCCATCGTTCACATTGGCACCACAATCGTTCCCATCGCGCGAACCACCACCATCCACTTCACTTATTGCACATGGCAAACATCCTTCACCCCCTTTATTACGGTTGGTAGAGTTTTCTTGCTACTTTTCACGTTTTACCATATTTGTATTACATTGAACATGGACTAACTACGTGTATGTTGGGTGCAGTGCGCCATATTCGGGTTTAGGTCAAAGTCAAGAAAAATTTAGCTAGTTTTTATGATATGCGACCCCAATTTTATTTTTATTTTTTTTGTTGCTATTTTCGTTTATTACACTGTAACTTTAATTAGCCTAACATTTTTTCATGCAACATCCTCTTAAAAATCTTATGTCCGTCTATGAAGTTGGGTATAAACAATATGAAATTTAAGAAATGTACGACATTTTATGACGTTTTTCATAGTCAAGTAGCATGTTTGGAACATTTGAAAACTTCCTTCATCTTCATGTAAATTTAACTTATACTAGTATTTAGAAACAAAAGATAAAACAATTACAAGTCCAATTGGAAACACCGTCAAAGCAAAATATAAGCCTACCTTTGAATGTATTTTTGGAAGTATTTAGCATGATATAATTTATATTTGTGACTGAGAAAAAATAGTAATTGTCATGACGAGGAATTTTCAAATACTTACTCTTATTTTGGTTCTTACTAAGGGACAAATCTCCACTATCTATCTAGTTTGATTTAATGGTGGAGATAAATCTAAGATTTAATAATAAATCTAAGTCAGTATTTCTTTTCTCCATTTTCTTTGTTTTTTGTCTTTCTTATTTATTAGTTACATTTTTTTTTTTTTTTTTTTTTTTTTGTGAAATTCACGCTTTTTTAAATTCATGTTTTTTCTTTTTTTTTTCACGTTTTTTTATTATTTTTTTAATTTCAAATTCACGCTTTTTTATTGAGTTTTTTCCGCTTTCGTACGTCAGATCTGTATTCATACGCCGTCCGTGTTCATATGTTTTCGTCATTTTTACGCCGTCTGCTTTCATCCGTTTAAATGCGTTTACATCCGTTTTCAACGTTTTCGTCCGTTTTCGCGTTTTAATGCGCTTAAATCGTTTAAATCTGTTTTGAAGTTTTTTGTCATTTTCATACATTTTCGTCCGTTTTATACGTTTTCATTTGTTTTAAATCATTTTCACGTTTCGTTCATTTATGTCCGTTTCATACGCCGCGATCGCTTTCTTACGTTTCGTTTTGTTTCACACGTTTTTGTCCATTTTCTTACGTTTCGTTCATTTCACACATTTTCGTCCATTTCATACGTTTCGGATGTGTTTTACGCTTTCATACATTTTCGCCTGCTTTTTACGTTTTCGTCCGCTTTCACGCGGCCATTTTCATACGTTTTGTCTGCTTTTAGGTTTTCATGTATTTTACGTCCGTTTTAGGCGCCGTCAGTATTTTACGTTTTCATCTATTTTCGTCCGTTTTTCGTTTTCATCCGCTTTCGGACATTTTCATACGTTGTCATCCGCTTTTTACGTTTCATCCATTTTAGATGTTTTCGCCTTTCAGACGTTTTCACGCTTTTGTCCGTTTTTGTCCGTTTTCATCCGTTTATATATGTTTTTGTCTCTTTTTATACGTTTCTGTCCGTTTTCAGACGTTTTTGTCCGTTTTCATACATTTTTATACGTTTTTCATTCGAATTTATACGTTTTTGTCCGTTTTCAAACGTTTTCATTTTGATATTTGTAAGTGACACTTATTTATCTCTTGTGATATAACACTGTAAGGAATGTTAATACAAATAAGCCGTAAAAACGTTTATTTATATT
This sequence comes from Chrysanthemum lavandulifolium, assembly GCA_022545495.1. Lineage (NCBI taxonomy): Eukaryota > Viridiplantae > Streptophyta > Magnoliopsida > Asterales > Asteraceae > Chrysanthemum > Chrysanthemum lavandulifolium. The sequence continues at coordinate 57,927,933 of CM040242.1, forward strand.
TTACGATCTTCTAATGTTTTGTCGATAACAAATGTAAAATCATTTTAACGAAACAAATAGAATACGTAAATAGTTTGAGTTGATAGTTTCCTAACACACTTACGTTTTCACATAAAACACTAAAACAAGTATAAGTGATTTTATGATTTAAATACATATGTACAACAACTAGTGTAAAATAAGTATATACTAAATGGGTAAAAACTAGCAAATAAGTATATACAAAATGGGTAAAAACTAGCAAATGGTATTGACCCATAACCCATGGTTTTATATATACCACTTAACCAAGTTCAATGTATCTAGAAAGAAAACCATGGATCAACCCATAACCCATGACCCATGACCCATAACCAAAATACCCATGGGCGAAGAGGCGTTCCACGGATCCACGACTTTGTGCTAGCCGGATCCAGTGGAAGGGATCCGTGGGATCCGGAACGATGAAATTTTCTCTATAAATGAGAGCCATTTCTTCCTTTCTATTCATCAATTTACACATACTTTCCCAGTATTCTAACCTCTAACCTCGGATCAAGTGATCTATGTAGCTTGTCTTTTGTTTTGTGTGATCTTCTAGGTTCCTCTTTAAGGAGAGATCACCACTTCAAGACGCAAGCTCAAGTCCATGAGTTGCCATGCTTCGTCATCATCAAGACAAATAAGGTTCTCTTGTTGATAGTTCTTCCTTTCTCCATAGATGTTGGGTTGAAGGCATTAGTGAAGAATGCCGAAAGTGTCAAGATGAAAGCATTAGTGAAAGATGTTCATCATCCGTGTCTAAGCATTATTGAAGAATGCTAAAGGTGTCAAACGAAGGCATTAGTGAAGGGTGCCAAGTGTTGTGTCAAAGGCATTAGTGAAGGATGCCAAGAATCAAATCAAGTAGCATTTGGGAAGAATGCCTAGGTCGTATAATCGATGAGGTGCATCGTTATACATATAAGTATTGTTTATGTACAAGGATGGTGATATCCTTGATGGTGTTGTAACAAGGAGTAGACCTCCTTGAGATTATGTGTTATTGTCGTGAAGGGTAGTAGTTCCTACATAGTAATGGAACTAGGTGCTTAGCCTAGTACCTAATAAAGGGTAGGCGACGTTGTGATAAGATTAGTTCTCCTTGGTGTGAAAGAACTCGGTGGTTAGCCTAGCAAGTATAAAGGGTAGGCGACGTTGTGTTAGGTGTGGTTCGCCTTGGTGTGAAGGAACTCGGTATTTAGGTTTGTCTAGGAAAAGGTTAAGCGGCGTTGTGAAGGCTTCTCCGCCATAAGGAGTTGGTGTAGTGTTTACGAACTCTCGAGTAGGTGACTCGGGGAGTGGAGTAGGGCAAGGAAGGTGTCCTTGTGGTCGAACCACTATAAATAACTTGTGTCGTGGTGATGTGTTTTTACTCTTTATCTTTCATTACACGTTTATATATCTATCTATCAACGTCCAACATAAACAACTAAATAGATTGACATAAGTCGATCTAAATATTTAAAAGAAGTTTTAAATTGGTAAACTATTCAACCCCCTTCTAGTTTTCACAAGGAATATGAAAAGTATTACATTCTTCATCATGTATGTGTTATCAGTTGTGATACTCAACTAAGAATGTGATGGTTGTGTTTTTGAAAATATTTAGGAAGATTTTTGTGTTTTATGATATTATGAAATATTAGAAAAGTTGTTCAACTAAAAACAAGAGATGTTATGATACTTTTGTTAGACTTGTGGTGTATTTTTCTATTTAATGGATACATTGTGCATGTTTCGATAGGTTTTATAGCAGGATTTGAAAATATCTATGGTTGAAGATCGCATACATATTTATAAACAAACTGAGGAAGCTCAAACACTTGTGATATCATAGGTTATATCACCTCACTTGTGATATCATGTGTGATATAACCGGTGATAGCATGTGATATCATAGTTTATATCACTTGTGATATCACAGGTGATATATCATGTGATATCACCTGTGATATAATCTGATATCACAAGTGAGGTGATATCACATGTGATATCATGTGTGATATCACAAGTGTTTGAGCTTACTCAGTTTGTTTATAAATATGTGTGTTTTCTTCATCCATAACTTCTTTAGTTTGTTGATTCAACCATAGATATTTTTATACTCCGCTATAAAACCTATCGAAACATGCACAATGTATCCATTAACTAGAAAAATCCACCACAAGTATAACAAAAGTTTCATAACATCTTTGTTTCGATTAAACACATTTTCTAATATTTCATATTATCATAAAACACAAAAATCTTCTAAATATTATTAAAACACAAATAAAAAAATGAATGTAAACATCACAATAATATAATAAGTGATGTTTATTATCATTCTTTCATATATACTTGGTAAAATACTAAATTCTTATCACATTTGGTATTAATTTAATATTTCACATTCTTAGTTAAGTATCACAACTGATAACACATATATGATGACGAGTGTGATACTCTTCGTCTTTTTCACAGTGTTATATCATAAGAGATAAATAAGTGTCACTTAAAAATATCAAAATGAATAAAAAGGAAGCAAACTATGAAAATAGACACTTGACATATTCTCAAAATAAAAAAAGTGTTGCATTAAATTAGCATTTTTTTGAATAAAATAAGAATTCACCTAAAGAGACTTTAACCCTTTTCTTTCTACTAAGAGTATAATATATCATGTGATAGATAACATTGGTTGCATTAAAAATGTAAACTTGTCAATTGCGATGAAAGGCACAAAACTATCTTATAATCGAAAATTATAAAAATATTAGAAAACACATAGGTGATAATATATAAAAATATCTGAAGAATGAAATATATCGGGTGATATTAAAGGTTAAAAACACACTTGTTTGTTTATGAAATATTAACTTTTATAATAAAATATCACAATTGATATTAGACATGTAATATAATAAAGTTTAACAATAAGCAAGAAAACAAATGAAAATAGACGAAAACGTATAAAAACTGCAAAAAAACGGATGAAAACGGACAAAAACTTATAAAAACGAATGAAAAGTGTATAAAAACGTATGAAAACCGAAAAAAAACGTTTTAAAACGGACGATAACGTATAAAAACGGATGAAAATGGACGAAAAAAAACGTTTGAAAACGGACGAAAACGTTTAAAAACGGATGAAAATGGACGAAAACGTCTGAAAACAGACGAAAGCGTTTAAAAATGGACTAAAACGTAAAAAAAAGGACGAAGCATACATAAACATATGAAAACTAATGACAACGTAAGAAAATGGACAAAAACGTAAAAAAAACAGACGAAAACGTATTAAAACCGACGAAAACGTAAGAAAACAGACGAAAATGTATGAAAACGGACAAAAGCGTAAGAAAATGGACGAAAACGTAAGAAAACATAGGAAAACAGACGGAAATGTAAGAAAACAGACTAAAACGGACAAAAACGTATGAAAACGGACAAAAACGTAAGAAAACGGACGAAAACGAATGAAAACGGACGAAAACGAATGAAAACGGACAAAAACGTAAGAAAACGGACGAAAACGTAAGAAAACAGACAAAAACGTAAGAAATGTAAGAAAGGGTGAAAATAGACAAAAACGTAAGAAAGCAGACAAAAGCGTATGAGCGGACGAAATGTAAGAAAGCAGATTTAAAACGATAAAATGGACTAAAACGGATGAAGCGGACGGACACGTATGAAAACGTGTCTGACGGACGAAAACGTATGTAAATGGACTAAAACGTATGAAACGGACAAAACATAAGCATACGGACGAAAACGTAAGAAAAAGGCAGCGTAACAAGAGTGACGAAACGTAAGAAAGCGGATGAAAACGTAAGAAAATGACGAAAACGTAAGAAAGCGGACGGAAGCGTATGAAAGCGGACTAAAACGTATAAAAAGCGAAAAACTGACAAAACGTATTAAAACCGGCGAAAAAAAAAAAACGTGAAATTAAAAAAAAAGATTAAAAAAATACAAATAATGAGAAAATAAATAAGAAAGATAAAAAGAAAAGAAAAAGACAAGAAAAAACATGTACTTAGGTTTAGACATATTAAATCTTAGGTTAATCACAACCATTAGATCAAACTAGATGGAAGGTGAGAATTTATCCTTTCGTATGCAAGGATTTTTAAATATGCAAAATAAAGTGACTATTGTCATTATTACTAATATAGATTTTCCTATCCCACCTCCAAGTAATTATTTGGACTTTTAAAAGCCTTTTTAAAAGAGTCAACCTAGCTTTAAATACAAGATCAAAGAAATATTTCATTTTAATACTTCATTAACTATATCTATCATAGTTTCTTTCTTTTTTTTTTTTTTTTTAGGATAATCAAAGTGGGACGGAAAGAGTATGATCTAACTAAGTAAAATATACTGAGAAGAAAAATTAGGCAAACCCGAAGCTAGCAAAGTTTGTAGACGCATTTTGTATTTCATTTGTACATTCATAATCTTATTGTTTGGACGTAATAAGAGACACAAGACCAACTTCACTATTGTCACCTAAGTGTTATAGTAGTGTTTTCTTTATCTGTTAACTTCACCATTAACAATGTAATAATCGTTTAGCTTCCTCATCAAAATATATCTCACTTAAACATAAATATGCCTTACAAAACCATTTAATAAACACACACACACAACAATCTCACAACTCGGTGACCGTCTGCATGCGACCGGGTTTTGTTCCCCAGCATTCGACGCATCTTGCCTAAGTAGGCATAATAAGAGTCGACACGTCTTCTAGGTGCCACATTGACTATGTGTACGCTTTCATTTTTTTTTATTATGGATGGTCTTACTAGTTTGATACGAGAAGATGTGAAACAAACTATAAATCGTGACTTGGGATGACTACCACTTACGAGTTAGGCCTCGTTAGCATCTACATGTATATCTTAGTTTAATATTAAAATCATCGAAACCTCGTTTGAAACTTTCCTTGTAAGTTGTAGAATTTTATTTTCATCACATGATAAAAAATGGAGGTGCCAATTTGAGAACTAATGGTTTAAACACGAGTCGAGTTCGGTAAATATTTGTAAGGGATGAATTTAATTGCCCATTAAATATCATAGATAAGTTTATCTGGTTATGTAATAAAAAGACTTATCTGCAACTGAACCCATTTATGCTCAAACTCATTTAGACCCGTGAGGCCGTGACTCGACCCACCTAAATTTGCCATCTCTAGTTAAAATACGACATAAAACCATTTACCTTTCCCATTCATATCTTTGCCTCAAACTCCTCTGTTATTTCACTGCCTCCAAAAACTATTGGTCACCTATCATTAGTTATCGTCTAGAAACACATAAAGAAACATTTAAAAATCATCGTGCTTGGCAAACAAGCTTATTAAAACATATAAGAGCTTGAACTTAGAATATAAGTTTTTTTGTAACGCAAGCTTATGAAAGCATTTATCAGTTTAAGTTGCTATAAGCTCAAGCTAGTTGATATCAACTTTTAAGAATGAGTAAAACTTATACATAGGGTATGTTTGGCAAATGAGCTGGACGAGGAGTTGTCGCTGAACTTGAAGCATATATTATAAGCTGGAAGTTGAACTTTATATTTTTATAAAGTTGTTTGACGAATTAGTGAGCTGAAACTTATTATTGTAAAGTCACATAAAAATACATCAAATTTTATTCACATATATTTCAAGCTTTTGTATGTTAATCCATTATATTTTGAAGGATATTTAAGTAATATGACTTACAATAAGCCCTTCTCATTTTTAAAAGCTCGTTTTATTTGACATGAGCTTATAAAGGCTTACATCTTATAAAAGCTTCCATAAACTTGTGTACAAACGAAACTTATTTTATAAGCTAGCTTATTTTGTAAAATCTCAAGCCCTTATAAGCCCCCATAAAGTCCTATCTGAACACAACCATGGTTAATTACTTATTAATAATATAATTAAGGGAAATTTCATATTCATCAATATAAACCTCAAAATGTCATATTTACCCAACTTACAAAATAAGAATGCATAATTTGCAATAATTATGATGCATGTTTGAGGAAATATGAACTTTTGATGTATTGATTGAGGAAATATGGAATTGTCCATAATTAATGGATGCGTGAACACTTGAATTATATGTGAAACTAATTTGATTTATTTTGTCATTTTACAGCTATAAGCTTTAACTCAAACTAACTAACTTTATAAAAATATAAATCACAACATTCGACTTATAATTTAAACTAAGGCTCTAGTTCGAGGAAATTTTGTCAAACATATTTCATCACAATGCATAAACACCATAACCATCCAATTAAACCACAAACGTTCAAGCTAGCGTAATGGGATAACTCACTACGACTGTCCCCTACCACCACGTTCTCTTGATACCACTGCGACTGCCCCTTCTCTTGTTTTTAATTCAGCGGTTTCACCACCACATTGTGGAGTGCAAAATATTTTATTTTATTTTTTATTTTTATTATTATTTTTTTACGTGTGTGAGTATATTATAGGATATACTTGTGTCCAAGTAATGTATCTTTTAGTATGGAAGCTAAAAAGTTTTATTACTACTCTTTAATTATAAAGAGGGAAACTAATGTGTAGCGAAATTTACGATACCTGTTATAGAATTATAATCGAATGAAAAGAAAAATTAAAATAAGAAAAAGTTATAAGCACATATTTCAGATACATTCATAAAAGAAATACATCTCTTTTCAAAATTTCTTTTCTTATTTAAATGTATAACTAAAAATCTTTCTCATTCTTCTCGTTTTGTTTTTTATTTATTTTTCTCGCCCTTATCCATTCCCACATGTTATAATCATCTTCCGTTAATTAATGAAATCAAAAGAGAGAAAAAAAAGTCACCAAGCAAGGCAGCTATAAAAAGAAAGAATGGGGACACACAAATAGAATAGAAAGAAGCTTTCACAGACTCCACAGTAGTTAACAATATTATCTTCAACAGTCTTCTATTCTTAACCTTATTCAATCATCAAAATTTTATAAATATTCCTTATTATTCTCACTTGATTGCGTGCAGATTTTCTGGTTTCTTGATTAAAGAAAAGGCAAGAAGTGACCTTACCTTACCTTTCATTTCCTTTTTTATGTTTTTCACTTTCCACTTTCTACTTTCTTGGACTCTTGTGATATTACTCTTTATTGTTATATGATCATCAATTACTTTTAATTAGCTGTCTTCTATTCTGGATTTTGGAGTTTTTATTTTATTTGAGGTAAAAATAAAAATAAAAAAGATTTAACTTTATTGGAATTGAAGATGATTGGTGTTGTGGGTTTTGTTTATATATTGGGATTAAACATGGTTTTTTACTAAAAATAAGGATTAGGGTTCTTCCTACTTATTTAAGGTTTGGTTTTCAGTAAAACTGAAATGAATTATGTTTTGGGTTTGAAGTTTAGAACTATATTTGATGATTAGTTAGTTTAAAAGTTAAGAACTTGATCACCATCTATGTTACTTTTTATTTATTTATCAAGGGTTATTATTAGTATTTTTTAAAGTTTTGCTTTTAGATTCTGGTTTTTGGAGCTCTTATTTGAAGTAAATTAGAGAACTTTATGGAATTAAACATGTGTTTTATACTCAAAATTTCAGTTCTTGTTTATATGATTTTGATGTACTCAACTGTCTTCCCTGTTTCACCTTTATTGGTTTGATTTCATTATGATTTATAGTTTGATTATCAGCAATTGAAATGAAATTTGCTCATTTTTTAGATGGTGGTGTGACTGTCTACATCTTACCTCACCGTGTCCTGTTTCGGGATTGGGTATTGTTGTTGTTGATTAGTTACGAACTATGAATTTGCTTACTACTTTTGGTTGTTTTCTTTGGTACAAACTTCCTGCAAATGTGTGATTCATTCCAAGTTACTGCTTTTTTCTTTATGTGTAATTGTTGTTTAACCTTTTCATGTTTGCTTTTATATGTGGGAGCTTTGCTTTAGTTCTTCAGTCCTTATTTTCAGTTAATAAAGAGATGTTTGCAATAATCATTAAGGGTTTAGATCTTTAACATCTTGAACTTTTTTTTTTCCAGGCTTCATGGAATCTCCTCAATCTGTTGTGTCACCATTCAAGACCTCTGTCTTCAACGAGCCCGAAAGACAAAACCTTGACCTCTTCACGAAAAACCAACCTTTGACAACTAAGAAAACCGAACCCTCTGTCGGTGTTCTTGATGTCTACATTCATCAAGCAAGGGACATTCAGAACATCTGCATATACCACAAACAAGACGTTTACGCCAAAATATGCATCACTACCAACCCTGAAAAGTCCCTCACTACTCAAACAGTTAACGGTGGTGGTAAAAATCCAGTCTTTAATGAAACCCTTCGAATTAATGTTCCCACTATCGAATCTTCACTGAAATGCGAGATATATATGTTAAGTAGGGTCAGAAATTATCTTGAAGATCAGTTGTTAGGTTTTGCTTTAATCCCTTTATCCGAAGTCCATGTCAAGAATGGAAAGTTAGAAAAGGAGTTCACTTTATCTTCCACTGATCTGTTCCACTCGCCTTCGGTTTTGTTGATTTGTCGTTATCATACACCGGAGCCTCACCCGATGTGATCGCCATCCCACCACCAGTTCCCACCACTAAAGGAACCCCGAATGATTCAGAATTAGCTGAATTTGACAAACTTGAGTTCCCGGATCCTAAAATTGCTAACGAAAACCATATGATGGTGACTGAGTATTTTGGTCTTAGCTCAGAAAGTTTGGTCTCGTCGGACACTGATGATCAAGTTGATACAACCGCTGAGACCCCAAAACCTGACTCTCCGCCTACAAGTGTTTCAACTAATGGATCACATTGTGCTTCAGCTCCATTTAAAGACTCAAAATCTGCAAATCAAGAATATGAGTCGCCTCTAAAAGTGGAACCGGCGAAAAGTGTTGATGCTAAGAGTGATTCTGCAAATGGCAGTTTGATAAAGAAGCCTGTAGTGGCGGAAAAATTTGATGTTGAACAGAAAGTGGTTCAACAAGACTTTGTGGATTTGTACATGAAGAGTATGCAACAGTTTACTGAGTCGTTGGCTAAGATGAAGCTCCCATTGGATGTGGAAAAGGCGGGAACAGAGTCTGGAGACTCGGTTGGCTCGGATCAGAAGACACAGACTCCAACTGGAACACAGACACCGAATGGGACACAGCCTCGTGTGTTTTATGGGAGTCGAGCTTTTTCTGAAGACTTGAATTGGTGATCAGTTTTGATTTTCTGCTTATTAAGGTACATTGGGAGGGTGTTAATAAACCCCATCATCGGCGTAGATGTAGAGTTTGTTTAACTATCCATATGTTTAGTCCGTTACTTGCATCTGATTTCTCATATCAGAATAATCTGATAATCTTTGAGGTGTTGAAAGTGCGACTAAAGTGATCTATAGTACTTATTCAGTCTTTGTGGACGTTTAATTGATTATTGCGACTACAAAGTATGTGATCTTCAGTTGGAACTTTGTACGTGATTAAGAGTTTGTTTAACTATTTGCGACTAGGAAGTTATTTGCATCATCTTTAAGTGTGACATAAGCAGATTTAACATTTGATTTTCCAGTTGTTAGGGTCAAAATGCACCATCAAGGTATATGGGTTGGTAGGATCGACCATGACACAAAAAATAAAAAAGTCGAAGATGGTATATTCTCATGGCTTACAGCTTGCCTATGTTCATGATCTTTAGTGTAGTTTGAAGGCTCTATTGTGTCGTTTAGGTTATTCTACGGGTCGGTCCTATTGTATAGATATAGATAATCTAATCAGAGTATACAATATACCCTGCGGGATACATATTTACCGAAATAACCGGATTGATGAGCCAAAATCTCAACAGTTTTCTTTTCTTGTATCATGACAAGAATGTCAAAAATCTAAGCAACACAACTCAAGATAACAATGCTCGTTCGCTATGTAACCGTGTTGGCCTCAGTTTGTTGCTTTAAGCTCGGGACATCGATTACACAATCACGAGTTAAATGATGGTTATTTCACTTTCTTTAGTGGATTAAGATGCTCAATTGCTTGTGTTCTCAATAATAATGTAATCAAAGAGACATTGACAAAAGCATAAGGTGAAATGAATCAATCATATGCTTAATTACAGGGCCTACTTTAGACACCATGTATTGTCATTATTATTAGAGTTGAGTTTTATCCTGATTTAATTTAAAGCTTGATTAATTGGTTGCAATTAAATCTTTTTGATTGGCGGTGTTGTAGTTGTAGTTATTAGTTAACAACTACTACCAGCATCCTTTATCATCCACAAAGAAAATAATGTTCATATTATGGATTTTTCATGTTTTTAGCTTAATGGTTAAACTTCTAATTAATAAATGAATAGCCGGGTGACTTCAACGCATGGAGTGTATGGTAACTTGACTAATGAGTCTCATGGTAAACATGAAAGAGGTAAATAATAATAAGAGCATGGGGTGCACTCGCAAAGCATCCTTGCCAATTCGTGATGTCACTCACTAAAAGGCTCGTCACTGCACCGGTTGGTGCACTCGCCAAATCGCTCGCTAATTTTTTGGCTTACGTCAAATGGAAGAAAGTTTGATTTTTGTTTTACATTACAACCGGCTATTTTTCCTTTTTTTTTAAAATGTTTATACACCATATTTTTCAACAACTATTTTTCACTTTATATATACCATTTTTACACACAAACTAAAATCTTTCACTTCCATTCACAAACTAAAATATTGTAAACTATGAATCCGGATGATGATGTATACCAATCCATGATGATCAATGTGACATTTTCTTTTTGACGAAAGCTTATGAGTGTCACCAATCGTTGCAACAACAAGAAGCTCAAAGTTCACACTCGTGCACTCCGATATACCGTGACTATGAACTAGCAGAAGAACGTTTGATGGTGACTATTTTGGTGACAATCCAAAATATCCGGCGTCCTAATTTAGACGTCGATATCGTATGAGCAGGAAGCTATTTTTAGAAATAGTCGAAAGTTATCTATTATACTGCCGATCCTCTTCCCGGCCATTTTACATTCTTTAAAGTCCGACCTAATTGTACAGGTCTAATGAGTTTTAAGTGTTATTAAGAAATGCACTTTCGCCATACGCCAATTGACATACGACACAACAACTGATGGATTTGATGAAAATCTACAAATGGGTTAACATTGTACACATTTTTTTTTTTTTTTTTTTTTACTATGTGCATTATTAATTTGTACATGTCTCAGTTTTTAAGGAAACCAGACTTTAATGACATTCAAAGTTTATTGCTACACATAAGAGGGTTCATAGGTTTCCGAGGACGCTTGGAAGCATTGAGTGTATGCATTAGGAATTGACAAAATGTCCGAAAGCATGACATGGACAATTTGCAAGATGTGATAAAACATATCCAACTATAAAGCTTGAAGCTGCTGTGTCGTACGATTTGTGAATTTGGCATGCCTTTTTTGTTGTAGCATGTGTGAATAACGATCTTAACATTTTAAATTATTCTCCGTTATTCGAAGACCTTATTGATGACATCGCCCATGTGGCTCCATTTGAAGTAATTGGATTTACATATGAAAAAGAGTATTACTTAGCCAACATGATTTACTCTTAGTGGGCAACTTTTCTCAATCATATAAAGTGTCACGAGACAAGAAACATAGACTCTTTAAAAGGCGATAAGAAAGTGCAAGAAAGGATGTCGAACAAGCTTTTAGTGTTCTTCAAGGACGTTGGAGAATAATACAACAATCGGCGCGTTGTTGGACTATCAACAAGCTATGAAGAATCATGTGCACTTGCATCATATTGCATAATATGATTTTGAAAGATAAAAAAATTGTGATAAGTGAATTCAGCGAATTTTATCTTAGTCCGCAACAAAATATACAAAGTACTTGGATCAAGAAATGTGAAGTACAACGAAGGAAAGCCAAAGAATTATATGATAAACATACACATGAAACTCTTTAACGAAATATTATGGGATATCTTTGACAACAACAACAATAGGAAAATTATTTTATTGGTAATTTGATGTATTATTTTTTCGTATTTAAAAAAAAAAATTGTTTTTTTTTCCTATTTTTTGTTTTCGTATTGTAATTTCTATTTTTGTTTTAATGAATGAAAGATTAGTTGGTTTGAAAAAAATGAAAAATAATATAAAAGGTGGGTCCCGAAAGTGAGGTTTTAGCTTAAGTTACTAGTGTTTTTTGGTGTGTTAGTCAAAGGGGAAAAAATGAGGTGGCGTTGAGGTGATAGTTTGGCTGAGAGCGCCACATCAGTTTTTCCTCTTTTCACTTACCTCTCACTCACACACCCAAAAACACTTTCCACGGTAACTTAAGGCAAAACCCCAACTTTAAGATCTTCATACCCATTAAAACACAAAAAACTAGTTAAAAAAAATAAACACAAAATCTCCCATTTAGCGTATGGGCAAATTGTTGGTGAGGGAGGCGGTGCAGTAACATACATTCGGCTTAAGCCAAAAGGAGTGCCATGTAGATTTGGCGAAGGTGACTCGTGATTGCATTTATTGATCTTAAGCTATTGCAGCTGATGTTCTAAAATCTTGCTTGTGTATTCTCAGTCATGTGTTTGATTTTCTAGATTTGGCGAGGGTGGCTCGTGATTGCACCTAATGCTCTTAACTTAAGCCATTGCATGTGATTGCATTCAAACTTCTTAATCTTAATGATCTATAATTTTAGAGATATAGTATTTGATTTTAGGGCAAATGATAAAAAAATGCATCGAAATTGACACTTTATGTGATTGTGTGTATTTTGTGAACTATTTTTTCTTATTGTATATAATGAATGGTTTTCAAAATTCGATCATTATGTGTATTTTGTGACTATTTAATCATTGCTATCTTTAAAATGACCATTTTACCCTTCAAAATTTAAAAATTAATGGTAAAATGGTTACAAAATACACATAATAATCGAATTTTGAAAGTTCACTCGGAAGTTTCAATGACGAGGAAGAGGGGTGACGGCCACAGGAAAGGAATGATTCTCGACGGAGAGTCTTCTCCACTACGTCTCTCCTAAGGCGAAGCACGACCGAAATGAATTCAAGCGTAACGACTTCATCAAACGGGATGGTAATCGGATCTGCTCCACGCCTACCAAACAACCCAAAGAAATACTCCACGAACATCATCTAAACTTACCTCCACCCCACTACAAGGAAAGCCAAGCAAAGAAAATGAAGATCGGTTCGTGAATATCATGGAGAAAGGGTCATCTCACCAATGGTGTTATCACTTAAAGAGGCAATTGGAAGTGGCTCTTGAATCGGGAAGTTGGATCACTTGGTCAAGAGCGTCCGGCAAAAGGAAGGGAGAGGCCGAGAGGTCACTAGCGGAAAAGGAAGGTGATCAACATGGTCCGTCAATATTGAAAGACCGTAAAAAGAAAGGCGAGGTTCTATGATGAAGGTGGATGAATACCCTATAACCTTCCCGGATAACCACAGACGACCTATCGATGAGCCGTTAATCGTGGGCCGAAATAGAAGGATATTTTGTAAGGAGGGTGTTCGTAATGAAGGCGCTTAGTCAAGTCATGTCTGAAAATTTGAAGAAACCAGTTCTCGTTGGTAGGAAAAACCTTCTCCTATAACTACCCGAACAACGGTAACCATAGGAACCAAGTTCTCACGAGAATGCGGAGGCAACTTATCGAGACCTTGAGGAAGAATAAAGATATTTTTGCTTGGGGGCGGTAGACATGGCCGGGTGCCAGGCGCCTCATCTGACACTCTCTTGCGCGAACAACTCGACACACGGTGGCCCAAAAAGGAGAATATTCTCGAGAAAGAACCAAGTAATTAATAGAAGTGGAAGAATGGGTCAAAGCCGGCATAGTCCGACCGTGGGTACCGACATGGATAGCCAACCCGGTGTTGGTCGAAAGTGTGTGGTGGAGAATGTATTGACTTCAAAATCGAACTCCTCATGCCCAAAGGACTACTATCCTTTGCGAGATAGGCGGAAGATCGAATCCGTCATGGGGTATAAATATAAGTGTTTCCTTGGCGCTACAAAGCTACCACCAAATTCGGATGAACAAGGACGATGAGGAGAAAACATGCCTTCGGACACGAGATAGGGAGAAATTTGGGCGTATGTATAATCTTTATCCGCTCCGAAGAGCAAAGGAACAATTGTCTATATATCTCTCGGCCTCAAAAAGTTGGCTTTGTGTACGCTCTGCGCATCCGGAAAGTGAGGAGGTATTTGAGGCTCGTCCCATCGGTCATCACCGATCAACCCATCAAACAAATCTTGAATAAGCGGAAGCCTCGGAAAGTTGGCCAAATATCTTTGTGGAGCTAGGGCATACAACATCACCTACACTCCTGTAGCGCAGATCAAAGGCAGTCTAGCGGACTTCCTAACGAAGTCTTGGAATTGGAATCAAGAGGTAAGACAAGTCCGGACGTTATGGAAGTAGAGGAAGGAGAATGGTTGTTGTATACGGACGGAGCTTCAAATAACAAGGGATCCGGAGGCGGGCTTGGTTCTCGTAAGCCGAGAAAAGGTAGAAGCTCGACCTCGCCCTCGGCTAAACTTTCCTAGCACCAACAAGGCGGTATGAGGCCTTGCTAGCCGGCCTAAGGATCATGAAAACTTAAAATCAAGGTTTTAAGCGTGCGGGTGGACTCGAAACTTGTGGCTAGTCAGTTAATGGGGAATTCACGCTACCAAGGAAAGCATGCAAGTACTTAGCTCAGCGAGGAAATACATCTCGGCTTTCAAAACTTTAAGATTCGCAACATTCCGAGGGCCCAAAATCGGGCGGATATATTAAGTAAACTAGCGGCGGTGGCCTTTGATCACGACAAAAAAGTGCTCGTGGAAGTCTGGAAAGGCCATCAAGAGATGAAGAGATAATTAACACCGTAGTAGAGGAAGAAGCGGAGAATTGGATGACACGATCATCATTATGCGGAAGAGGGTGTGGTAGGAGGATCGAATGAAGCTAGAAGCAGGATGAAAATTCCTAATGCGTTATGGAAGAAGGGTCCTCTTTAAGAAAGGCTATTTGGTACCAATGATGAGATGTGTAGGGCGTTGCAAGCAAACTACATCATCAGAAGTGCATGAGGGTTCTTTGTGGGATGCTTGTGGACCGAGAACCGTCGTGGCCAAGCTTATGAGGCAAGGATATTATTGGCCTACCATGCAGAGATACTAGAAGAAATCGGGAAATGTGACTCTTGTCGGATCACTCTCGGTACCAAGCTACCCAAGACACCACTGACGTCGATCATGTCCCCGTGGCCTTTTTACCAATGGGGAATGGACGTGTTAGGCCCCTTTCCGGAAGCACCCGACCGCATCAAATATGTCATCGTGGCCATAGACTATTTCACTAAGTGGATAGAAGCGAAGCCGTTGGTCAAAACGACGGGCAAGGACGTCATAAAATTTGTGTACGAGAACATTGTATGCCGGTATGGTTTGCCGAAGATCATAGTCACCGACAACGGAACCAATTTCGTGAATGACCCGTTCAAGAAATGGTGCGAAATTCGCATGACCCTGTGAGCTTCGTTCGGATAAAGTAACCGTTGGAAAGATCCGGAACCTCCTTGAGTTCCTCTGGACAATCACACTTTTCGAAATCTTCGTATACTGCGAATGAGATCTACATTGTTTATTTGTTCCAAAGCCTCTCTCGGCCGGAGTGCAGCGTTGTCAATCATCTCGGCAAGACCGGTATGTGTTTATCCGGACATCGTCGCGGAGGCCCAGTGGGGAGGAAAACATTTGTAGCTTCATCTGCGGCAAAAACAAAAGGAGAGGTTGAGAAAAATTTTAGTAAGACAAAGGCGAAGTAGGATCCGAGCATACCGAATCCAATAAGTTGACCCTCTCAGCGTGGTCGGGAAGTGGCTACGAGGGTGATTGGCCTAGAAGTACACCAAAAACCAAGTTAGCAATTAGAAGTGATAAAATGAAAGGGATGATGCATGTGAGTGCTTACCGTCGAGAGACACGAGTGGAGAGTTCATCGGAGAATCGGCCCTCCTCCTTGAGGCAGTGGTGGGCTGTTGTAATTGATGCCGGTTACGGCCGCCCCCTCCCTCATGGCGAACAACAGGAGTTCCTTTCGTGGCGAGGTTGGATCGCCCTTGATCATTCGGATCGGCTTGGTTGATGGGATCCGCATTAACCACCGAGAGAGAAAAGCGCTCAACAAAACGGTCTTCCTTTTCTTCTTCTTGCTTTGGGCCTTGGATGTGCCTACACCTCCTCTTGCCCGCCTCCCTTTCCCTTTTTCCGGGTCTCCCTTTATTTTTCCCAGCGCCACTACATCCGGATCGGCTTCCTCCCGCTCGGGAGGCTAAGAGGTCCTTGGGGAAGGATGCACCACGGAAGGGGATCCGTTGTCCTTTTGGTACCTCCGGGTTGGGTCGATGGTGGCCCTTGCTGCTTGTATCATCCCATTCGGAAGCTCAGAAACTCGGACATATTGACAGCGCAAAAAAAAAAAAGCTCATTAAAAGCGAGCACAAAGATAATAAACACGCAGAAACCTAAGGGCACAAAACAAATGATTACCATGGCCTCGGCATCCTTTAGAAAAGGCTCGAACCCGGTTCTTGAA
The DNA here is from genome assembly GCA_022545495.1 of Chrysanthemum lavandulifolium. Taxonomy (NCBI): domain Eukaryota; kingdom Viridiplantae; phylum Streptophyta; class Magnoliopsida; order Asterales; family Asteraceae; genus Chrysanthemum; species Chrysanthemum lavandulifolium. The sequence continues at coordinate 57,944,570 of CM040242.1, forward strand.
GACCGAAGGCAGATAGCACATCCATAACAAGCTTACGGTGGGTTTCCGTAGCTACCGCTCAACTTCTCGGCATCGGCTCGGAAAAACCGTCCGGGTAAGGATCCGTTATCTTGGAATCTTTATGCCTCGGGCCATGGCTTGAATTGCCCTAGTTAGGAAAAATTTATCCTTCAGGTGTTTATAAAAGCATTTATAAGCCCTTTTTCCGTCCTACTCTCAAAAAACCAATGCCCTGTTTGCTACAAACGGTGAAACGCCGAACGGAAACCCTAGGGCGAATGCCCAAACTATAACACCTAATCTCAAAAAGGGTCGCTCTGTTCAAACCTAAAGGGAACGGTTGGGAAAAATGAACTCTAAAATGTCTAATCACATTCGTGAGAAAAGTAGAGAGGAATCCTAACACCTCCGGTATCAATGTTGAGGATATATGCCAATCGTATCCTCAGGAAGCGGTCCATTGTCATATTATCCGGAGGAAGGCGAGGCGAAGGTCGAGAGAATACCATATTCTACGATTATATTGTCCATTTCGAGGTTGTGTTAACTTAGATGTGTGGATATGCATATCGAACCGGAACTACCAAATGCATAACCTCGGTCGAAATAGGGTTGCTCTATTCTTCGGTCATTTGTTCGGCCATTACTAAAAGGATGCCGGAAGGGATATACAAATAATTACAAGGAAGAACGATACGAACCTTATAGACTCGAAGAAGAAGATGTTCCGGAGAGCGAGAGCAGTGTAAGAAATTAGAAGGATGTGTGAGAAAATAACTGTGGTAAAAAGCCCTTTTATAGGCAAAGGAAGAAACCTAATAAGGCATCAAACATCCCATCGTCGTTGAAAAGTGGCGTGGCCTCATCTCGCCGTCCGCGTCAACCTCGGAAGAGCGAGAACACACGGATGAAAGCCAATGAGTGGCGGGCCATCATCGGCCAAAACCAAATATCATTAGAACCCGCGCGGTATTCGAGAAAACACATTAGGGACGTTATAAACTCTCAGTATTGCACCACGGCTTTCACCCGGTAATCAATCTTGGGGGACATGGTATATCCGGAGGCGTGGAGCATCATAGGCGGCGGACGGCATGCCCTGGTGTCCGGACGACAAGTAATCCGGTTTTAAGGGATCGTGGCTATCAGCTAGGGTGGCTATAGGCTTGCAAACGGTAATATAGGTGCGCACGAGCGATATCTACGGTGAAGGTACATAGTTGGGGTAGTATAAATACCCCAACACATTTAATGATTCGGCACAATAATAAAAACGTCAAATTCGATTCATTTTTCATTATACGCCTTTGATTTTATCTTACATAGATCCCTTGCAAAATGATAGAATTATTTTTGAGGAGACAGATAAGTAGATCTTAAAGATATAATGGACCATAATGATCAAATTTACGAAACAAATGTTTGGAGTTGGTGAACGACAAGAGCTCATGGTTGATGGAGAGGTATTTGTTCTTATCAATATCACTCATGCGTAAACTAATCATTAGATCGTGAAATATGAAGTATAACTTATTAACAAACAAAGGGAAAGTAACTTTATAAACATCATATAATTGTTGGATTAATTATTAAGATGTGAAACATTAGTTAAGAATAACAAAAGTTGGTAAGATAACCTTACGTGGATTGTTACTACACACAATCTTGAAACGTATAATGAGTCGTTTTGAGGCTTATAGGAGCCGCCTTAAACTCTCATGGAGCTTTCTGCGGCATTTGTGATATTTTAAGTACTTTATACCTCATATATATGACTTGGTGCGCTGACGATTTGAATATTAACTGAGTTATTTGAGATTCAACTCACCCTAAACTAGTTGACGTTGAGCTATACCAACACGGTGAGTTGAGCTCAAATCATGCTAGGCCTATGAACATGGTTCTTACTAGTATCTTTGAGCTAAATGAGCCCTCGAATCAAGCTCAAATTTTCATCAACCAGAGCTGAAGATTGGACCATGTAAGTTCATTTCAAACTGAGTTTGCAGTTTGCGTTTAACCTGAATGCAGACTAACTTTGAGTTTGAATTGGCTCGTTTCAATCAAATCTTGCTCGTGGAAACTCGAGCTCGTGAACTTTTTAACGGCATTTGATACAAACAGGGACAAATAGTGTATCTTTCGAAATATTAATGATGTAAAGTAAAAAAGTAGGAAAAAAATATGTATGCGGTGAAGGTGGATCGAACACCTGACCTTCAGATCTTCAGTCTGACGCTCTCCCAACTGAGCTATCCCCGCACGATGTTTTCAAATGTTTATTTAACTATATATAACAAACAGCATTCTGTATAAAAATAAAAAGTTGAATGCGGTGAAGGTGGATCGAACACCTGACCTCCAGATCTTCAGTCTGGCGCTCTCCCAACTGAGCTATCCCCGCAATTTGTTTTCAAACTTGTATCTATTGAATATAAAGGCTTGAAGAGAATACTGACTAAGATTTAACATCTTAATTCAGTGTTCAATGCTAGAACAAAAACAAATGATTTAACATCTTGATGATTAGTGACTAAGATTTAACATCTAAATTCAGTGTTCAATGATAGAACAAAACATCATGTTTCACATCGTTTTTGAGTTTTCGTTGCATTCGGAAGATTTTTCATGCCGGTTTATAAGTTCATGCATTTGGAGTTCCATTTATCCTCAATTATCAACCTCAGTTTAAAATTTAGAGTCGATGTCTCTACCTTTGTTACGTTGCTAGTACTTGAAAACAAATAAGACGACTCACCGAGCTCTATTAAAACGGCATGCACATACACAAGTATATGAATATGGGTGAGCCCCATAAATGGTGAATGATGGAATGTGTTTACATCATTGTTCACCTTATCTGGCCATCATCATAATGCCAATATGAACAAGTGAGCATGACCAGAGGCGGAGACAGGAGGGGCAGGGTGGGCACAAACCCCGGACGAAAAAAAAATGTAGTGTAAAAATTTAAAAATATCTGGCTATTTTTGTAATTTGCCTCCCAACGAACCGATTTGTAGTGAAGTTTCTAAATTTTTACAAAGCTAGCCCCTCGACCATAACTTTCAGGCTCCGCCCTGAGCATGGCTACAAAATTAAAGTGTTAGATGAATCAAAATGGTAAAGTGTTAGATGAATCAAAATGGTACAGAAGCTTACAAGATCAATATAACCTGTTTAAAACATGCAAATGGAGATGGAATAACATGAAAGTGAACATTCAGTCAACTTATTAACTTGAATATCTAATCATTCACACTTTGTAAATCAAACAAAACCGAAAGTACATTATCAGAAAGCGATATCAAAGTACTGGCAACAACTTCGCCAGACATTACAACAACTCAACAATAAACAAATAAAACCCGAAGAAAACAAAAAGAGAAACATTAATTATTTCATCTACTCTACCACCCTCGTCGAAAAGATGCACAACAACACATCAAATGTGAGACCTGTTGACCAGGAAGACATGCCGAAACCTAAGGTCAATCAAAAATCAAAACTTGCCACCAAATACCCTTTTAAACCAACTTCAAATGTTGTAGTATATCTTTTCAAGAATCCACATACCGAATTGCCTTAAAGCCGCTCGTGTTGTATACTAAAGAGGGTTATCTACGAAAATAACAGTTCCTCCTAAAGTTACCTTCTTGTATGCATATCATGAAAACTTCTATGCTGCAATCCCTGAAATAGTTCGCCAAAAACAAGTTATTAACTTGATGTTGTATGCTATCTTGAGAAGATTCTTGAGTTTGACAAGAAATTTTGTAATAAAATACCAATGTACGTATTCATTGTTCCGTTTTTGTCGTTTTATAATATATAATCTAACATAAAACTTGAGCAATTTTATCCATAATTATCATTATCTAAAACGGGTCTTTAAGCGGTTTTCTTACTTAAGAAATTATCCTAATGGGACATCATTTCATATTTCAATGGCTAAGATGTAAAAAGAAGTAAAATGACTAAAAGACGAAACAAACAGAAAAGTGAGTAGTGTATTCAAATAGAGTATGATAACATACCCCTATTAGTTTGTCTATTTGCAATGCTATAGTTTCCAACATCTTCTGAACTGTCAAGCCCGTAACTGAATGAACCAGAACCAGGACCATCAAGCTCATTAGACGAAGACTGCCAAGTCGGGTCACCATACATTGAACCCCCACGGTACATATTACCATAAGACCCTTCCTGTCCTACACTCGGTCCGTTTCTTCCAAGTCCAAGACCATAGTTACTTTCCGGACCCCCTATAGGCCCAATACTTCCACCATTGTACCCAGAAGAGTTCACTCCATTTTGAGTAGATATAGGAGACGAGCCCCAATTGCCCCCGTTTCCAAATACTCCAAACCCACCACTTCCTGAGCCTAAATACGCACCGGACCCATTAGGGCTCGTGAGTCCACCATTACCCCACATGTTTCTAGTTGATGAACCTATAAATGACTCATTCCTACCATTACTTTGATTATATCCAATAGGGGTAATGTACCTATTCGAGTTTCCACCAATATACGGGCTCATAACTCTCCCATACCCCATGTGGTTTGAACTCCCTCCAAATGCTCCAGGGCTCAAAGCGGGCTCAAGATTCATACCCATCCCATAGCCAGATGACCCAAATGGATTGAATCCATTTCTCCCAATAGGACTGAACTGACTATTGGTTCGACCTCCATAACCTCCTATCGACCCAATATTGAAACCTTGTGGGTAAGTACTAGTGAACAATGTGTTGGGTCGGGTTAACCCATAGTTAAACCCAACCAATGGGCTCCGGTTAGGCGCTGGTGATAATTCTTTTGGGACGGCCCGTTTGACTTCAACCATTTTACCATTGAGTTCATGGAAGGTTTTATGCAAGACACGGTCCACTGCTTCCTCTGAATCAAATGTTATAAAACCAAAACCTCTTGGCCTTTGAGTGTTGTGATCATACATGACTACTACATCTGTAATACCACCAAACTGATCGAAGTATTTCTTAAAGTCACTCTCGGTGACAGTAGATGCTAAACCTCCAACAAATATCTTCTTTGTACGTCCACCGGGACCCGGTGACCCTTGAATGCTGCCATTGACTCGGTTTAGTCCATTGTGGTCTTCCCTTGGAACTGCCTTCTTTGCTTCAACCTAAACACGCAAGTTATGAACTAAGGACTGTGAAATACGGAGTACATTGTTTCCATTACATAGTACTGTTTGGGTGTTTGGATATATAGATTGTTTTCCACTTATCAGTAGCCATTTTTCTAAAAAATGACTGTATTGTTCCTAAAGTATGAGAGAATGCTACTCACAATAAAAGGGTGTTTGGCATTGCGTTTTCAAAGTGATTACGTATATGATTTGCAATAATCAGAGTAGGATATCAACTACTACAGCAAAAAGGGTTGCTGGATGCCTGGATATACCGTTTGGATGTGCTACTATTGTCGAAGTAGTGATTAGTAAACTGCTTGGTGAATTTTGGGTATTTAAGGATTTAAATGTAAAATGACAAATATTAAAAAAAAAAAAAAAAAAAAAAAAAAAAAAAGTTTAGTTGCAGCAACTGCTTATTTAAAAGGTAAAAGAAAAGGTTTTTCCCGATTACGGATTATCTACTTGTAAAAGCAATGCCAAACAACGTGTAAATGCACATCCAAACACTCCATATCTAAACTAAAGTTTCAAACTTTTTAAAAACAAACTTACGGTTCGACCATCAATCATATGTTTATCCAAAACAACCCTCTCAGCAACAGCAGGATCAACAAACACAACAAAACCAAACCCACGAGCACGTCCAGTAATCCGATCCCTCATGATCACAGCCTCCACCACTTCACCATAACTACTAAAATACTCTTTCAACCGCGCCTCATCCGTATCCCACGATATCCCTCCAATGAACAACTTCCCGAAATCCCCTTCCATCTTTTCCACAATCCCATGTTGAATTGCCATCAAACCAACTACAATACCAAAAAAAAAACATAACACATCACAATCCTCATTGAAAAAAACATATGATCATTAATCCACACATAATTCTACACAATTCTACATAATTCAATACAAATAACATTAAAACAGATCAAAATGTGGATAGGAAAAAGATTAAAAATTTACCTTATCTAGATAAACTCAAGTAAAAAAAAGTGATCAGATTGCATATTCCTATAAACAAAGTATTCAAGAACTATAAATGGATCCATCAAACACTAATCTCAAGTAGATTGCATATTCCTATAAACAACAACCCATAATTCAAATAGATCAAATATATAAAAACAAAATCAAGAAAATGAATCTTGATGATGAACATGAACATACCATTAGTGGAAAGATTGAGATCTAATGAGAATTGAGACACAAACAAAGGAATAATAAAAAAAATAAGATGTGGGTTGTTGTTGTTCTAAAACAAAGGTAAGGTATATAGTTGATGTTTTGTTTTTTTTAATGAATGGTTTTTATATGTTTCTTGGTTATTCCTTCATAGCTACTAGTAGTACTTTTTTTTATTTTTTGTAAATAAAATGAAATGTATAATAAAATGTTAATGGGAATAAATAAAATAAAAAATAGTAGAAAAAAAAAAGAGAGAGAGGAAGACAGTGTGTTTTGGGTAATCTTCTGGTGTAAGAATATTTGAAGGAGTGAGTGATGACAGGAGATGATGAGCTTTTAAATCTTGGATTTCTATTATTTTATTAAATATTTATGGCTCCTTATTTTATTGTTTAAACTAAATCTACTTTGTTTTATTTAGTTTTTGTTTTACTGCTGATTTGGTGAGTAGTTTAACAAAAATTATTATTAAAGTATCAAGCTTGTTTTGTAAAAGTTGTTACTCACAGTATAAGTTTAATTCAACTCATAAAATTCAAAAAGCTTTTAGCAATATACTGTAATATTTTAGTTTAATGATACTTCATGTATCCTTTTTTTGAAAGTGAAAGTTTTATAAATACTGCATGATATACAAAGTCTTAAACACTAAACATAGACATTTCTATGAAGTGTTTGAAGTGTTTAAAGACATTTCTTAAAACATAAAGAAAACTGACATTAATAATAATCAAATTTACAATACAATTATATATTTCTTATACAATTATATTTCTAATCTCCTCCCATTGTTTTATGTATTTTATAATAATAAATTTAATTTAACTCAGTAATTTAGGCTATTTTTATGATGGTGATAGATCACCGATCACCAAGATTCCATCTCAGTGAATATTTCTAATCTCTCTCATTCTTTATGTATTTTATAATAATAAATTTAATTTTAACTGTAAGTTAGGCTATTATTTATGATAGGTGATGGATCACTAACACGTGATTCCATCTCTCACGAGTGATCCCAATAAAAGCCATCCAAACACCATGCACCATGCTTGATTTTCTACATAGTGGTGGTTCTGCCACTCTTATGTGTAATTTTTTCTTTTTAATAATATTATTTTTTTAAAGTGTGTGCGAAGATATTTGTATAAAATGAATTATTTTATATTTCGATTTGGTGGTGATCATAAAATGTAAAGCGTGGTGTAATAATAATGATATGCGTTGATGTAGAGGCGATGATAGTAATGACTAAAACTAGCCTTATGTTATATCTAAAGTTTTAATTTTAGTCATAAGTTAGCTTTAGTAAACACACTTCCAGATTTAGTGTGTATTATTTTGTATCTAAATAAACTAAAATCACAATATGAAGGGTTATTGTTGCATAATCGATTAAAACAACTTGCTTTTTACTTTCCTTTACACTTTAAAGAACCATACGTAATCATTACTAAGGTACTAAAGGTGTATTCTACTCTATGAATGATGGGTTATCCATCAAAGTTATTAACGAAAAATTGGGTATGCAATTTCTTCCTTATGAGGCTACCATACCCATAATGGTATGTAGCACCTTTAAAGGTTAAAGCAAAACAACTAGATAAAATATGCTAGTTTGCCTTTTACCATTTCGATGGTAATTAGTCTAGCTTCTAATTTAGTAACTCATATACAGTTAACCAACATTCATGTTTGTTACAAAAGGATTCATTCACCTAATGAAGGTAATGAAATCTTTATGGAAAATATGACGTCTGGTCATTGCTATGAGTTACATTAAATTTAGACATTCAAAATGTTCCTATTATACCTTTCTCATTCATGAAAAGGAATAGGATTGAGTCTAATGCTTCTCCATGGAAAGAGACTTGTTTGTCTTTTCGGTAAATTATTCTCGATCGAACATTTGTTTGAAAGCGAATGGAACAATTTATTGATCAAAGACTAAACTTAGTTTCGGTTAAATGTTGCAATTATACATTGAAAAGATTACAAAATTCAATTTTAGTATTTTCGATAATTAACCTTTTCAAGAAAATTAAACACCATGGTTCATAAACATATAACCATTTAATTTTCACTTTGAAAACTAGGATCAATTGTCATAATCTCATCGTCGTCGGTTGATGCGCTAGTAATGAACCTTATACAAAGTGGTAGAGCTTGTGCTCAATTGCTCATTGCTTTATGTATTTTATAATAATAAATTTAATTTTAACTGTAAGTTAGGCTATTATTTATGATAGGTGATGGATCACTAGTCACAGATTCCATCTCACGAGTGATCCCCAATAAAAGCCATCCAAACACCATGCACCATGCTTCAGATTTTCTACATAGTGGTGGTTTGCGCCACTCTTATGTGTAATTTTTTTTCTTTTTTAATAATATTATTTTTTTTTAAAGTGTGTGCGAAGATATTTGTATAAAATGAATTATTTTTATATTTCTGATTTGGTGGTGATCATAAAATGTAAAACGTGGTGTGTTGAATAATGATATGCGTTGATGTAGAGGCGATGATAGTAATGACTAAAAACTAGCCTTATGTTATATCTAAAGTTTTAATTTTAGTCATAAGTTAGCTTTAGTAAACACACTTCCAGTATTTAGTGTGTATTATTTTTGTATCTAAATAAACTAAAATCACAATATGAAGGGTTATGGTGCGTTTGGTATGCTATCATGAATGACAATAGATATGAGTTTGATAGTAGTGGTGGGTCCCTCATCTATGAAAGATCTATTCCTACATCTCTTGATGTATATGTAGTATGAATTATATATCTATTATTCATTACCATAGTGGTGGGCCCTCTCATCTTAAACAAACACCTTTAATCACTTTTATAGTAATAGTCTCATTCTCATAGTGAGATACCAAACGCACCCTTAATTTATTTGGCATTATGGCTGTGCACCTATAGAGTCTTGCCCTACAACCAAGATGTGAAACACAAGTTGAGTAAAACCATAATTAAAAACTCGAGAGATATAATTTGAATGCTAAACAGTTGCGTTAGACAATATATCTTTCACCATTGGTTTATCATCGCGACTAATAAGATGTATAATTATAATGAAAAAAAAAAAAAAAAAAAAAAACTCGCACATATCACATAACATCTAGGTAAAGGTTTGGTTGCTTTTCTTTTTGAACTAATGAGGTTGCTTGTAAATGTTTGATCCGGTGTTGGGTTTTACTAATCATAACAATTAAAGTAAACACGTAAACATCATCAAACCATGCAGTGAGTAATAGGAAAATACTTGTAATTTAATTAACCGAATTAAAAGTATATGCGTCTTTTGCGAATCAATGCAATTAGGGTTTATGAAAACCCCAAATTAAGATCAAGAACTAAGAAACCATAAACCCCAATAAATTGGGTTTAACAAATTCGACTACACCAAAAGTCGAATACCCAAGATATCAAACACAAGTGTATTTGCTCTTCGTTCTTGTACACACGTATTAGTAGCGAATCAATGAGAAAAGCTAGGTTCTTGAATCACAAATAAAACCAAACACTTGTTTCTTGGATTGGAAAAATCGAATCCCTTGGGGAGGGATGGTGTACATCGGCTAAACCAAGAGGAGAGGAGAGAAGAAAGAAATTAGGTTTCTAGGTGATCCAAGATTAGATTTATGAATACAAGGGGTTTGTATTTATAAGTTTCTAATAACTTGGTGACCAAGAAAAGATCATCCCTTGGGCTTGAAGACCCACGACCGGCCATAGGACCCAAGAGGGAGTTCTAGATCTTTCTTATCCACTAATTTCATCTCTAGTCCTTGTAGTTTACATTTAACGACCGTTAGCCTAAACTCGTTAAATATTAACTATCATTAAGTTTTATTTCGTGACAAATAATTAATAATAATAACATTTATATATATTAATTATTTTAACATCAACTCTCATACGTAATGTGTGCAATCCCGAAGTCTCGAGTTCGAATCCGGTCATCGATATTAATTTATATCCATAACCTTTCAGCCCCACTGGATATTACTTAATATAGTAATGACATTGGTTTAGTCTAGCTTAACACGCCTAATGCCCCTGATCGAATCGAGTATGGTCTCCTGGAAAACCATTTAATGATTCATCATTTTACTTATCCTTTTACTTCTAATATTTCATTAAGCGTGAATATGGATCAAGTCATTTCACAAGTTAATATTTTGTTTCTCGTTATATCGATTGAACAAGATTTACCAAATCATCCGAACATATTCGAGATAGATCTTGGGTAAGGCCTTACAAACATCTTGCCAATCCTACGAGGGCCCAAACAATATTATGCTTTGAAACAAATTCAAATGAGCAAATTCTCTTGACTACAAGCAAAACTCATGAACTTTGCAACACTTCTGAAAATAGCCCTTATAACCACCTTTTACGGATAGCGTTAGACTATTTCACACAAGTGCACTACATTCATAACATTTATCTGGTATCTCAAGTCTGAGGATAAATATACACGATTTACTTAATGACAAAGATCCATAAAGTGTAATCATGTTAAGTTGGGATCTGTCATATATTCAATTCATTGAATATCATGTGAATTTGGCATGCCCCACGCATCAATATACTTTAAGTATATTCTACTAAAACTCATATTTGTCTTAATTCAATGACATTCCCACATCATTGATCGACAACGGACTTTTAGAATAACATAAGTTATTCACGGATTAAACATGCAAATATAGGATATAATATTAAGAAAATGAAAAATAAACATAACCAATATTTTATTTCATTTAAATAATATTTTTTCAAAACATCTCTTATCCAAATACTAAATAGATCAATGCATGATAATACTGGTTAATGAATTATGTCTCAAGTAATGACAATCTTACTTGTTGACAAGACATAATTTCAACTAACTTTGATCTATTGGAATTTTGAGAATACTTATTTCAAAAATTCAACTAGTGAAGTTCTTGTATGTGTGCATTCAAAATATCTTGATATCACCACATAATATTTCATAAAGTGTGTGACATCCTCAACCACCAATTTATGACAATAAAACTTTCAAACATTTTAAAATTTAAAGTATTCTTATTCTTTATTGTATAATGCAACTATACTCTTAGTTGAGCACAACTAGCTCACATGGCCATCAACAAGGATGAAATCCTACCATGACTAGTATTGAGTGTCATCTCAATTAAACCGGCATCATTGTATACAACACAACAATATGCTCTTTAAAATTTCGTAAACTTCAATATCTACAGTGTAATGTTTGATGCGTTCAAACTTTCAAGTTTGTTAACTATGACAATTACGCAACAATTGTTGTATTGCTCATCCATAGAATTTTGAGAGAAACTCCAGGCTGAGGAATGTAATTATAAATTCAAACATATTTCATTAGAATATTCATTACACTAGTTATCTAATAACTTCATTAGATATTAATGTTGTCAAATCATCTTGCCTTCAAGCATGATACAACAATAACATGATGTACATGAAAAATCCTTGTGTAAAACAGAGATTACATTCATGTTCTACATATCTATTTTCCAAATGATATATCATGTTCTATTAGACTCATTTATTTACCGCACATGTTTATTAATAATAAACATATATTCCAAGGTTGTATGTCTTATTTTCTAAATTTTTCAAGTGAAGTTTCATTCCCAACTAGAGCATAACATTTAGTTTTAGATGGAATGCTACTGCCCACAACATATAAAATTTAAAGAAAATAAACATAATACTCCCACTAGCTTTCAGGAATACTTAAAAATTATCTTATTTTAATTTTAAACCAAAACTTGGATTTAATAGTTAAACATAAGAATCATCTCCTAGATGCATGCATATATCCATTCATGGATTCTTGCCGTTTGTACATTTCAAAGATTATGTGAATTCATAAAACTCCTTTCGATTGCTTATCGTCCTCGCATAAAGCAATCACACAAGAAATAGTTTAATATTCAATTGTCATTTTCATATCAATGAAAATAAGTATGACAATTATAATCATTATATATTTAATGTGCCAAGGAAAGAATATTCAATCACAGTTAATTGCTTAAGTGTAATTAATAATTTTGTCACAAGTCATGCATTAAATATATGTACAATATTTTGTGCATATGATTTCTACACAAATATTTAAACCACTAAGGTTTTCCTACTTTTGAAGAAACTCATCTTTATTAAGATAAACCAAGTTTCCAAAGTTGATTATCTTTATGGACATCATCTTAACATTCATAGTATGAATAATTTACCATAATTCAATATTAGGTAATATATCATTATGATTAACAGGTTTACCATGATCCTGTAATTCATATTTCTCATCATATCAAATATTTGAGATATCCTTGCGGATCTATGAATGAGAATTCCACCATCTTGAGGTCTATCATTTACATATTTAGCCTCATCATGTTATTCACTAGTGTGTTTTAGAAGATTATGTGTTTTGTAATTTAATCTCTTAAAGATCTAAACAAAACTCCCACTTGCTTTTGTAATTTAAAGACTATCTATAAATACTTTAGCAATTAGAACAACACTAAATTGTTTTCTTTTGGGATATTACAAATCACATTAACGATTCGTAAATCTTGTTCGTTAATAACCTACTCCATAAGTAGTTTTAACAAATCAGAACTTCAATATAAGACTCAATGTGATTCATCACATTCCATACTAAAATGGTGTCTTATTAATCTTCTAGGTTTTGAGTTTTATTAAGTATATCCAATCAATACCCAATTTCTAACCTTGATAACTTTTGGAAGAAAAGAGGATATAGTTATCTTGAATCAAACAATATGATAAAAGTTTGACTCTTCTAACTGAACATTCCATATACATACAGTTTTCATTAGAATTAATATTGTAAGATAATCTAACAATATGTAAGATAAACGTATTCCTTTTGGCTTACCTATTTACCAACCAAGTCAACTTAATGGTATAATAGAATATTCAATCCAATTGCATGTTTTATAACATAAGTATTCTTTGACCAAGTCAAAAGACATAACCGTTATAATATCTTACTTTGTATTATAAGTCTTTAAAAGACTTCATGTTTGTGACTTTTCAAAGAAACACATAAACATTTATAATTTTAAAGTAATTATGAACACTATATCTTGGTTTCAATTAATTAATTTTCAAGTTAATATACTATTTATGTCATTCCAAGAATACACAAATATTTAAAGTAGCATTAGATTACTTTATTTTAATTATGTCATTCCTTGAAGTATCCAACTTAAGAAACTGCAAAAGCAACCATGCTCGATCTCATGACAAGTGGAGATTTACCTTGAGATTACAAACTAGCCAAGATCCCACTTAACCTAAAATGTAACTTCAAGTGTTTCTACATTTTGAATGACATAAGACATAAAAGTAGTCTATGCTATAATCTTGACACATGTTCTTTTAACAAGACAATCTTATTAGAACGTTAATCTCTTACCTCACGATCAAGAGAATCCATTAATCATATTTGTATGTGTCGTTCCTTTGCATACAATAAATACTTCTCTCACTTGTGCATAGAACAACATTATGTAGTAGATAAACACCATGACATTCGTTTGTTTATGTGAGCAATATGATAGTGTCATAGATATATAAGCATTACGAGTAGATGTAGGACCACTTAATTATAAAGGAAACGTTCATGACTATCTTTGAGAATATGAATGTCTACATTTTTGAACGTAATGTATTATTTCAAGAAAATCTAGAAATAATCTGAGTTACTACCAAGATAATAAATCAGAACTCCCATGAATTAGACAACGTTACAATAATGTCTTATTCAAGAACACAATACTCCCACTGGATTTGACAACATTGCAAGTGTTTCATTAATAGTGAAAATAGCGTGCTATTACGTTGTTACTCCTTTGCAAAACCATTCGTAAAAAGTACTTAGGTACTAAAAGAGTGCATTCTACTATGTAGATGATGGATCATCCATCATGCTATTAACTTGAAAAATTGAGCATGCAATTTCTTCCATAATAGGTCTACTATCCCCACAATGGTGTGTAGCACCTTTAATTGGTCAAAGCAAAACAATTAGATACAATATAGTAGTTTGTCTTTTACCAATTTTGTGGTAATTAGTCTAGCTTCTAATTTAATAACTCATAAAACGTCATACATGTTTTCTAGTTGACCAAAATGTCATATAAGAATTCAATCACAAACAGAGGGTAATGAAATCTCTTATGGAAAACAAGGTATGCAATTTTCTTAACTATTAAAGGTTGATATGAGTTATATATTAGAATTTTGACAATTCTAATGTTCCTATCATACCTTTCTCAATCATGAAAAGGAATATGATTGAGTCTCACTCTTCTTCCAAGGAAAAGAGACTATGTTTGTCTTTTTAGTAAATTTTTCTTGATCAAACATTTGTTTGAAAACATAACTGGATAAATTTACCAAAGCCCAAACCACGTTTACGGTTTAATGTTGCATTAATACAATCAAAAGAATTAACAAAATTCAATTTTTTAGTATTTTCGATAATTAAATCTTTCAAGGAAATAAAATACCCTTAGGTCAATATTCATATTAACTATAGAATTTTCCTTGAATCTAGGACCCTCATTATCATAGTTTCACCACATCAGTTGATCTGCTAGTGATGAAAGTATAGAATAGGTAATTGTCGAAGAACAATAATTGACAAACAAGTTTTCAATTCCTAGAAAATATGGGTTTTACAATTTTGCCAAACAATTATGCAAAACGTAAGCATGTTTTATCCCATCTTATGTATTAAGTTATAGGTCTCTCTAACTAACTTAATTAAGTTGTCTAATTTAAAACTGCAAATTATTTAAGTTGAGGTCTCACACAACATAAAGATTCACCTTGTTATTGTAATCTAGTTCAAGGTCTCACATAACGTAAATTACAACTTCAAGTGTTTCATATCATTAGATGGCATAAACTTAAATTTTAAAGGGTACAATTTTGATGTGTAATCAAAACTTATGTATAAAGAAGCATGCATACATCTTCATAACAAAAAAAAATCAAAAATCAAAACCTTACTCATAGTTTTAAATTTCTAAGATTAAATTCTACAAAGTTTTAATCGATCGTTGAGAAACTTACAACTTTGCACTAAGATGCTTCGTACATAGAATAGTTATACTAGGTAGCTCCAAATATAACTCACAAAGTGGCGGAGAAGTCGGTCACCATGAAACATATTATGAATAACCTTCTTCTTTTGAGTCACAATTTAATGTCGAACTCTCCTTAAACCACTCACACAGGTTTGTTATAATGGGTGAGCCGTTCTAAACATTTAGTACAATCACATCGATCGATTAAAAGTTCAAGATTTAATACTTAGAAAACAAATCAAATTCGCCATTATTTAGTCCATTTAATTTTCTATTCTCAAAAACCCTTTTGCTTACTAACGTGTCATACAATATAAACAAAAGGCACTTTAATAAAATGAAAACGAACTCAAATAATATACTGGAATGGAATTCACACCCCAATTTACTGTTTTGCAATGAATGGATAGATCGTCATAGCACCACAATCACAGTTATATTGAGCGACCTAAAGTGTCGTTTAAAACCACATCGTTGGATATTTAATAAAAGCGTTCGAGAGTTACAACATAGGTCCCAAAAGTTTATAAAGTTTGCGGAAATATAAATATATTACAAGTCCAAACGATGTTTTGAAAGAAAGTGCCATAATGTACAATGATATAAGTCGGCGCCGCGACTCAAAAGGGTTCCTTAACCATGCCATGATGAGTATGCCTTAGTTACACGAAAATACATTGCTAAAACGGTCAACAATAATGTTGGTGAGAAATCATAGGTTTATGTAAATGTTTTATACGACTACGCAAGTATAGACCATGTATGACAATCATGTCACGGAAAAATGTTACAATTGCTATAAGTCCATGACACGAAACTAGACTGTTCATGATGTATGCCCCAACAGTGTGTTTGCGGACAACTCAATAATGTTATTAAATGAAATGCATCCGTATGACTAGTTGGGATTCACCAACCCGGATGGAGGAGTCACCCTCGATAGATCTATCCACTCACCCTCGCTTCTAAGATTAACGGTTCATGTAATATAATGGGGACTTTCAATTGGCATGTGGTAACTTAAGCAATGTAAATGAATTTAACATACTTGGTATCGTAATAAAAATGTTGTGCAATGTATTCTCCCCCGTAGGTTTGAAAATAATTATAAACATGTACGACGGGCTATGAAAACTCACTTGATAAATTGGTATAATGACAAGAGTGAGTACACCGAGATGTAGCGTGATACTTTAACCTTGACCTATTATGAATGATATGATACGTAATGAGTTATGATGTAATGTTATGCATGCATTTCGTATGTTATTTATACCATTTGTGAGTTTTGAAAATAATACTTATCGTCGAAAAATACTCTTTTGACGTCTTGACCATTCTTAAATTACTTTACAAGTATTTACGTCAAAATGTCATCCTACAATAGTTTATTAATGATTTATTGTGAAATTTTAACTTTTCGTCGTAAAATAATGTCGTTGGAAATTTCATGAAAGTGACAAAAATGGCCTCGAAAAGCTAGTCGTAAAATGGTGTACGTCGAACGTTAGGAAACGAACTCAACGGTTTTGGAAAGCTTGTATCAAAATCTAGAAGTTTTAGTACATGAGTTTTCGTCATAGAGGTCTCGAACATAAAGATAATAGAGGTTAAATATGGTGATTTTGTCCAAAATGTGGTTTAAAAGTGAGTTTCGGCAAAGTTTAAGCAACCGTAAATAATTTATTACAACTCCGCTATACAAACGGTTGGTCGTTTTGGAAAATATGCTTGGTGATCTCGATTTTATTAGAAGACATCTCGTTACAAAAAGTTCTACGTCATCATTAAAAATAGCCTTCAATATGGTCGTTTTGTTTACCGTAACACTTGTCTCGTAAAAATAATATAGTTTTCTTAAATAAGTAAAGTTACGGCAATTTTATGAAAGCGTGTATATTTTAGTCGTTATAAATCCGTTTTCTACGTATTATCGTCCTTAGCTTCGTATCAAAGTATACTAATATATTTTTGATAAGTCGAAATAATTTATAAAGCTTAAGACTCGTTTTTGACTCGTACAAAACAAAGCTGTTTCTTGAAATTTTCGAGAAAATATATATTTCGTCGTCAAACTTGAAAAATTCATAACTTCTTCGTTATAACTCCGTTTTAATCCGTTCAAGCGCCACGGATTCGTTTTAAAGTATATTTTCTAAATATCTAGGCCAAAATTCGTGTCTCTGTCGGATTTTCCAGAAATACAAAACAAGATCAGACCACTTTTATACTTGTCGAAAAGAGTTTTTCTCGTACTAAACCTATTCCAATCCCTTCAAAACAACTCCAAAGCTATTCTAATCCTACCATACACCTTCTTAGGGTGTCATGGGTTCCTAAACATCATCAAGACCAATATATAACAAGGGATAAATTATAGGATGACTTATATATATAAAACTCTAAAACAATGTTAAAAATGGTATAAATAACAATAAGTCTTGCATGCTTGCTAAAAAATGATGAAATACATATGAAATGAAAATGAAAGATGTAAAATGAAAGTGATATGCTTACAAGCTACTTGATGAGGTGATTAGAACAAGGATTAACCTAAACACCCTAGGTTTTTATTTCAAAACCTTTAATAAGAGTGTAACTAGATTGTTTTAAACTTGAGCTTGGAAAATTTTGATGATTTCTTCAAACACCTATGTAAACCGGTTATGGAGAGGAAGAAACAAGAGAAAACAACTTTTACTAACTTTGAATAAATGATGAATGAATGAGTGAAGTAGTTTGGAGTATAGATCTATACAATCAAAAAAAACTTACCAACCCAATAATGCATACCCCCTTGGTCGGCCAAGGGAAGTATAAAAAATATATATTTTTTTTTTTTATTGTGTAATATAATTGTATAAAAAGTGTAAGTAAAATGTATATGTAAATATAACTTGTAAGATTGTATATACATTAGTGTATTTAAGGTAGTTTTAGGTAAAAGTAATTTTAATAGATCAAAGTAAAGTATAATGAGATCATAAAATTGTAAAAATACATTTCTTGTAAAATTTGAGTGATATAATAATTATCGTGTAGTTTTTAAGAAAAACGTCGTAATAATATAAATTTAACGATTTATATACAAAATAAATTTAAAACACTAGGTAAACTCAAAATATAGTTTTTATAAACTAAATGTAAGTATAAAAATATATCGGGATCATTTTTGGAAGTATCGGATTAAATGTTCAAAATAATAACTTACGCGATAACGTTTATTTAATATGAATTTTACGCGTTTAATGTGAAATACAAAATCATGAATGAACTAACATGATGCAAATGATGCTAATGAAGTGTAGACTAAACTTAGTCTAAATGAAATGTTCGTGATGATATGATCATGAATTCGCCGCTAAACCAATAATGTTACGCGAATTTGGAACACGCAAACCTAGTTTACGATAAATGATGAAATTGTGAAGCATGAATTGTTTTGAGAAATGACCTGAAAGTACGGGTTGTCACATTCGCCCATCAAAAAGGAATTCGGTCCACGAATTCGATCGTTATTAGGTCCTACGGTGTTGTCGGTGAAAAGATGAGGATACTTGAGGCGCATCTGGTCTTCCGTTCCCAAGTAAACTCGGGACCTCTTCGAGAATTCCAATGAACCTTCACGATAGGAATACGACTTTGTTTCAACCGCTTGACCTCGCGGTCCATGATTTCGCAGTTCCTCCACAAAATTGAGTTTATCGTCGAGTTGAACTTCTTCCAATGGAATAACGAGTGATTCGTCCGATAGACATTTCTTGAGTTTGAAACGTGAAACGTGTTGTGTACATGACTAAGTTCGACGGAAGATCAAGTCGATAAGCTACGGGACCGACTCGCTCAAAATCTTGAATGGTCCAATGTACCTCGGGTTCAACTTCCGCGTTTTCCAAATCGTACCACGCCTTTCCAAGCGATACTTTCAACATAACTTTGTCGCCCACTTGAAATTCCAATGACTTGCGTCTAACATCTGCGTAACTTTTACGCCGACTTCGGCGGTTCGAGTCTATCTCGAATTTGAACTATCTTTTCATTGTTTCCGTACCATTTACGGACCCGATGAGTTGTGCGTCTCAACCTCGGCCCAACAAGCGGTGATCGGCACTTTCGACCATAGAGTGCCTCGAATGGTGCCATCTTTATCTTGGTGTGATAACTATTGTTGTACGAGAATTCTATCAATGGCAAATGGTTAGCCCAACCATTTCCAAAATCAATCACACATGCCCTCGGCATATCTTCTAACGTTTGAATTGTCCTTTCACTTTGACCGTCGGTTTGTGGGTGATATGTTGTGCTCATCTCTAATCGGTTCGAATGAATCTTGCAATGATTTCGAAGTTTGAAGTGAATCGACTATCTCATCGGAAATGATAGAAATTGGTGCACCGTGCCTCGAGACTATTTCCTTGACATAAAGTCTAGTGAGTTGTTCCATGGAATAAGTCTCTAATTGGTATGAAATGGGCTGATTTGGTAAGGCGATCAACAATTACCCAAATAGCGTCGTAACCTCCGATGTCTTAGGAAGTTTTGTAACAAAGTCCATTGTAATCGTTCCCATTTCCATTGAGGAATTTCGGTTGTTGGAGTAATCACGAAGGTTTCGATATTCGACTTTTACCTTAGGCGGTAAGGCATTTGCTAACGTACGTGGCAATCTCTGCTTTCATGTTCGGCCACCAATAAAGTTTCTTAAGATCTTGATACATCTTATCAGATCCTGGGTGAATAGAATACTTTGACTTATGCGACTCATGCATAATCAATTCTCGTATTCCGCCATACAATGGTACCCACATTCTATCCTTGAAACATAATACTCCATCTGCTCTCTTTACAAAACCATTTGCGTTTTCGGGCATACCATAAAGCTTTTCACTTGGTCGGTTTTCCTCCTTAAGTGCCTCGATCGTGCCGTGGATTTTCGATGGTAAAGGTGAATTAATCGTCATTCCTAATGATCGAACTCTTAAAGGTTTGGGTCTCTCTTTCCGGCTAAGAGCATCGGCCACAACATTGGCTTTTCGGGTGATACTTGATTTCACAATCATAGTCATTGAGTAACTCCAACCAACGGCGTTGCCTCATATTAAGTTCCTTCTGATCAAGAATATATTGTAAACTCTTGTGGTCCGTAAACACTGTGCACTTGGTACCGTAGAGGTAGTGTCTCCAAATCTTGAGTGCAAAAACTACGGCCCCTAACTCGAGATCATGAGTGGTGTAATTCTTCTCATGAACCTTAAGTTGTCGAGAAGCATACGCTATCACCTTCTCGTTTTGCATTAAAACAGCCCCAAGTCCTTTATGCGAAGCATCGCAATATACAACGAAGTTCTCAATTCCTTCGGGTAGTGCCAAAATTGGCGCATTGCAAAGCTTTTGCTTCAACAACTGAAAAGCAGCTTCTTGTTTCTTTCCCCATTCGTACTTCTTGTTTTTCTGTGTCAACTTGGTCAAAGGTCTAGCTATCTTTGAAAAACCTTCGATGAACCTTCGGTAATACCCGGCTAGTCCTAGAAATTGTCGAATTTCTGTAGGATTTGTTGGAGTAGCCCAATCTTTTACGGCTTCAATCTTTGCGGGATCAACTTGTAGTCCTTGACTATCAATGACGTGACCAAGAAATTGCACTTTGTGATTCCAAAAATCACACTTCGAAAATTTGGCATACAACTTCTCATTCTTGAGTAGTCTTAAAATCGTCCTTAAATGCTCTTCGTGCTCTTCTTTGCTCTTTGAGTAAATCAATATGTCGTCGATGAACACTATCACAAACTTGTCCAAATACGGTTTACATACTCTATTCATGAGATCCATGAATACCGCAGTGCATTAGTCAATCGAGCGGCATCACTTGAAACTCGTAATGACCGTAACGTGTTCTAAACGCTGTTTTGGAATATCCTCCTCCCGAACTCTAAGTTGATGGTAACCCGACCGAGATCAATCTTGGAGTAGATACTAGAACCTTGCAACCGATCGAACAAGTCGTCGATCACGGGAGTGGTAACGATTCTTCACCGTTAACTTGTTCAACTCTCTATAATCTATACACATTCGAAGGATCCATCTTTCTTCTTCACAAACAAGACCGGTGCTCCCAAGGCGAGGAACTCGGCCTAATGAATCCTTTGTCTAGAAGTTCTTGCAACCGATTAGACAACTCTTGCATTCGGATGGTGCTAGGCGGTAAGGTGCTCGCATGATTGGTGCACTCCGGGCACTAAGTCAATATGAAATTCTACTTGACGTGCGGTGGAAGTCTGGTAAGTCTTGGGAAAGACTTGAGAAAATTCTCGGACAATTGGTACATCTTCAAGTCGCTTCTCCTCCGACTTCTTCTCGGTTATATGGGCTAAGAAAGCAAAACAACCTTTCTTTATGTACTTCTCCGTTTTGATGCATGATATGATACTGAGTCTAGTTCCACTTCGTTCCCCACGAATAATCAAAGTTTCGCCGTTGTAAGGAAGATGAACAACTTTTTCATCACAAATGATTTTTGCACGATGTTTGGATAACCAATCCATGCCGATGATGACGTCGAAACTACCAAGTTCTACGGGCATAAGGTCTATGTTGAAGGGATGATTTAGAAAATTGAATGTGCAACCACGGACAATGGTGTTGGTGCTAACTACGTTACCATTAGCTAATTCAACGATGTATGATATGTCTAATGTGGTTGGTTTGATATTGAGTAAAGGTGCAAATGTAGTGGACACAAAACTTTTATCGGCTCCCGAATCAAATAAAGCGATGCGTAACGATTATTGATAAGGGCGTACCGTGATAACATTCGGGTCCTCCCTAGCTTCTCCGCCTCCTATGACGTAAGCTCTTCCTTGTGCCATTCCTCCTTGATTCGATTTCCTTGGTTCCTTCCCTTTTACATTCGGACTTGTAGTGTCCCGTTCTCGCAACCAAACAAAACATGTAACTTGTTGCGACTTGCAATCCCTAGTTCGGTGACCAACTTTCTTACAATTCTCACATGGATCGGGACATCGACCGGTTTGTGATGACTCAAACACCTATCACACTTAGGCAAAACCCCGAGTACCCTTTTCCTTCCTTTGGACCCATGACATAAGCCTTTGCAACCTCTTGTCTCTTGGGTGGTTGTTGAGTAGCATTTCTACCTCTGGTGTTGTCCCACTTTCGCTTGTTGTTGTTGCTATTGTTATTGTTGTAGTTGGTTCGGTTATTGTTGTAATTAAGCGGTTGTTGGGGTTGTTGTTGTTGTTTCGGTTGGTGTTGGTGTACTTACCTCTCTTCACTACCATGCCATAAGCTTCGAGTCACTCTAATAGATTCCTCGATTGTTTGTGGATCAAGCGAAGTCACATCTCCTTGAATAACCTCGGAAGTCCCCGATGAAAGCCTCTAGTAACTTCTCGTTATCCGAAACCATAGACGGGCATAACGCGGCCAATTCTTGGAATCTCCGAATGTAAGTGTCAATATCATACCCAATAGTTACTAGTTCATAGAATTCTGTCTCCAACTTCTTCACTTCCGTACGAGGACAAAACTTCTTAGTTACCAAACCTTTGAATTGCTCCCAAGTGAGCTTGAAAGCATTCTCCATTCCCATCGGTTGAGCATAAGAGTTCCACCACGACAATGCTCCATCAAGTAGTGTACTCGTAGCAAACTTGACCTTGCTATCATCCGGGCAATTACATAGCAAAAACACGGACTCCAATTTCTCAAACCATCGAACCATGGCAGTGGCTCCTTCGGTACCTCTAAACTTCGTGGGATCTCCACTTTTGAAATCCTTATACGAACAGCTTTTAACTCCGGATCCTCCTGCATTTCTGAAGAAGCAAGCCTAGCGGCTTGAAGGCCAGCGGCCTCTCGGCGGCAGCGGCGGCCACCGTTCCTTTCAATCCTTAGAGCATCGGCTATGCTATCATTCACCAACTTTTGAATAGCCGCTTGGGTCATTTTAGGTGTGGCTTTCTTTGGCGCCATTACTCTTCAAAATCACAAGATGAAACAATTATGAGAACTCGTAAGTAGAAACAACCATCACACAAATATATCCACAACCACAACATGCATAAAGTAAATGGAATCACAACGGAACAATAACGAAATATCACAAATATAATCACAACACACGTGGATAATATACATGAAAATTTCGGCCTACATGGACCGATATCATAGATAATAAAAACCATTCCTACATAGTAGAGTCAATACTTGATACATTTGTTTGTACAACAACCAAAAGACAACAAGTTCTTTAAACTACGTCACACACCTCGTGACTAGGATAATAGTAGTCAAAACTATACATGATAAAAGTCTACACAAGGCACCTCATGGTGCTCACGCTCGATCACGAAGATCTCGAACACGAGTAGTCAAGCTAGCAACCAAACTCCTCAACTCTCCAATCGACCTGTAAGGTAACTATACTCTCACGAGCTAGTGACAACTCCACATGCTGACGTAACTCATCTGTGCCATCTCGGCTCTGTCGTATAACTCAGGCATCTCCTGCCTCAACTCAGCAATACGCTCCCTGTTCTCTAACTGCCTATTCTCTAAACCCTGATGTGCTAAATCAATCGAAACCCTGCCTATCACCAGGCCCTCGACCTCCTCCTCAATGGTCTCAACCCTATCTAACGACAGTTCCTCCAACTGCCGCGACATCCTATCTATCTGTACCTGCTGGCTATCTATACGAGCTCCTAACGCCTCGGTAGAAGGCTGTCTAGCAGTCGCAGCCTTAGAGCTCTTGCCTATCTCGAACCTAACAGGCGGTTCGGGTTTTGTAGATGGTGGTGTAGGGATGTCAAAACGAGCACGTTTTTTGAGCAGCAAGTCTGATGTAGGTAAAGGATCCCTAAGAAAATACGATGAGGATGATGATGATGATAGTAGTGGTGATGGTGGGTGTATCGGGTCGTGGCGGGGCTAACATGTGGAGTAGGTGCGACGCCTCCTCAAAGGGTTCGGTCTCCGTGTCGGTCATAATAAGTGGAAAGGCTGGGTAGAGCCAATCGAAGATAAGATCTCGGTGGAGTGCGATAAGGCATCATCCATGTTAGGGTTAATGGGACATCTTCCGTGTTAGTGTCCGGTGATATAGTGATGGGATGTGAATCAAGACATCTCTGTGACAACCGATGTGAAATGAAAGTAAATAACTCGAATAAAGTGTAAATGAATCCGCATGAAAAGTGAATATGCACTTATGATGAAATGATGAGATGCTATGATAATGTAGCTATAGTCTAGGGTCAATGATGCAACCTAGTTCTCTATAAGCGTAGCTCGGTACCAATCTGTCACACCCCAATTTACTGTTTTGCGTGGAATGGAATTCACGGGGATAGTGTCATAGCACCACAATCACAGTTATATTGAGCGACCTAAAGTGTCGTTTAAAACACATCGTTGGATATTTAATAAAAGCGTTCGAGTTACAACATAGGTCCCAAAAGTTTATAAAGTTTGCGGAAATATAAATATATTACAAGTCCAAACGATGTTTTGAAAGAAAGTGCCATAATGTACAATGATATAAGTCGACCTTGCGACTCAAAAGGGGTTCCTTAACCATGCCATGATGAGTATGCCTTAGTTACACGAAAATACATTGCTAAAGCGGTCAACAATAATGTTGGTGAGAAATCATAGGTTTATGTAAATGTTTTATACGACTACGCAAGTATAGACCATGTATGACAATCATGTCACGTAAAAATGTTACAATTGCTATAAGTCCATGACACGAAACTAGACTGTTCATGATGTATGCCCCAGCAGTGTTTGCGGACAACTCAATAATGTTATTAAATGAAATGCATCCGTATGACTAGTTGGGATTCACCAACCCGGATGGAGGAGTCACCTCGATAGATCTATCCACTCACCCTCGCTTCTAAGATTAACGGTTCATGTAATATAATGGGGACTTTCAATTGGCATGTGGTAACTTAAGCAATGTAAATGAATTTAACATACTTGGTATCGTAATAAAAATGTTGTGCAATGTATTCTCCCCCGTAGGTTTGAAAATAATTATAAACATGTACGACGGGGCTATGAAAACTCACTTGATAAATTGGTATGATGACAAGAGTGAGTACACTGAGATGTAGCGTGATACTTTAACCTTGACCTATTATGAATGATATGATACGTAATGAGTTATGATGTAATGTTATGCATGCATTTCGTATGTTATTTATACCATTTGTGAGTTTTGAAAATAATACTTATCGTCGAAAAATACTCTTTTGACGTCTTGACCATTCTTAAATTACTTTACAAGTATTTACGTCAAAATGTCATCCTACAATAGTTTATTAATGATTTATTGTGAAATTTTAACTTTTCGTCAGTAAAATAATGTCGTTGGAAATTTCATGAAAGTGACAAAAATGGCCTCGAAAAGCTAGTCGTAAAATGGTGTACGTCGAACGTTAGGAAACGAACTCAACGGTTTTGGAAAGCTTGTATCAAAATCTAGAAGTTTTAGTACATGAGTTTTCGTCATAGAGGTCTCGAACATAAAGATAATAGAGGTTAAATATGGTGATTTTGTCCAAAATGTGGTTTAAAAGTGAGTTTCGGCAAAGTTTAAGCAACCGTAAATAATTTATTACAACTCCGCTATACAAGCGGTTGGTCGTTTTGGAAAATATGCTTGGTGATCTCGATTTTATTAGAAGACATCTCGTTACAAAAGTTCTACGTCATCGTTAAAATAGCCTTCAATATGGTCGTTTTGTTTACCGTAACACTTGTCTCGTAAAAATAATATAGTTTTCTTAAATAATAAAGTTACGGCAATTTTATGAAAACGTGTATATTTTAGTCGTTATAAATCCGTTTTCACGTATTATCGTCCTTAGCTTCGTATCAAAGTATACTAATATATTTTGATAAGTCGAAATAATTTATAAAGCTTAAGACTCGTTTTTGACTCGTACAAAACAAAAAAGTTCTTTGAAATTTTCGGAAAATATATATTTCGTCGTCAAACTTGAAAAATTCATAACTTCTTCGTTATAACTCCGTTTTAATCCGTTCAAGCGCCACGGATTCGTTTTAAAGTATATTTTCTAAATATCTAGGCCAAAAATTCGTGTCTACTGTCGGATTTTCCAGAAATACAAAACAAGATCAGACCACTTTTATACTTGTCGAAAAGAGTTTTCTCGTACTAAACCTATTCCAATCCCTTCAAAACAACTCCAAAGCTATTCTAATCCTACCATACACCTTCTTAGGGTGTCATGGGTTCCTAAACATCATCAAGACCAATATATAACAAGGGATAAATTATAGGATGACTTATATATATAAAACTCTAAAAACAATGTTAAAATGGTATAAATAACAATAAGTCTTGCATGCTTGCTAAAAAATGATGAAATACATATGAAATGAAAATGAAAGATGTAAAATGAAAGTGATATGCTTACAAGCTACTTGATGAGGTGATTAGAACAAGGATTAACCTAAACACCCTAGGTTTTATTTCAAAACCTTTAATAAGAGTGTAACTAGATTGTTTTAAACTTGAGCTTGGAAAATTTTGATGATTCCTTCAAACACCTATGTAAACCGGTTATGGAAGAGAAGAAACAAGAGAAAAAACTTTTACTAACTTTTGAATAAATGATGAATGAATGAGTGTGATTAGTTTGAGTATAAATCTATACAATTGAAAAAATTTTACCAACCCAATTAATGCATACCCCCTTGGTCGGCCAAGGGGAAGTATTACAAAATATACTTTTTTTTTCTTTTATAATTGTGTATATAATTGTAAAAGTGTAAGTAAATGTATATGTAAATATAACTTGTAAGGATTGTATATACATTAGTGTATTTAAGGTAGTTTTAGGTAAAAGTAATTTTAATAGATCAAAGTAAAGTATAATGAGATCATAAAATTGTAAAAATACATTTCTTGTAAAATTTGAGTGATATAATAATTATCGTGTAGTTTTAAGAAAACGTCGTAATAATATAAATTTAACGATTTATATACAAAATAAATTTAAAACACTAGGTAAACTCAAAATATTGTTTTATAAACTAAATGTAAGTATAAAATATATCGGGATCATTTTGGAAGTATCGGATTAAATGTTCAAAATAATAACTTACGCGATAACGTTTATTTAATATGAAATTTACGCGTTTAATGTGAAATGCAAAGATCATGAATGAACTAACATGATGCAAATGATGTTAATGAAATGTAGACTAAACTTAGTCTATATGAAATGTTCGTGATGATATGATCATGAATTCGCCGCTAAACCATTAAGAGTTACGCAATTTGGAACACGTTAGTTTAAACTCGTTAAAAACCTAGTTTACGATAAATGTTGAAATAGTGAAACGTGAATTGTTTTGAGAAATGACACGTACTTATATTTTTCCCATAATAATTGTCAAACTTTGATTTTTTGAGTCTTTCTTATTCAACTTTGACCATTAAAATTTTTATTTGTGTTATATAATACTTAATGAAAATTATACCAAATTAAAATACATTTAAAACTCAATTTATTCATATATTTTCATCAAATATTATATAACAGAAATAAAAATATTTATGGTTAAAGTTGAATAAAAAAGACTTAAAAAAGTTAAAGTGAACAATTATTATGGGACGAAGGTAGTAGTAATTTAGACAAACTACACTAATTTAAGTTTTAAGATTTAAGTTTTAAGAAAATAGATGCATTCTTTGTAAGTAGTTGGGATATTTCTACATGTTTAGTTGTGCACCTATAGCTTTTTTAAGGTGAAAAGTGAACAAGATTTGCTATCTAAAGATGTTTCTCGTTAGTTCAATTAGTTTAACTCGTTGTAAGTTTAAAACAAATTTTGTAACTTATTCACTTCGGTACGATTACATATATTAATCTTACCATATTCATATCATGCTGTTTCCACTAATATGTGCACCCCGAAAAACAATGTGTGATCTTTGTGTTTTTAAAATTTTCTCAGCACAAAATTATGTTCAGAACTTTATAAGAAACTTTGTTTGTTTGTTTTGTAACATGTTTAAACAAAAAAAAAAAAATTGTCAACTACGTAATAATCAAGTTTTGTAATACACTCTTTAGCTTTATGCTGCCGTAGAATCTTTAACTTCTAGTTTTTGACATTTTGACATCTATTTGTTCATACTTTAATTAAATTTACTATATTAGGTATAGAGTATATAAAACTAGAAATGCTTATAAATAAACAATACTATTACCTAAGCAACCTTGATATCATCATCATCATCATTTTTAAAGACCTCGTAAACTATACTACAGTTACTGTTTTACGGTTTGTATGTTGACATTTCTTTAGATTATCAATGGATTTTTTTTTTTGAATGAAGATACATGCATGACACATACTTTATTATGCAATTATTCGTATACAATTATTACTTAGATAAAGTACGTGATAACATTATTTTCTTAAAGTTGGTTTCGGATATAACATTCATTAATCGTATTAGTTTAATATCATACTCATGTTATCACTATTAATTGAGTAGTATTTCAGGAATAATATTTAAAATTGTTTTATAGAAGTTTCAATATACAAAACACAGTGTTTTTCTTAGCTTTAGAAGGTAATAAAGGGCGAGACAAAAAAACGTGTGTTTATATTGGAGAGGTGACTTCTACGCAAATTTTGTAATCCATATATCATCATTTCTCCTCATTTTACTAGACGGATGGTTGTTTATTAAAATAATAATAATAATAATAATAATAATAATAATAATAATAATAATAATAAGAGAAAATTACCA
Source organism: Chrysanthemum lavandulifolium (assembly GCA_022545495.1). NCBI lineage: Eukaryota > Viridiplantae > Streptophyta > Magnoliopsida > Asterales > Asteraceae > Chrysanthemum > Chrysanthemum lavandulifolium. The sequence goes on from CM040242.1 coordinate 57,973,912, forward strand.
AAGTGACTTTTTTCAAGCCGCCATCTGCTTTTAAGATTTTTTCTGCGCTCTTTTTCAAAAGAGCCCACGCCAACCGCTTCAACCGTCAATTTATACATTTTTCGACACGTGTCATTCCTTTCGATCGCTTCAATCGCCGATTGACCGCTCAACCGCCGATTGATCGCCACCGCCGACTCCACCCAAATTTTGCCACGTCATTCTTTTTGATCAGAATACGAAAGTCTTGGGATGAGCAGGCCGGTTGAGCATTTTCTTTTTTGTTGAAAGCCTTTAAAACTGACCACCACCGAAAAGTTCTCTTTAATTTTCTAATAATAATAATATCTTGTAAATCCTAGATTCTTCTAATAAAGTGATGTTTCATAATAATAATAATAATAATAATAATAATAATAATAATAATAATAATAATAATAATAAAGCAAGACAAAGTTTAAATGTATGGATATTGGGTATGAGTTTCTCCTTTCGCTCTCTCTTCGAGAACTTGAGAAGGACGAAGAACCTTACTAAAGTCAGATTCGACGATTACACGACTCAAGACATCGCAAGACGTATTATGGCTCACATTTTTAATATAATTGGTTTATTATTCTTTAGAGGCAAAACCAGGTTGGCTTTCTCCGCTCCCACTAATTTTTCAGAATCCTATTAGCTTTTAATAAAGTGATGATTTATAATAATAATAATAATAATAATAATAATAATAATAATAAAATATAAAAATAAAAATTACTTTTTATTGTTCATATATTCTCACATGAAGAACAAAGTTTTATAGTATATCTTTTCCATCCTTTATTATATCAATATACAAACATAAAAGTCTATAACTGCTTTGTATTTTTGTTTGCCTTTAACAAGAATGCTTGAATTTTATGTAAGCTATAACTGCTTTGTATTTTTCTACTTTTACAACTTAATTTTTGTCTAAATTTTCACATACATTTATATAAACGAAATTTTATAGTACATAATATTCATGTATTCTCACGGCAATATGTGATTATAAATATGAAAATGAAAGTGCAGATTACTTCGACATGTAATAATACACAAGATTATACATATATAAACGACTCATTTAATTCTTTTATACAGTCTGAGTAAAGATATATGGAACTTTATGTTAGCATATCATTACCGAACTTTTGGTGAGTTGATATTAAGCGGTACAATGCTTACACTTCAAAAAAAATTATTTATGTTAATGCAACTTATGTCAATTCACCATGTGTGCACGACGGTTTAAAACAATTTATATAAACATATTTTCTTTTTGAATATATTAGTTTAAAAAAAATACTAATTTTAATAATATTCTTTTCAAAATTTAATACGATCATTCGAGCTTAACTAAAAAGAAGAAAAAAATTGTTTGATTGACTAATAAAAAGACTAAAATACACCGTTGGTCCCTAAACTCAGACGGAGGATTGCAATGGATGAAACCGGCATATTCATCGTCGGGGTCCCTATTTCAAGGTTTCACTCGCTACAAGTCCCTTCGACCATTTGCCGTTAGTCGAGGACATCTCAGCGCTACATTTGTCTTTAGTCCAAGGGCAATTTTGACATTTTACCACCGTCCATTAATTACTGTACAACCCACTTGTTTAACCAACAAGGCCACAAGAAACATCTCTAATAAAAGGAGCATTTTATCACCACTCATCCTTTATCTTTCCTAACAACTAAAATCCTATCTTCTTCACCGACAGAAAATCAAAATGGTGGTGTGTTCATGCAATGTAAGGGCCGTGATTAGAACATGTTGGAACACAACGAACCCCGACAGAGGTTCTATGCCTGCCCAAGACAGTTGGGACACTTAATTTTATTTCATATTGATTAAAGTTTGCATGTAGTGGTTTACCTTAAAATGTGTTGATTATGATAGTCTATCCGTTTATTATAATTGTGATTTTATACAAGTGGGTTTAGTTTGTGTTTATGAGGCAAGTAGATGCTAACATATTGATTATCAATTATAGGCTACAACATGTCCATTCATAGGGTGGTACGATCCACCCATCCAAAGGAGAGCAAGAGATGTGATCATCTACTTGCAGAGAACAATCTGTGAATGAGGCGGCATTACAAGAATACGGCCGCCTCGCTTATGAGACTATGGAGGCGGTCAACGCCGGTGACCGGGCAACGAGCTAGATGTCGCTACTGCGCCTTGGCCGATCTCCTTGTTGAGAAGGAGAAAGTTTGCCGTCTCAAGAACTTTTGTGTGTTGTCTTGGATGATCATCTTCTTGGTTTTTCTATGGTTCTTCTACTGGGTTTAGATAGGTACTGGTTTTAGTGTTTTGAATCGGTGGTAGATGGTGCAGTTGTGTTTAAGAAGTTTTAGAGTACGTTGACTAAGAATAGTCTTTTGGTGTATAATGTTTGGTCCTTGTACAGTGTTAATATATTTCTTTTATGCTTTGGTCCTTATACGGTGCTGCCTTTGCTAGTAGGTCCTTTGCCCCAAGAATATATATATCACTTGCCACACAAATGGTCAAACTCATTACAGAGATACGAGTTTCAAAGATGGATGAATGATGAGAGATGGATGAACAGACACCACTTTCGAGTATCAACATAAACTTGATGTATGGTGTTGTTCATCCATCTTTCATCCTTCATTCCTGTTTGTGATGATAGAATAACCGTATCCAACTCGAAACCCAGATCCAAGTATCAAAGATGGATGAATGATCGGTGATGGATGAATGACACCATTTCGAGTATCAACATAAACTTGATATGGTGTTGTTCATCCATCTTTGATCCTTCATTAGTGTTTGTGATAATACAATAAAAGAACCAACTCAAAACACGTATGTATGAAGACTCTAAAACAATACAATAAAACACAATTAAACCCATACACTAAAATGACATGATTTCATACATAACGAAATGGATATATTTCAAATGCATAAAATTTTGAGTCTACAAAGTTTAGAAACATACATTGTTTAAACACAACAAATATTGTTTAGGGAATACATATTCGATGGATAACATTGGCTTTCATATGCTTAACTAGCATTTTTTGTGAAGAAAGCTTTCGCTATAATCTTGGTCTTAGTCCAAAATTGCTTTGAAGACCCACGTAAGCAAAGATCAACTTGACTTCAGATTGAGACCGACCACACTTGATTGATCATTACCGCATAGTTGTCACCGTAACCTTTGCCTTCTTCTTTGTTGTAAGTTTCTACCGATGAACCTGTTTTGAGACTCGCTGTGTAGTGCCTTGACTTCTGTAACACCTCCTCGCCCAAGACATGTTTTCTTGTTGTGACCAAGATTGCCACAAATACCACAAACCACACTCTTAATAGACCGTGACAAGTTCTTGGATTTTCACAATTATCATTTTCAAGAAAAGCCCGGTTCTTTTCTTTCGTGGCCTACCTAATGGTTTATGATGTTTAGGTGGAAGAATGGTTGTAGGAACTCGTGACTTATACCAATGCTCATAACCGCTTATTGGTTGGATGTGGTGTTTGTAAGTTTCTTCCCAAGTCTTAAGCAAGTAACATGGATGAACCCATGATTCAATGATCCTATTTGCATTCCATTCAACCTCATACACCGGTGGGTAGCAACAACATGTTTACATGGCATACCAGAAGCTCCCATCTTCTACATGTACAAGCCCTAGCTTCAACATTCACCGTACACTTGTCTCCCATCCACCGACCTCATACTTTTCTCCTTCAACCCGTAAGCGGTGTACTTATAAGCCTCTTTCTTGATTGCATCTAACATGAGTGTTGCCTTTGGTGTTAATGGTCCCAAGACATTTTTGAATCACGTTCACAACGCTCACTATTCTTTTCATACAAGACTTCTAATGTATTCCAAAGCAAGAATGATCGTTTGGTGCCTACCTCCCACTAGTTTCCCATTGAACACCTCACACATGTTATTAAGTAGCACATCGAATGAGCCTCCCTACAACTTGTTTGGTTAGGTTCCTTAAAATGTCGAGAACAAAAGATGTACAAGTAGACATAGATTTGGTTAGGTACACGAAAATGCGACCTTGACCAATGAGTTGGTGGTATCTTACTTAACCAAGCATGGGCGTGTTCGCTAAAACTCTTGAATTCCAAGATGGTCGCTTCAAATTGTTGGATGGTTGTTGTCACGCACATCTCCACAAATGTTCCTTGTATGCTTTAGCATTCCATTGCAATTTCATATTATCATGGATGTGCTTCAAACAATATTTGTGTTCAAAGACTAGGAATATACGCTAACGCGGAATGATACCCCGCACAAATAAACATCAATTCCTTACTAATACAATTTGCATATAACGAAAATACAAGTGATTCTAATCAACAAAATGGTAACATCACCTTTGCATGTCGCCGATAAAAGTGTAGTTTGAGTTTCGTTGCAAGTCAAGATCATCTCTTAGACATTCAAGAAACCAACCATGAGTCTTTGCTTTCACCCTGCAACTGCAGATGCTACATGGTATATTCCATTGTTGTTGTCTATACCGATCGCTATTAGAAGTCGCCAGAAAATGACCCTCATAAAAGCACCATCTAACCCCAACAACTCTCTTTGACAAGCTTTGTATCCTTCCTTCAATGCGCCTAAGCATACATACATTCTCTTAAAACTCGTTGGACTTGTTGATCCATTGCGGCTTGTACACTTATCCTAACTGTTGTATCCGGGTTAGTTTTCGCAACTCATCAACATAGTCTCTTAAAAGGGTGTATCACCGCTATGATCACCCCTAATCTCATTTTCTGCCTTGTTTTTGCCCTTAATGCTTTTTGCATAGACACGGACTTCAAATCTGCATCGAAATGATCTTGAACAAATTTCGATTGGAATATCCGATTCACTTGAACTTGGTCAACTATTTGTTTCAAAGAAACTTGTAGTCACAAGCTTTAATGTCTCTTGATTGAAACATCCGTGTTCATCCTTGAAAGTTCGAACAATCCATACATCTTTATCTGTATTTTGGCTACATACAACAACCATCGACACTGCTGTTTGCTCCTTGCGCTTCGCAAATACATATCCCTACCGAGGTTTCTAGTTATCGGACCATTTCTCCTATTCGGGAATGCGCCACCGAACCTTCTGTTATTCCACAAATGTATTTGTCCGAGACACCTAACCCTAATTTCTATTTGTCATTCTTAATTAGTTGCAATTTCCTCCTAGTCTTTATTGAAAGCATGTAGATCCTATCTTTCACTTCTTTGCGCTACAAAACTTTGACCACGTAAAAAATATTTCGTCCTCTGTTTCAGGTCTTTCACTTAACTTTTGTTTCTTGTATGTCCTCAATTTGTTCCTCCTAATAACATACTCATCCTCATTCTCGTAACCACTTGCAAAATCAAGATCATCTAATGATCCAAGTCATTTTTCTTAAAAAATCATGTGGTAGTCATGGTGGTACCTATAGATGGTAAATCTGTAGTCTCGGTCACTTTGAACAGATTAACTTCAAAATCAGGCTCCTCAAAAGTATTAGGCTCATCGACAACTGTGTTTCCATCACCATTGTTCTCAATATCATCATCGTGACTCATATAATTGTCCGTCTCACTCACATTGTCATCACTTACAACTTCATTGATTTCACCAACCTGCACATATTTACCTTTTTGGATATGATCCACATGATTACATGTTTCCTCCTCATGATGACCAAACTCTTGATCATTTTGAGATACCTTCGTGACTATCTATTTGGATATGCTCAACATGTGTATCTATATGTCGTTGACATCACCGCAACATCTTCAAGATGATGACGCCTACAAATTGGAAACAAGGGTTGTGTTTTTCGCATCCGACTAGATTGTACCAAAGTATTGACTTCCAAAGGTTGATCAGAACCTCACATAAGTCCTCTACCACGACTTATTAACAATGTTTTCTAAGAACAATTTCTTTGAGCAATATGGAACAATAGCAAGAGTCGCTTTTTCTTTGTTGCATCCACATCACCAATAATCGCCCTAATAGACTTTGGTAACATTTGATCAACGTCCAATGTTGTCTTACCATTTTCAACATAAACCTCTATCATCTTATGGTCATCAACAAGATCTTTCAATATTTCTAAATTAGCACTCTCACTTAAGCTATACAAACCATCATCTAAATTACTACCAAAGCTTAACAAAGTAATAGTAATTTTTGAGCCGAGCTCATAACCCAATTCATACATAAGCACGTCCAACTCTTCAACCGACACACTATCAACATCAACCAAATCAACTAAACTTTCCATACCTCCAACGATATTCTACTGTGCCAAGATTTAAAGACACCATCATGATGAACCCTCATACTAAAAATTTTAGATCTACCACCAAAACATGTCAATATATGTTTGAAGCATTCTATAAACTTAATTGGGAAACAATAAATACCACAATTACAAATTCCAATGATCAGAATCAACAAAAAAAAGTACAGATTTCTTCCAGTGAGTCGATAGACGGTATCATCAATCGGATAACTGATTGTCTTCTTACTTTCCATAGGGTAAAGTCCATGTTTCGCTTTTATGATCGATAAATGGGGTTTTGTGACATGCAATTGTGTTTGTGAATTCGATAATTTTGTAACGAAAGTTCGGGACGATTGATAACATGACTATGTGTTTATCAGGGCGGGAAGAGGTTACATTACCTGTGGCCAAGGTTGTAAAAATCGCTAGGCGCTACTAAGACGGTCAGGTAGGGCCTAGCGATTAATCGGTTAGGCGGGGATTAATCAAATTGGAATATTTATGCACAAAATTGTAATATTATATTTTATATTATATTATATGTATGAGATAAACATAGTGCATCAAAGTTCAAATATTTCAAGTGTTCAAATATAAACATAATACATAATTCTTCAAAGTTCAAAGTCAAACATAAATATTACTCGGTTTATTGACCATTTTTAAGCGATTTTTGACCAATTTTGTCAGATTAATCGGTTTGTTGACCAATTTTTAAGCGATTTTGTCTGATTTTAAAGCGATTTTGTTGACCTATTTTTAAGCGATTTTATCCGATTAATCCGATTAGACCGATTTTGTCAGATTAATCGGTTTGTTGACCGATTTTAAGCGATCTTTGACCAAACCGATTAAATAGGCCGATTATGATAAATCAAGGCGCTTAGTGACCGATCAACGATTATGCGGGGATTAATCGGCCGCCTGGGCCGATTTTTACAACAGAGCTGTGGCAATAATTAAGAAATTTTAATTGAAATATGGAAATGTCAAAATTGCCTTGACTAAAGACAAATGTAACGCCTGAGATGTCCTCGACTAACGCAAATGGTCAAAGAGACTTAGAATGAGTGAAAACCTGAAATAGGGACCCCGACGATGAATATGCCCGGTTTGCCTCATCGCGATCCTCCGATACAAGTTTAGTGACCAACGTGATTTTAGTCTAAAAAATCAATTTCAAAATTGAGCTTCTTCTTCAAACATAAAGTCTAAGATTGAATTTCAATTTGGTCAAAACTTGAGAAATTTGATTTCCTTACAAAATGCCTACAAAATCAATTTGTCATAAAATAACCTTAAAAAAAGAGGAGGTTATTTTAAAAAGTGTGGTGACTAAATTTAAATTTCAAAAACTATCATCATATAATAATAAATGCACTTCCATCTATTTTTAAAAAAAAGTTAATATCTCAAAACTATTAATCGGTAATAATATATATATATATATATATATATATATATATATATATATATATATATATATATATTATCGTAACAAGCATTTAATTGTCATTTAATAGATGGACATTTTGATATTTTCAAAAATATTACTTTTTTAACTCTTTTCGCATTCTTGGTATTTTTATTTTTAACTTTCTTTCATTCTTGAAACTTGTATGATAAATCACATCTGATTTAGCTTTAATTTGAAAGTTTGAACATTTAAAGGCTTTAGCAAATGAACATAAGTCTTTCTACAAAATCGCAAAAATTTCACAGTTTATTTTACTGAAAGTTACAACTCAAGAGTTTAATATTAACTGAACGAAAATTCGGAGCTGCTTACAACATTGCAATTCACCTTGATTAAGTGAAGCTTTGCTATGAGAATGAAATATCTATATCTATACATCATAATATATAGATTTATACATAGCTAATTAAACTAGCAAGTAATACATGCTTGCTTTGTTAGTTGTGAGGTCAATGTATGGCTGAGCAGCGGGTCAAATCCATTCCGAACCGGCCAAATCCGACCCGACCCAAAAACTGAATAAGGGTAAAACGTGAACCAAGAACCAAACTGAGTAAAAGCTAACGAAACTGAAACCATATCAAATAAGGTCGATCGGGTCGAGTCATAGCGGGTCAGTTTAACTATTTCGGTCCGAATAAGTGTGTTTTGACCCGAACCTAACCGAATAAAACCAAAATAATTATATAAAACCGAAAACCGAACCGAATAATGTCGGTTCGGTTTGGTTTGGCCCTATTTCAGTCGATTTGTCGATTCTGGTCGGTTTTCAGATGATTTTGCTGGGCCCTAGATCGGTGGTATGTGTTTATAAGTAATACATGTGAAAGGCTAGAAAGTCAATTAAGTGTCATGATTTCATAAATCCTAGGGGTTCAATGTATTTTGTTGTATAATATATTTCACATGATCAATTGATATAAAGAAACATAACAAACATGATATAAAATTTTAAGATTCTTTAAACCTTATGCAATCCAAAAGTAATAAATGATATAAAATATACAAACTAACAATTTTTAAAATTGATAATGTAAAATCAAGTTCAATAATTATACGTAAAAGATAACATAATATATAGTAGAAATGCCAGATGGACTAAAATACCTCGATTACATAACAAAATCGATATCGACTTTTGATTAGCTGGTCATGATTTGTTTGCATTAAAACCCATTTTTGGACTCTCTCAAATACGAAAAGGCCAACTTTGTTCAATCGCGACGCTTACAGACAAGAAAGCCAACTTTGTCCAATCGCGACGCTTACAGACAAGACAGTGACGAACGACAGATCTTACTCTATAGAGTAATTATGGTAACATTTAAAATTCTGAATTCCTAACCGTGACATTGCTAGTTTGCTACCTTCCAACTCCCTTCTTTTTTTGACTTTTGAAGTTAGTTTGGTGGGTTGTTACATTTATATAGGTACATAATTGTATACGCTAGGTTTAATATTTTGTTCCATAAATGCCTTGTGTTCTCAAAATAATTATCTTCTTTTTTAGTGATAACTGATACGTTAAGCTAATGTTGAATGCAAGAAATTTATAAAAATGTAATGACATACCGGAGAAATTTTCTGTTTTAGTTCGATTGTAAACTACCATGAATACCCGAAAATATTGTCAATCTACACCCCAAAAATTGGTTGTTATGTAATTTATTATTTAAGACATCTTCATCTTCACTGCTTATAACTTACAACTTATTTCTAAACATACCCTTAGACCATGTTTAGCGCAAGTTTTTAAAAGTTTATAGGGCCGTTAGTTTATTCTTTGTGAAAAAAGCTTTATTGAAATATGAGCTTCATTTGGCTAATAACTTGTGACTATGCGAGCTTTTGTCGAAATAAGCTCCTAAATCATACTAGTAAATTTCAAGTAGCTTAAATTTATGCTCCTGTCACTTTATCAAAACACTCTTATTAGTTTGATGAGACTTATGTTTGTCTCTTAATAGATTTGTTAGTTTCTCCATCTAAACGAATTTCATGGTCTAGTTTGCCTGTTAATACTTGCTACACATATTACATAACACCCTCAGATGATGTAGTAAAATAGTTGGACCAAGCAAGCCGGATAAATACTCAGAATAAGTTTAAGCCGAAACATATCATTATTATATGCAAGTCAATCACGGGCCAGGTTAATCGACCAACATTTCTGCATTCTATTAAGATTGTTAGGAAAAGTGCCTCTAAGGGGCATTCGGTAAAGTTGGTATTTAGTCTTTGTTATGTTTCCTAATTTGAGTTGGTTTAGGATTTGATAATATTGTTAGGTCATTGGTTTCTTATAAATAGAGGTCAATGACATTAGAATTCTTTGTACTTTCTGAAATGAAAATTTTGAATTTTGGTACCTTCGTATTTGGTTTGCTATATAATGTTGAATAAAGCTTCCGCTTGCTTGTCTATTTTGTTTGTTTGTTTCGCCTTTTGATTACCAACAAAGATAGTTATCCGTTTTTCTCACAAAAGTTTAGAAGATTGCAGTTAACTACTGAATGTTTAACCCGCTTGACCAAATGCTTTATAGTTCTTATTAGATTTGACTTGTTATCGACACTTCACATAGCGATTTAACCAATGTTCATATACATAATTGCTCCTGAACAAGAGAAAGCCTTGGACATGTTCTTTCTGCTTTAGCTGTAGGGCAAGATTAGTGACATTATCCAATAAGCTTTGAGAATAGCCCTTTTTCGACATCACATTTGATGAACTATTTATCGTTATAATCTGAGTGTATTTTGGTGATATCTACATATGCTTTAACAGCAACTGAATTGGTGCATTGTTTTCTGAGACCATAATCCGAAATCATGATAGCATCGCATATTTGTTGTGACAAGGATCATCATGACAAAGACTACTAACATATATATATCCACAAAATGAGAGCAGGCTAAAAAATGTACTTATCAGTGTCTTAAATGAGATAATATATGAATGGTTCAGTTGTGTTATTTAACACGTCAAAACGGGTAATTTATGGTATGTTAGCGGATCGGGTTGACCCGTAACACTTTTTGTTTAGACTTATGAACTTTCTAAAATGGCTAGCATGCTAAATATGATTACGAATATAGTTATTTAAACAATCTGATTTCTTAATGTGACTCTGTGCAACCTTAAACAACTTTGACCCGTTAAACAAATCTACCCGTATGGTATAATGTTTCTCGTAGATAACATCTGCCATTTGACATATTTGACCCGTTATTAATAAAAACATAAACCGCTCCGAGTATGTTGCTTATTATCTATAGTGCTTATAGACAATAAGCTTAACATAAACATAAACCGCTCTGGTCAAAGTTGTTTAAGGTATAATGTTTGAGCTTTTATATACTAAAAAAGTTGACCATATTCGATGAAAAATGAGCTTTTATTATCACAAATGAACAGATGATACATATATATAACAAGAAGCTAGTATGTTGCTTATTATCTATAGTGCTTATAGACGCTTCCTAGATCATTTCCATGCACACGGCAACCAAATCGCGATTCATCCATCCAAGAAACAAAGCCCCATCTCGCTCTTCAAGTCTATACTTATGAGAATATGTATCAAGCAAACTCTTAATAGTTGAGTTCACAAGTGAACTCAAAGGGTATGGTTTAAATCCCGCCATAGTAAACCGGGACCTCCATTTTCCCAAAAGTTCATGTCTTTCAACTCTTTCAACCCCTTCACACGCTATAATATTAACTATATCACGCGCAAGGCAATGTTGTTCAACACTGATTCGGTCTTGATGATCCCTAGGTAGAGTCACATCTATCGATTCAAATATAGCTGAATAGTAGTTTAATGTCTCTTGAAACCTATTGAAAAAAGGGGCGGTATTAACGTTAGATTCTTGTTCGACAAGTGTAACAACTTTTGGAGATAGGCTTTTGACGAGTCTCAAAAGTCTGTCTCTATGATTTTCGGGACCAACACTCTCGTCTGGCATGTGATGAAGCATAAAAGCAAAATTAACGGCTAATGGTTCTCCGGCCGAATACCAAGATGCGCAATCTGAACTTCGGTAGCATAAACAGGCACGCCATGAAACTCAAACGGATGTTACAAGATTTAGCTAAAGCTGTTAACCGCTGACCAATAATGTTGACTCCACCCCTCTAGCATATGCACTAGTAGAATCATCAACGCCCGTGATGCGAAGCTTAGAGGCCCACCGGTCGTGAAGCAAGAGCTTGGATCAATGTCACCCATTGACCACCTTGTGCTATTTGAAAATCAATTATATGAATCCTGCTTTCGTTCTTCATGGCTTCAGCTATTGCTCCATTTGCAGACAAATATCCAAATTTGAAATATGGACACGCTTCGTATAGTATACGCATATATGAAAACAATTCATTACCACTCGGTTCTTTGCATCTTAAAGCTTTGTAAATAGAACTACCCGAAGAGGATAATTTTGCTACAAGCCCTTCTAACATGTATGCACCTAGCCTATGATCTGGATCACCAGATACTGACACCATTGGACGCAACTCTGACATCAGCCAATTAGCAGTTATAGAATCGTTTTCCGCTATCGCTTTAGCACAAGCAATAAGCAACTTTTTGAAGTCCCGTCTAGATATCATCTCTGTCATAACATCTGAAGTTGCTTGATTAACACCACCCCATGAAGACGAGATATCATAAGATTCCATATAATCTTGATCAGTTCCCATCATAGCACTTTCTAGTTCCCTCAGCCGGTATTCTAGATCATCAGCATTATCCGTAAAACCAGTGTTACTTACATGTGAGGTGTAAGTATAGTCGGGTGAATGATACGTGTCTGGATGGTAGGAATGAGTATCTTGTTGCGAAACTGAGCTGCCGTTTGAGGAAAAGCTAGCGGTAGGAGAAGAGTATAGATTCTGATTCATCTTTTCAGCAGGGGTCATGAAAATATGTAGAAAGTGCTAACTGGATCCTACATAAAGATTAACCCATATATGATATTAGTATAATCTTCAATCATTTTAGAGACAATTGCATAAAAATGTAATGAACTTTCACCTTTTTAGCGATTGATGTAACAAAATTTTAATTTGATGCTATTATATGTATGAGCATTGATTGGCATGCCTAATTATATGGCTAAACCTATGTGTCCGTATCATAGCAGAGGGACCCGCTTATTCACAAAACAATAACTTATTGCCACATCTATTTAGGCATATAAATGGGTCACCACTCGGGCACTCACCAACAGGTACTCGTAACTCTTATATGTTTCAGAATGTTTATCAGAAGTTAAAAAACATACAATCAAATGGTAAAGTGTCATCTGGTAAGAAAATAAATGCACTTTTTAAGAAAGACAAATATCGGCACACCTAACGAACCGTCTTATGGTGTAGTTTCTAGAGATTATGAAAGTTTGCTGCCTCGACTATAACTTTCAGGCTCCGGCCTTGAATAGCAGGGTACTTTCATGCAATTTTCCCATCATTTTATTTCATCCAAGATCAAGTAAACACAAAATCTATAAAAATCAAGTCCATATTACTACTTATTGCTTCCTATATAGCATCTTTATAACAAGATTTTTAACTAAACCACTAAACTCTTGATCTTAAGTATAAACTAAACCCTTATCACAAAATTCTGGTATAATTATCCAGATTAACCAAATTCTCAACAGATCATCAGTTCATCACACAAAAACATAAAATTCACTTAGCTAAAACAAGAACAGTAAACATAAGTAAGCTGATCATCATAAATTAAACATGTTCAAACACTAAACTTAATTAGCTAATGAATTCTTATTATTTGAGATCAAAATAAATACTGATTTGACATACCTTTTTGTGTGAAGAATGAATTCTTGTTAAATAATTTTTCTTACTTTGCAAATAGAAATATTCTAGTGTCTATTTGCTTCTGTTATACCCTCTGGATGAATGTGTGGTGTAGCTGCTATTTATAGCACAACAATTTCCTCATTTAAAATATTTAAAAAAATATGTCTTTGTCATAGCATCTATCAACCACTACTTACACACGGTGTCACTAATTTTACTAGATTTATGTATGTGTATGCATGTATTTTTTTAGTACATAAATCTGACAAAGATCTTTATTTTTTTAGCCTACACACCTAGTCACCAAAAAAACAGTTACATATGTGTGCCACATAGATGAATAGTTTCATTCAGTAACCTGTTTGCGCATGTAGCCTTCTTTAGAAGGTGAAAAACTTTGATTTTGGTTGCTAAACTAGTCCCAATGGTCACCTATAATAGTCATCACCTTTATCACTATCAAACCTAACTTTTTTTTAACAATTTTGTTAAAAATCTAAATTAAACTTTTATTCATAAACTAAAAACATTACATTGATAATTAAAAATTTAAACATACAAATTTAAAAACATAAACTAATATGATAAATTTCACTTCGCCTTGATCCCCTCCTTCATCTGCAACACCTTATCGAGGTGGATCCCCTATACTTTTATTGTCGTCGTTTTAGGGTTTTAGCTTTTGAAGAGTTTTGTTGAAATTTTTTGTATAAGATGATAATGAGATTAAATATAACATGAGGGTAAATAAAATGATAAGCTGTGTTTAAAAATAAGGGATGTTAGACGCACACAAACAAATCCACAAAACCATTCATAAAAAGAGGTCACCGACGGTTTATTTTTATAGCTTCGCCTAATTGCCCAATCGTAGTCGATACATCTTTTTGTGAGATATTTTATGGTTCTATCATTTCTAAAATGATGAGGTTTGAGGGTATTTATAGGTAATAAAATAGTAAAGTTTATTTTTAAGACTAAAATACACCGTTGGTCCCTAAACTTGTCTTGAGGATCGCGATGGGACGAACCTCGCCATTTTCATCGCCACGGTCCAAACAAGAGCCATTAAATGCCGATTCGTCCCCTCGACCACTAACACCTATGTCAACGGCTCTTTCTCGTTAGTTATGTGAGGGTAATATAGTTCAATCACATTTATAACTCAACCTAGTTAATTATGAGCGGTTTACATCAGATACCATCTTGATCGTTTCCCGCCTTTCTACACACAACCTCACACACACTTTAACAATGGCGCATAAGGAGCTTACTTCAGATGTATGTAATCGATGAGATGGTAAAATATATGAAGGCAAAATACGGGATACTTGGTTAAAAGAAGATGAAATGTCCGATGAAATGTTTGATGATTTATGCATTTGCAAAGAAGCTCAAGTGATGAAAGGTTAGTCGTTTTTTTGTATTTGTGTTATTGCCATTTTAAGGGAGGAGCATAAATAACTCCTATTTATTTGATGAAACCGAGCGGTGTCGAATCATCAAAAGAGGATTATAGCAAGCTAAAGGTATCCGACGATATGGTCGACTATGCCATGGCTACTTATGGAATAAGTGGGATATATGAGATGACATTCATTGATGCGATACTTGAAGACTTGTGGGAAAATATGCGAATAAGGAGTCTCGAGAAGGTTAGACTTTAGAGTGAATGTTTACAAGCTAAGAAAGTTGTAATGGGTCAACTCGATTATTTTTGTTTTGTCTATCTTTCCGAGATACTAACGTGAAGGGAAATGAAGTTGATGTCATCATTATTTCGCATACATCCGATGATGAGTGTGGGAACATGTCTTCTAAGACCACTAATTGAAGGTTCCACTTCCCAAGCTTCCAAGGCCCAAGGCTTCCGCTCCCAAAGTTGTACTTGGTCTTCAGCGGTGTGGGATGCTCCAAGACAAATAGGAATGAGTGGTATGTGCCTCCCCTAAGGACCTCAAGTCTCCCCATGAATAACAAGCCTCCCATCAAGAAGTTCACCGTTATTTTTAGTTGTTGATGTAATGAAGATGTATAGTTTTCGTCGATGATGGTTCTGAAACGATACTTGTTAACATGTATGTTTTGCTTCATATGGTGTAATTAGGTGGTGGTGTAGGTATATTTTGGAAATGTTGTTTTCATTTTGTAGTTTGCACTTGCATATCCAGTTTAGGTGGGTGCTTGGGAAAACCCATTTTGACTTATAAGGTCAACAAACCAAATTATTAGAGGAACCACACCAAATTGTTAGTACTTAAAATCTATTTTGTTTGACTTATAAAGTCAACAGATTCAAATTGAATCCAAAATTCAATTATTATAACAAAAGAAGCACATACATATCAGTTAAGCTACCTTTAGACTGAAAGACAACATAACATTTCTTGCTAGGAATTCACTGCGTTAGTAGGTGATCCATTTGGTCTTTCAATTGCAGTTGCTTCAACTGGTGTTTCTCGAGCGCTCTCCATTTGGTCTTTCAGTTGTGTGCTTCACGTGGTGTTTGGCTGGGCGCCTACACTTGCTATTTCGCTTGTAGGTGGTTCACTTTCTTCTCCATCATCGCCAAGGATGCACCAACAATAGAGGTGCGTAAATATGTATACCCATCACATATCCACCACTATCTCGTGGTTGTGTTTTCCCGGTAACACCATCGCTACCAAGATAAGATGTGTTTCCCTTATCTCAAGGCACACTGCATAAACATACCACATGAAAGCTCTATAAGTGGACGCTAGCAAAAAGGTCAATCCATCCCTGCTTTTCCTTTGAACCCTTGATCAATGCATACCATTTGACAACCATTTTCTACATCCATGGTGATAATATGTTGGTATGATAAACAATTGTCGACTTAAGATGTATTATATAAGTAGAAGGAGTTGTGGTTGTTGAACAAGTAGATAAGGAGTAAAGACAACATAAATTCTTACAAGCTAGTCAACTTATAAAGTCAACAAAAAACAAAAACATGTTCAAACATAATATTGTCGATATTACAAAATGGCTAGAAGAGTAGGTTTTACAACCTTAGAAAATCATTGAATTTGTGACTTTCAGAGCGTGAATTTTATCCAAAGACATATGGATGTCCTAGATATAACTCTTCCACGTACACTCCATAGTAAGTTGCCTCATACTCTGCATCTTCAAGCCAATTTTTCCTCTCCCATTCCTCTTCAATTCTTTTGTACATTCTCTCTCTTCCAAAATCTGGAATGCTTCTTCATCCAACTCGATCGCTTCTTCATTTTCCTCCAAATTTGTGTGTTCTTCTTCTCGTCAGTAAAGAGCATCATAAAACTCTTGTTCCATAGTCTTCCTTATATCCTCTTCATCCATCCACTTCAAAAGTAATACATTTGCACATCAACTAGAATGTAAACACACTAGAACAATCGTTATACAAATGACAATTAAATGAATACATGTTGCCTTCCGCCATCACAATGCCTTTTCACCTCAAACCTTACTTTCCTTTGTTGGTTTTGGTACCGATCCTTGTGATGACTAGACTTATTATGTCCAACAGTTTGACAATCGAGCATTTAACTGCTTACGAGCTCTAGATTTACCCATTTTGACTCAATTTCTCCGAAAGGGTTGGGTTTATGTATTTGAATTCAAATTGTGGTAAATGTGAGAATAAAGTGCTTGCTACAAGTTAATGCAAGATGTGATAGGGACTAAAACATGTGTCCCCTACACTCTAAACTGCTTGACCAAGGACCATAGTTCCACCAACACCCAATACAATCAAAACCATATAACAACTCTCTTAGACTAATACAACAATTAACAACATAATTAATCTAATTAAAACACTAGAACATAACATATAAATTAATTAACTTCATATTAAAAACTAGAATATAAATATTCAAGACATATTTTCCCAAAAAAGTGGAAAACATAACCATAGCATTTCCTTCTCAACACTTCCTAAGATGATCAAGGAAGTTGTTCCTGTCACACACCGTGAGTGTGTCCGATGATCATCCTCCTTATCTCCAACGCCTTCAAGACATTAGCCTTTTGCCTGCTGCGAAGATCCTCGATAACCTTGTAGTTCATCACCGTAGTTCGAAAGCCTTCGATCTCGAGATGTATTGTTAGGTTTCTTCATACCCGAATCAAGTCACCAAAGTGTTTTGGAGTCCTTTAGCAATTTTGATGTCCTTATCGCTTTCTCTCGATAAAAAGAGAAATCGAGTCAAACATGTAGTCGGAGTTCAAGATTTTGCGAGTTCTTCAAGTAGTGGGAAGTCACCATGGGAGGTTGTATCTTGTGATTGTTGGTATGCAAATGATATAGTGTATTAACCAATAAATACCAAAACAACCGGACGCTCCAAATTCGTGGACTAATTGTGAAGTTAGTAAAGAGAAAAGTCAAGTTTGTGTGACAAAAATACGCGGAATTTTAAGTGCAAAACGGCCGACCGCCAAATTGAGGGACCAATTGTGACATTTTAAACCTAGTACCGCAACTTGGCCTTTGCCTTCCTTGATACGCATATACACAATTAATGTGTTTGGAATCACCAAAAGAACCCAACTAACAAGATCCGAAACCATAAACACTATCATAATAACCCGACCCATTTTACAAAACCCAATCAAACGAACCTAACATACATCCACACTCACGCATCGAAACACACATCTAGTCAAACCCATTCTTAAAAAACAAAAACTAAGAATGAATGAGCGAAGCATATTCGCTCCACGCTTAAGGATGTCGAGGAGGAAGAAGAAGGCGAGGTCCTGCTCGTAATCCACTATAATGGGGTTTTGATTATAGCTCACTGTGTATGAACGAGGTTCATTAATTAATATATGCGCCTTTACCGTTGATAGGGATATATTTAGTTCAAGCCTTGATAATGTGTTATCGAGATTAATGAACAAAATGGGCGTTGTTTTTCCGTGATCCTAAACAATCCCTAGAAAATGGTTTGCATTTGATTCATACTAATGTTGATGTTCATACTTTGTTTGGAATGGCTTAAACAAATGACTCATTGATATCTTCATAGCCCACAAGCCCCAAAAGTTAGCACAATTTTACTTAAAAACATCGCTTTGAAGTTGTGGGTTGGGTAGAGCAGATGCTAACTTTAGGATGCTTAGTCAAACACCTTTAGGACTACAAGTCAATGGCGGGGATAGCTAAGAAAAAAATGCAGGGAGTGGAACCAGACACCAAGAGGAAAGGGGTAGTAATCAAGGACGAAGAAGGGTTGTAGCTAAACAAAGGGACAAAATTAAAGGAAATGGAAAAGGAAAGATGGTTGATGAAGAGGAGGTTTTGCCCAAAAAAGGGAGAAGTTGTTCAAAATTTAAGCGAGGTTTAGATGGGAAGGGAAGGCCAAAATGGTTGAGTTTATGTGGTTTGATGTTGAGAACTTGCCTGGTTTGACTTGGAGGGAAGGCCGAAAGGGTTGGTGGTGTCAGCAGATGTTTCAAGCGGTGTTAAGACACCCTTTCTGAGCAAAGAAAGATTACAAACTGCGCCCTAGCACTCTTCGCCCAAAGGCGACCCTAGGTGATGTTTCAATGATGAATACCATGTCATGTGTTAAATTTCATTAACTCAGAACACTACAGCTCATAACTTATATGTTTGGAATTTGTATACTTGTTTTTTCGCATAAGCGGCAAGATCATCATCAACTTAGGCCTAACAGCTTTGTCGGTTCAACAGTTTCGGATATCAATCACGGTTGTGTAGATCATTGAAGGTTCATCGGTTGAACGCTTTGAAGTTGGGCCCAAATTCATCTTTTATATTTTGTAACTAATTAGTAAATTAACATGTATCGATAATGACTCTGGTATCGCTTATGTTCCAGTTTCATCAAACACCGATATAGTTGATTGTTATAAGTCAACTAGCTAAGTAGTTGATAATGTATAAATTTGTTTGTTAATCCCGGTAAATTTCTGAGCTATTACTTTCTTTACCGTTGACTTTTATGAAGTCATACTTAAGTGGTGAGGATCAGAACACCGATATTATTTGTTCAAACAATATCCCTTTTTGTTTTGGTGGAATAGTTCTTAGGTTAGATTAACTAGTTGAGTT
This sequence comes from Chrysanthemum lavandulifolium, assembly GCA_022545495.1. Taxonomy (NCBI): domain Eukaryota; kingdom Viridiplantae; phylum Streptophyta; class Magnoliopsida; order Asterales; family Asteraceae; genus Chrysanthemum; species Chrysanthemum lavandulifolium. The sequence continues at coordinate 57,993,603 of CM040242.1, forward strand.
ATAAATGCGATTGGACTATATTACCCTCCCGTAACTCAATGTAAAAGAGCCGTTGACATAGGTGTTAGTGGTCAAGGGACTAATCGGCATTTAATGGCTCTTGCTTGGACCCCATGGCGATGAAAAGGCGAGGTTCGCCCCATCGCGATCCTCCGAGACAAGTTTAGGGACCAACGTGATTTTAGTCTTTTTAATAAGGGTGACCGTTTGAAAGGGCCCCACAAAAAATAGCTCTTTGTATCCTTTCATTCGTGAAAGGTGACCAAAGTCATTACTATCTCACATTTTCTTTGTCGCGCGTGAGACGGGGGCGGGTTTAATGGTGGTGGCACGTGATCATGGATGTGAAGGCTCGCCCTCCAAAGTGACTAGCATTATTGATACACCTTTTATATAATAGGTTAATGATTTGCATACTCTTAAAATTTAGGGTGCGTTTGGTACGTAGAAGGATTTGGATTTAGATTTGAATTTGGTTTTGGATTTGGATTTAAATTTGGATTTGGGGTAAATTTAATATATATATAAAAGTAATAATGTAAAAGAAAAAATTATATTTGAATAGAAATATTATTTTAAAATGATAGTGGGTGTATTTAATAAGAAAGAGATGCAGACAGTAAAACAAAACTGGACCCACAAATTCTAAAACTCATCTATATCATGGCCTTAACACAGCCCCTTATATTCTGACTTGAAACCTGATCCAAATTTTCGGATTTTAAACAAACATTACTTTTCTTCCTTGAACTCCGTGAACCCTCCAAACAAACGCCCCCTTATAGCACACTTAAGATACAAGCAGTTGAAACAAAATATTTAATATTTTACAAGTATTTAATGCAAAAATAGGAGTGTCACAATCAATTCACAAAGTGTGCAAATCAATTTCTTTATAATAGATTAACTCTCTTTTGACGAGACAATTTGAGTAATGGGGATGTATGTAATTTTTCCTATTTAATATTGTTTTATTTGCAGTTTTATCTCATTTACAACAACAACATACCCAATCCCACCGAGGCGGGGTATGGGGAAAGTTTTATCTCATTTGATATTGTTTTTATCCCTTCGTGGTTAATAACAGTCTTATTTAATTTAGAGAAATGATTTGCGCACTTTATAAAATAATTGAGACACTCTAATTTATTATGTTTGGACATTTATACCTTCACATTTACTTTTACATTTTCACATCTGTTAGAGTATAAATGTCCAAACACAATAAATTAAAGTGTTTCATCATTGTGTGAAGTGTGCAAATCATAATCACTTATATAGTTTTTTGGTAGATATAAAAATAGTAATTTTGGACAATTATTTAGAACAGGGTTTGGGGATATTTATAAGATTAATATTAGATGGTTGCATGGTAGTACATGTGGGTGATTCGCGTGACCTATGAAACACATTTGAAAATACATCTAAATACTTTGTAAATACACAAAATACAAAGCCTCTGCCCTAATCAATATGTTGTCGAGTGATCTTTTGGTGGAAGTTAAAGACTCAAAATCGAACTCATACTCTGGTTTTCAGACTACCATTTTTTTTCCTTCCATAATTCTATACACGGGAAATAGTATTGTATGAGAAACAATACATGAATTTCCCAATTTTATTTTGGTAAAAGGTTTTTACCCCTTATGGATTTTATACATGATTATTAAACATTTACAAAACAATAAGGTTCGTTTAGTAGGACGGAATGAAATGTCAACTGAATGAAATAAACGACGTAATAGAATGAAGAATGGAATGTAATTATTCATTGTAGTTATTAATTATGTTTGGTTTGATAGAAAGTTTATTTAATGTGGTTAATTAATGATGAAGTTTTATGTAATTTTGATTCAATTACATGATGTAATGAAAAAAAAAGTATGAGACCCTTAAGAAATGATTTTTGTGTAATGGGTCATTACTTGTAATGAATCATTACATTCTATAAATGTAAAAAAATAACATTTATTCATTACATCGTAATAATCTTTTTCATTACGGCTTTGATTACGACATACCAAATACTACGTAAGTTGTGGATATAAATCGACACTTACAAAAGCAAGTGCCTTTTGCATTAAATCCTTTCATATATACTAGCAGGTCCCCGCACGATGCGGCTGCAAGTACCCTGTAATTTAATTTTTTTCGATCAATAATTTATTTCATTTGTACATTTTAGGACAATAGCTTTAACGATTAGTTTGTTTCTTTAGTGATTATTAGCAATGTTAAAATTTTTGTGGAGTTTTGCTTAGTTTGTCTTATTTTATTGGTTCGTTTTTGTGTCTAGTAGCTTGCTTCGTTTGTACAATGAATTCTCTTAATTGTAATTTTCATTGAGGGAATGTATTTAATTAGTTACATTTAATAAAAATATGTGCAAGGAAATAATTTGAATCTAACATTTATATTTTTAGCTTTATTACTTGCATTGTTTACATTTAAGTTTTAAGTATTAATTGTGTTTGAATTGGTTGTATTTGATGTTTTATTGTTTATATTGCTGAATTTTTAAGTTTCAACTATTTTAATGTCCAAAAAGGGTTTTGTTTATTATAAGATGGTAATATATGAACATAATATTTCCTGTTGATGTGCATATATAGAAAACATTATACCAAAATAAAACATGATGTTAAAAAAGAAAGAAATAAAAGAAATGACATATAAGACTACTCGCAGTTCAGTGAGGTTGAACCAAATGATCGGTCTCCCCATTTAAGACGCATCCTTTCCCCTACTTCATACAAACCAAATGCGTCCCCAACCTTAGTTTTGAAATTTTCGATCTGTTGGCGACCGAAACAATTATAAGGGTTTATGTGTGTGCTTTTTTTTTAATTTATTTTGTGGGGTTGTTTTTTATTATTCGCAATCACCTTACTACAAGTTTTGGTATATGTTTAATCAACAACAACAATAACAACAACTCAATCCGTAAGGCGGGGGTATGGGAGGTGAAATGTAGACAATCCTACTCTACACCTGAGAAACCCGCAGAGAGGCTAACTTCCAATGATTTTGGTATATGTTTAATGTAGAAGAGAAAAAACTGACTTGTCGCTAATATGACAGTCATGTTTGGTCTCTTTTGGTGGTCTTGTTACAAGTGGTCCAAGTAATTTAACACGAGTAGAATAGAATAGTAATAGATTAGCTGCATTTATAAAAAAGTTAATGGTCGAATTCAAATTGTGACAACACAAACGACCAAAATAGAAAATTCTTTGAAGTTTGAATAATTATGTGTTTGACTAGAAGCGAATGTGGTGATTCTAGCATACATGGACAAAAAGTAATTAAGAGGTCAACTTGCAAGTTGCAACAACTTCTAAACGATAACCGAAATTGCGGTTTTTGTTTTTGTTTCTTGATTGTAGAAGAAAGAAAGATACGGCATTTGTAAAATCGGGTGATTAAGAACAAATTGTAACATCTTGTACAAAGGGTTTTTCTTTATTTCTCTATCACACTCAAGGATGAGTTCGATAACAACGGCATATCAAACAGTATTTTGGTACCAGTACTCATTTCTGGAAAAACGGTACATATTCGGTTTTTCCCATTTGTGAAAATCAAACTAAAAAAAACCAAAACAAACCAAAGATGAAGATATAGATATTGTTACTTATGTTTTATTTTGGACAATAAGATTAATTAACAATAAGCATAACTTATTAAATAAATATTATAGGTGAATAATCTCTAGTACATATTTTACGTATAAATTTAACAAAAACACACAAAGTTAATAATGTACATAACTCGTTAAAAATAAATAATTAATATTATTGGAATATGATTGATGATTTTAGTGATTGATAATAGGTTACGATTTAATTGTTTGCAAGGTTTGTAAAAAGTCAATGGTTGCCACAAAATGTTTAGGGGCCTTTTATTCCTCCAACTTTGTTTTTAGATTTGTGGTCGTTTTTTTCCAGTGTAATATGCATGAGAGAGATTAATAGGATTGTTTGGATATGAAAGTTATTCAAAAATAACCCTTTCTAAAATCTGGTACCAAAATCGGATTTTCCGTATATATCTTGTACCATTTTTAAGGTATGGAATTTCCTCCTCCTAATTGTGTCGTGTAGCGTAAATCGTACCAATTCGGATAGTATTAGTACGGTTTCGATTTGATCACAGATTAATTCAAACGCCATCCCAAATTATACTTATTAATTTATCATATTGTAAGTTTTAGATCTCCGCATTTAACTCGGACGGTTTTGAGATTAAATGAATTTTAACATATGTTATACTAGTTGGGTTTGTCATTGTTTGATTGTATTTTAAATAAAAACATTATAAACTAAAACAATAATAATAACTGTTTTTTAAAGAAAGACAAATATAAAATTTATGAGGTATCAGTTAAATGTAAATTTTATTACAAATTCGAACATAACATTATTTTCCATTTAACCTATTAAGTCTAACTAATCACCCCCTCTTTAAAAAAATCTTTATTGTCAATTTACACCAAATTTTTATAATTTATTCTCTACATCACATTACGGAATCGAATTTATTAATTTTAAACGTAACCACTAAATTTTTAAAAATAGCCCTTCTTTTTAATTTTATAATTTTGACACACGTACATTTTATTTAACTTGACGAAAAACTAAGAAATATTCACCAAAAAACTCAATTTTGACTTTTTAAATTAGATAATATGAGACCGCGGTTTTAAAATTGAGCTTTTCTATTGATTAATTTGAAACATTAATTTTTAGTTTTTTCTTTTCTTTTATTATATAAGAGATTTGTTTCTCATCTACCTATAAAAACTTCATCTCAATTTACTTAGTCAAACATTTTATGAAAATAATTTTATTCTAGCTTATAATACAAGTTTAATAGTAACTATTAGTCCGACTAATTCCGCAAAACATACTCAAACTCTTTTAATACCAAGTAAACTAAACCTAAAGACTCTTTAGAACAGTTTTTTATTAAACATAACTTAAGTTAAAAAAAAGTTAGATTTAGTGTTGATAATTAAAAAAAATAAAAATTATATTATGTCATTACTAAAGAGTAGTAGGAGTACTCCGAGGTTGAACCGCGGTTTGATCGAAGAAAAACAACTACTTTTGGATAGTGATGTGTTCTTGGTCAACTGAACCGTGTGTGATCACCGTTGATTGCTAGTAAATGGTACATCACTATCAACCACTTGCCCTTATTATAGTTTCAATTACTTCTACATAACCCCCCACCTTATATTTTGTTTAACGATTTGTTTTGCTAATGAAATTCCACAAATGTGTAATTCACTGGAATACTGACCGAGTGCTTTTTAAGCGTCGCCTATTATCTATCTTATGAGGAATACCCAAGAACTCTCAGCCTGCAGTGCAAGACTAACCTGAGTGAAGATGAACAAGACTGGACCGAAATTTATTCCACAAAGTCCTCCATGCTTACAGGCTTTTGGAGGCGGACCTATACGAAGAAACTTAGGGATGAGACTGAGGCTTGGGTCAATGAAATGAGTATAACACGATTAGAATCCTCTCAAGTTGATATGAACATGGCGATAATGCTTTTCACAATTAAAAGGCGGGTCATTCAAGAGCCCTCTTTGTTGTGTTTGTGAAACAAAATAATCGGTCATGTTTATATCAACTTGATACGATCCCAATTCAGTATAACAAGTCAGATATGGAGTTCTTGTCAGTAACTATTTAGGCCTATTCATGTATTATTCATTTGGGATCGAGTTCAAATAAAGAAAAAAATGTGTTAAGAAAAGTTTTAATCGATAATCTATAGCTATTTTCATTCTTTCTTGGCCCAAACTCAGTTATAAATTAAAAAACGAACGGATCTACAACTCATCATGTTCACATCGTATTTTTTTCTTTTAGAACGGCAATTTTAACTATCTCACAATATTTAAACCGCAAAATAGGGTACATTAAGAAACAAGCCTTTTGGTACATTCATATCGTATTGTTTGAGTTTTTCATCTTAACCTATCTCACTTGGCTAAAAATAGATAGAGTTTTTAAAAAACTTATTCTAGAAAGAAAGTTAGAAACGAGAACAAAGGTACTAGACAAAACTAGACAAATTTGTTGACATTTCTCGTCGTCAACGTGATGTACTAGTCGCAACTTGAGCTAAATAAAGTAGTTAGAAAAATGATTTGGATGCTTAAAAATTACACCTAAAATTAGACCTAAATATGCAATTGGTGAATTTGAAAAATTAATTAGTGGAAAATGATAAAAGAGAAAAATTGTAGGACACTTATTCAAAAATGAATTGTGTAGATCTATTATTAGGTCTCAGCTTATATATCATCACTCAACTAGTTAAACCGCATTTTTTGATTATTTTCTTGTCACTTTTTAGTTTTAACATCTAGCTATTAATCATCAGAAAAATAGTTACTCCTCAATTGTTTAAATGATTTTTAATCCAATTTTACTTGCATTGTTTCCTTAGAGTACGCCTATAAAGAGTACAGAACGAATCGAACGCTCATCAACATTTCACGAACCGCTCGGTAAAAAGCTCGCTTATGTTCGTTTATTTATTAAACGAACGAATATGAACAATATTTTACTTATCGTTTAGTTAAATAAACGAAACGTGAACAAAAGTCATGTCCGCTTATTTATATCCGTGAACGTCCGATTATGCGCTCGTTAATATTCGTTTATGCTCATTTATTTATTTATGTTTGTATATCATATTTTTAATTGTATAATTTTAAAAATTAGTTTGTCTAAACAAAAAACACTTATAAATAATATTAGATGCATAATTTAATAAAGTTTATGTTTGTTTGTATGTGTTTATTTTGTTCGATCGTTTACGTTCGCTTAACGCTCGCTTAGTGCCTTAACGAACGAACATAAACGAATATGAACAACTCATTTTCTTAATAAACGAACATGAACAAGAAATTTCGTCCGCTTAAGCGTTCGTGTTCGTTTATTTGTCCGGTTAAAGTTAAATGAACGAAATGAGCAAGGCCCGTTAGTGCTCGTCCGGTTCGCTTACTGACCTCACATGTTCATTCTTAACGCCTCAACGACGTGAAAGTGCAAAATAACGGCGTTAAGTCGTTATTCCGTTGGACCTCCAGCGTTATAACGGCGTTAGTCCCCGCCCTTTTTTTTTTTTTTTTTTTTTTTTTTTTTGCCCTAAATGAGGGTTGTTTTGTAAATCATGGGAATGTTATTGATGTTATTGTGATGTTATGGTTGTGGGTGTTTTTTGAGATGTTAATGTTAAATGTTAAAGTTGATGTGACGCTGACGTGGACGGTGTTATGGTGTTATGAATGGGGATGCTCTTATGAAAATTTATTAAAGTGCCTATATGTACTTGAATCGTTAGGTATATCTTATTTTAGAATAAATTGACATTTTGTAACAACTTTTCAAATGTTGATTGTTGTTCGTCAAGTCAACTTGAAAATGTCAATATAAGGGGAAGTCGTCGCTCATGGTACAGTTTGATTATTACTGTATTAACTACCGATGTTGATATGGGAAGTACAAAAATATAGCAACAAAATTGATATAAAAAGTCAACTGGGTTTGGTATCCGGTGCTAACGAAAAATTCAAAATACAAAAAAATAAAAAATAACTATAATTACACATTTAAAATGCATCGACTTAAATTTATAGTTAAATAAATTACCAAGACCAACACAAGTCCTAGTGATTTTCGATTGTAATATATCCATTTACTAAAAGCTATACAGCGAGCAAATGGTAATTCCTCGCTACACCTTGCTCGTCCCTCTTTCTCGACACAAATGAATTATTCCAAACTAAAAGCCACACATGGGTGCTAGAAGACAACGAGAGTTCCATGGTTGCTTTCTTTCCCATCAACTAGAAGACAACCAAGCTAGCGATCAAGCTAGCTTTTGCTCGCCCCTCTTTCTCGCCGGTTTCAAAAATAAGAATATAATATGGGTGCTAGACAACAACGAAGATAGCGAGCAAATTGTAGTGAGCAAACCCATTTTCTCGCTTCGTCATTTTTTGTAACACTAGTTTCTATGGTCCATTTCCATAAAATGGCTTCTTATGCGTTCATTTAAAAAATTCACACTTAAAAGTTTGTTAGTTTAAGTACCGATTATACACGTGAAGAGAGTATTTGTCATTTTGTTGTATTGATTTTATACAATAGCTATCAACATAGACATTCCTTAACTAACTATTTTATAAAGAATGCATTTCTTTATTGTAAACATTGTTTGAACAATCTTTAATTTAAGGCATATGAAGAAAATGATGAATATGGGAGCAAAGTCATATGCAGGAACGTTTTGTGGTTGAAAATATAGAATGAGCAAAATACTTGTCAATATATGGTGAAATATAAATGATCTCTCAATAATCTCTCTTGTCACATGGTAAATTCTCCAACAAAATAGTTGTGGGTAGGGTGTCATATTTCCGACCCGACCTGCATTCGACCCGGACCAACCCGACGAAGGATATTCGTCGGGCAAGCATTTCAGTCCAAAATCCACTCGGTCAATCGGGTCAACCCGATTAACCCGAGTACGAACTAGGGCCTGCATCGGGTTCAAAATATTTGAAAATTCGGGTTCGGTCGACCCGACTAAACTTTTTTTTTTTTTTTTTTTAACTTTTCCCAATCTTTATTTAATTGAAGGCCCAAATTAGTGCAAGAACATATATCGCTTCATATATTTGGTTTTATATTCATTTTCATTCTATATAATCGACGCCGATCGAAAACAAAACGCATTACAAAAAGAAAATGTAAATCCAACTATAAAATGCATGTATTATATCGTTCTACCTTGATATTAATATAATAACCTTTAAAAACCAATGACATTATATTCATAACGCTTGGTTACTAAATTTAAGAAATTAAATTCTAGAATTATATAAATGGACTTGACCAACCCGACTTGACCCGACCCGACTTGACCCGACCGATTGACCCAACCCGACCAACCCGAGTTCAAATAGAATTGGGTTCGTATATTATTTTTGGCTTGACTCGACTTGACCCGACCGACCGACCCGAACCCGACCGACCCGACCGAATGACACCCCTAGTTGTGGGTTCAAGTCCCGCTTAGGACATGTGAGATAGTATGTGGGTGTTGGAAAATTTAGTGCACTTGTGGGATTAGTTCATACCTTGTAATGGGTTGGAGGTACGGAGCGCACCCATAAAGTCCATGAACACCCGACTCTTATAGTGGTTTGTATTGGTAGTCTTGGTGAAAGTACCGCTTGGTGAAAATATGCTTGTGGAAAATCGCTTGTGGTTTCCATCGATAAGCGATGTTTCCAGCGACAGGCGATGTTTCCATTGAAGTGGTGTATCCACCGATAGTGCTATGAAGCATTGATAGCGGTGTTTCCATCGATAGGTTGTACTTCCACCGCAAGTGAAAGTACCGCTAGCGAAAGTCGCTTATGGAAAGTAATCGCTAAATGGCGATTACAACTTCTTTATGACCACGCTTAATTGGTCATGTAACCACCAATGGCTATAATGGGATAATTGAGGCTATTAATGGGCCGATTAATACTCATAATTCCATTGGAATAGCTCAAGAGTAACCTCCATATATAGGAGATCCGAACATGCATGAGGAAGACACGGAAAACACGAAACACTTCTAAGTTAAAGGGTTATTGAATTGTGCCTAATTTATAAGCGCATTTGGTCTTATCCCAGTAGATAGATCGTGTAACCTGCATTGTGGTCGAATAGTTTACTTTGGAAAGTGATCACACGATTCCAAGTGATATCCAGAACCACCGAGTGGTATCTCATATCACGACCTTTGTTTTGTTTCTCACGAACAGTTGAGCATTTCTTTCAAGTTGATTATCTACACCGCTTTGGGACGAATAACCACCAACAATCAAAGTAAACTATTTTGTGATAATCAATGGCAACCGCACGAATGAACATATGGCTTCAAACTTTGCTGTCGGACAAGTTTCAAGGGTGGACTTTAGGAGGTGGCGAAGAAGATGCACTTCTTCACTGTCAAGCATGGTGTGGTCTATGTGCCGACTACTCCAATTCTTGATGATGGCGATGATGCTACCGTGGAGCGGATCATGAGGAGGAGCAAGTGGGAGAATGATGACTACATATGCAGAGGTCTTATTCAATGGTATGTCTCGATTCTTTGTTTGATATTTATCGAACTTTGAATCTTCCAAAGAACTAGGATTCCTTGGATGCCAAATATATGGTCGAGGATGCATCAAGTAAGAAGTTCCTTGTTAGTAATTTCACAAATTACAAAATGACCGATTCAAGACCGGTTATGGAACAATACAATGAACTTCTTGGAATACTTGGAAGGTTTACACAACACCAAATGAACATGGATGAGGCTATCGCCTCTTGTGTCATTGATAAACTCCTCCTTCATGGAAAGATTTCAAGCATACCTTGAAACATATGAAGGAGGAGTTAACTCTTGTTGAGTTGGGCGGTCATCCGTATATCGAGGAATCTCGAGGTGCGGGACAATGACAAGCCAAAGAGTAGCAATGCATCGACCATCTGTTGTCAATATGGTGGAGCATAACAACTCCACGTGTACAATGATAACAAAGGCAAACGAAATATCATGATAACACAAAGGCGGATCTTAACAAGAAGGCAACTCCTACTTGTTGGAAATGCGGCAAGACCGGTCACATTAAAAGCGGACCGCAAAGGTGTTAAAATTGGTGGTAAAGCCAATGGATCGAGCACTAATGGTTCGTGGAGTGGTGGTTCACCCAACTCACTCGAAAGGTCGTAATATGTTTAATAAGTCTTTTCGATTTATTATGTTACATATGTATCTCAATCTTTTATGTGCAGGATGATGATGTTGCGTGCGTGGGTCGACTGTGCAACAGTTCATGTGTAAAGATAGAAGTGGTTCAAGACTTATGAGTCACCGAATGATGGTTCTATTCTTCACATGGGAAATGAGTCAATGACCTTGGTGCATGGTCATGGTTGTGTAGATCTTAGGTTTAGTTTCGAAAGATTGTAACTTTGTTTAATGTTATTCATGTTCCCGATATAAGGAAAACTTGGTTTCAAGTAGTGTTTTGAATAATCATGGATATAAACAAGTTATCGAGTCCGATAAATTTGTGCTTTCTAAGCATGGTGTTTTTATTGGTTTTGGTTATTTATGTAATCAAATGTTCGGACTTAATGTTACCACCGACAATGTTATTTCACTTTTGTGACCACATATGATCGGACCGATTCTACCCCTGGCATGCTAGACTTGGTCATGTTCACTATAAAAGGATGCAAGATATGTCTAGGGATGGTTTAATCCTCTTTTGACATGGACAACGAAAAGTGTAAAACTTGCATGTTGACCAAGATAACCAAGAAACCCTTTCGTGGTGTTAGTCGTGAGACTAAGATCTTGGAGCTCATTCACATGATCTCGTGTGATTTGCATGCCACTCCTTCTTTGGGAATAATAAGTACTTTGTGACATTTATTGATGATGCTTCTAGATTTTGTTATGTCTATCTTTTACATACCAAGGATGAAGCATTAGATAAATTCAAAGTGTTTAAAATCAAGTTGAATTACAACTGGGTCTTTGATCAAAAGATTAAGGATCGATAGGGGAGGTGAGTACATGGATACTCAAGACTTTCACCGTTGGAATAATCCATGAAACGATCGCCTTTTACTCCTCGTAAAAATGGTATTTCGAAAGGAAAACAGGTGTCAAGGAGATGGTTAATTCCATGTTGTCCTATTCAGATCGAGTCAATGGTTCAGGATGAAACTATGTTAACAACTTGCTATTTGCTAAATAGGTTCCCAACAAAAGGAACAAAGTTACCCTTATGAACTCGGACTAAAAGGAAACCCAACTTGAATTATCTCAAGGTTTGGGGTTGTAGGTTTGTAAGACTCTCGATCCAAAGCTAAAGACTTTGGGTGAAAGAGGCATTAATCGCATCTTTGTTGGATATGCCGAGCATTCCAAGGCTTTTAGGTTCTATGTTATTGAACCTAATGAACATGTTTCGATTAACTCTATAATTGAATCAAGGGATGGAGACTTTGATGAGAATAGATTCTCATCGGTTCTAGACCAAGTCCGAGGATTCCTAATGGAACTCATGATATTGGTGTATCGAGGTCCTCGATGATGAACCATCGCGGTCCCTAATGAGGTTGTGGTTCAAAGAATTGAACTGTCTTTCGGGAAGAGCAAAAGGTCGTGACTCCAAAGTCATTTGGACTCGAGTTTCAACTATACTTAGTTGAAGGTACTAGGATGAGGTCTCGGACCAATACTCCTATTGCTTCATTGTTGAGGATGACCCCAAAACATTTGAAGAAGCAATGAAGTCCCGTGATATTGCTTTCGGAAAGAAGCAATCAATGATGAGATGGATTCCATCATGGGCAACAACACTGGTGTTGGTTGATCTACCTCTCCGTTGCAAACCTCCGGGTTGCAAATGGATTTTCAAAAGGAAAATGAAGGTAGATGGAACTATTGAAAAGTTCAAGGCTAGACTAGTCATTCTGGGGCTTTAAACAAAAGTCGAATAGACTATTTTGATACTTATGCCCACGTGGCTCGTGTCGATACCATAAGAATGTTGATTGCTTTGGCATCTATTCACAACGGTTATTCATCGATGGATGTGAAACTGCTTTCTTGAATGGTGAATTGGAAGAGGAGGTTTATATGAACCAACCTCGTGGCTTCATCATGCACAGCAATGAAAACAAGGTGTGTAAACCGATTAAGTCTCTTTATGGACTTAAGCAGCACCTAACAATGGCATCAAAAGTTTGATGAAGTGGTTTTGTCTAGTGGTTATGTTCTTAACCAAGTCGACAAATGTGTATATAGCAAATTTGATGAAACGGTAAAGGAGTCATCATTTGTCTATATGTTGATGACATGTTGATCTTTGCATCGACCAAAATCAGTTGACCGACAAAGGAATTTTGTCATCAAGGTTCTCCATGAAAGACATGGGGAGGCGATGTTATCCTTGGTATAAGGATTAAACATGAAAGTAAAGAATTTCTATCTCTCGGCCTCATTATATTGAGAAGGCATCGAGGAAATTCAATTACTTTGATTGTACTCCCGTGAGTACACCTATGGATACTTGTGAGAAGTCGATGCCTAATCATGGCAAGGCAGTATCTCAACTTAAGTATTCTAGGGTAATTGGCGCCTCATGTATGCCATGACTTGTACAAGACCCGATATTGGTTTTGCGGTGGGAAAATTGAGCGTGTATACTAGTAATCCTAGTGCTCATCATCGCAAGCGCTCAGAGGGCATCAAGTATTTCAAGAGAACTATGGATTATAGTCTCATATATCGGTTACCCATCGATGTTGAAAGTTACACCGATGCAAGTTGGATCGAGAACATCAAGACAATTCGATCACGGTGGTGGGTATTCTACTTGGTGGAGGTGCAATTTCTTGGGCATCCAAGAAGCAAACTTGCATCACGGTTCAACAATGGAATCAATTTGTGGCCTTAGCAATTTCTTTGGTAAAGAAGTGAATGGTTGAAAACTTGCTTCGAGATTCCATTGTGGCCTAAACCTATAGCACCTATTTCTATCCGGTGTGATAGTGCGGCTACATTGGCTAAGGCTTATAGCCGGATGTACAATGGTAAGTCTAGACACTTGGGTGTCGGACATAGCATGATTCGTGAGCTTATCATGAATGGGGTGGTATATATAGAGTTTGTGAGATCTCAATGAACTTAGGCGATCACTTGACGAATGGTCGGCAGAGACTTGGTTATAAAGTCCGCTAAAAGGATGGGTTTAAGTCCAACTTAGTCATCGAATGCTAGGACACCCAACTCCTCTGAGGAAACTTAGGAGTCGAGTTCAATGTGGAAAGTGAACATTCGATGGATGGAGCACATGTTTTATTTACATCCCAAGGTTGTGCTTTTAACTCTTGAAAGGAGGATGAAGTCTTTACTTCTTAATGGTTAATTTTCTTTGAAAAAGTGCTTGGCGGGAGCATGACTAAAGAGGAACCACCTATGTAAATGTTGAAGTTTTGCCGCTTGAGGAAGCTTTGGACTTTTAGCTTTTACAACATTTATGAATTTGGATATGGACACATGGCTTGTATAGTGTCGGGAGCTTTTAAGTGTTTGAAAACTTATGTGTATTTTATCTTGGTATTCAAATGGGTGAAGGGTTCAATTCTTAAAACACCCGATTCTCGAATATTTGAACGTGTAATTTACTAAGATGGAAATTCAATCCTCGGGACATTTTCGTTTATGCACATGTTTTGATTGATGTTTATTTTTCATGCAAAGCAAGTGAACTAAATTGGGAGGATTGTTGGAAAATTTAGTGCACTTGTGGGATTAGTTCACACCTTGTAATGGGTTAGGAGGTACGGAGTGTACACCCATAAAGTCAATGAACACCCGACTCTTATAGTGGTTTGTATTGGTAGTCTTGGTGAAATCTTGCTTGGTGAAAATCTTGTTTGTGGAAACCGCTTGTGGTTTCCACCGATAAGTAGTGTTTCCAGAAGTGGTGTATCCACCGATAGTGCTATGAAATCGATAGCGGTGTTTCCATCGATAGTCAGTACTTCACTTCCAGTGAAAATCGCTAGTGGAAAGTCTGCTTATGGAAAGTCTTGCTAAATGGCGATTACAACTTCTTTATGACCACGTTTAATTGGTCATGTAACCACTAACGGCTATAATGGGGATAATTATGAGGCTATTAATGGGCCGATTAATACTCATAATTCCAATGGAATAGCTCAATAGTAACCTCCTATATATAGGAGATGCGAACATGCATGAGGAAGACACGAGAAAACACGAAACACTTCTAAGCGAAAGGGTTATTGAATTGTGCCTAATTCTATAATCGCATTTGGTCTTATCCCAGTAGATATTCGTGTAACCTGCATTGTGGTCGAATAGTTTACTTTGGAAAGTGATCACACGATTCCAGTGATATCCGCAACCACCGAGTGGTATCTCATACTCACGACCTTTGTTTTGTTTCTCACTGAGCAGTTGAGCATTTCTTTGAAGTTGATTATCTACACCGCTTTGGGACGAATAACCACCAACATGGCGTGTATATTGTGAGATAGTTATCGTCGTTCTAAAAAAATGATATTAGTAGTTATGCAAAGATCAAACACATATTTCCTAACTTTTTGCAAACCAAGAGGGGAGATATTTACTCAAAAATTACTTCTCCCGGAGAACGCTAAACAAGAAGGTGCTTCACTTAGCTTACTTTTTGAAACTCAAAAGCCCGCTTTTATCAACTTATCAAGTTAAACTTATACTAGTAAACTTATTTGGGAGTAAACTCAACTTGATTACCTCATAAGCCAAAAAATGGCCTTACAATATGTCTAAATTAAAATAAGGCAGTCAATCAGAAAACAAGTAAATCCAAAGACCCCTATGTGGGTTTAGAAAGGTATATGTGGCACATCCTTGATCTAAACCCTTCTAAAGTTCTAAACATGAGGAATGTTTAAAGGAAAAGTTGAAAACTATGGAAAGAGATGATACTTAACCCAAAGCACATCCTCTTAGAGCAATTACAATCGTAACACCATAACACCAATAACACCGTCTACGTCAGCGTCACATCAGCTTTAACATTTAACATTAACATCCCCAAAAAACACTCACAACCATAACATCCCAATAACACCATAACACCAATAATATTTCATATTTTCAATTTCAACCCATAAACTAAAACAAACACTTCATTTATTAAACTAAAACAAACATTTCATTAAAACTAAAAACATATAACAATACGAGATTAAAAAAAAAAAAAAAAAAAAAAAAAAACCGCAATTAAAAAAAAAGCGCAATTAAAAAAAAAACATAGCAAATACTTATTCATCGTCGTCATTTGTCTTGTTGTTGTCCATGTGCTCAAAATTCTTCCGCCAAACATGCTCCATAAGGTCTGTTGGAGTTGGGTATGCGTTTGTCGGTCGTGTATTTCTTTTGCCTTACGACTGTGCGTATCACATCTTTCAACCCATCTTCGTTGCCTCAAATTTGTTGACGGATCAACCCATCTTCGTTCAAGATTCTAAGAGCACTCCCAACGGTAACGGCTTAACGCCGTTATAGGCATTATAACGCCGTTGGGGGCGTTAAACCCGTTGGAGGCGTAACATGGTAACGGCGTTATAGTGCAACCGTTGAGTTGCTAACGCCCGTTAAGGGTAGAAAAAAAAAAAAAAAAATTGAAAAAATTACACAACTAGTCCCTCAACGTCTAGTATCCGTTAGAAATTCAAAAAAAATTTACAAAAACCCCTTAACGGCTAGTTTTTTTTAAAAAATCAAAAATCAAAACATTTTTTACCACTATAAATACCCAACTAAAACTCTATTTTTTCACACTTTCATTCAAACTTTATATACTTCCTCTTTACACTTTCATATTTCAAAATCAAATTCGCTCACAATGGATCCAAATCTGTTGGTGATATTCCCTGTCTTTGTTTAGACGTTGATGACCAAGAGGACTTCCAATTTATGGCGGCACAGACGTAGTATCACCTTCAGTTGAACAACAAGAAGGTATTGAATCTCAACATCCTAGTCGTTCTCGTAGCTATGTATATCGTGAACGTGAGCTTCGGAAACGCGTCTGCAACGATTATTTAAATACAAGGTTGTAAGTATTCAAACCGAATTTTCGTAGAAGATTTCGTATGAGCCGAAACTATTCCCGCAAATAATTGAAGGTATTGAATCTTATACTCCGATAATATTCCGATGATTTTACCTTTTTAGGCAAACACCGATTATACGGGTCGAATGAGTATAAGTGCTACAATGAAGTGTACGTCATCATACGCCATTGGCGTCACGGCACCACACCGATGCATTTGATGAATACTTGCAAATGGATGCGAGTACTTCAAAAGTATGCCTTGATAATTTTAACAAATGCATTATTGATTTGTTTATGCCGAGTATTTAAGAAAACCAACATGGGCCGACATTCAAAAAATTTATCAACATCATGAAGAAAAACATGGTTTTAAAGGGAATGCTTGGTAGCATTGATTGTATGCTGCGGGAATGGAAAAATTGTCGGTTGGCTTGGCAAGGCCATTTTGCTAGGGTGATAAAAATACCCAACATTATGCGTTCATTGCTTCTCAAGATTTATGGATCCGCATGCATTTTTGGGATGGCGGGGCAAATAACGATGTCAATGTTTTAGATAACTCTCCGTTATTCGACGACCTTCTTGCGACAATGCCCAAAAGCACCTTATATGGTTAACTAACTAGGTATGAACATGGGTATTACTTGGTGATGGAATTTATCCACGATGGGCAACTTTCGTCAAATCCTTCACGGCAACAAGCGATGAAAAACATACGTGCTTTAAAAGGAGACAAGAAAGTGCCGAAAGGATGTTGAGCGTGCTTTTGGTGTTCTTCAAGTAGTTGGGGTATACTACAACAACCGGCATGTCAATATGAAATTGCCACGATATCGTAGAATCATGTATTCTTGCATTATTATGCATAACATGATTATAAAAGATCAAAAATTTGCTTTACGTGACTATAACGAAGCGTGGGTGGATCCGTCGGCAAATTGAGGAAACGAAGATGGGTTGAAAGATGTGATACACGATCGTAAAGGCAAAAGAAATACACGATCGACAACGATACCCAACTCCAGCAGGACCTTATGGAGCATGTTTGGCGGAAGAATCTTGAACGATACTGGACAACAACAAGGCAAATGACGGCGATGAATAAGTATTCATATGTTTTTTAATTGCGCTTTTTTTTTTTTTTTTTTTTTTTTTTTTTCGTTGTATTTTTTTTAATCTCGTATTGTAATATGTTTTTAGTTTTAATGAAATGTTTGTTTTAGTTTAATAAATGAAGTGTTTGTTTTAGTTTAGGGTTGAAATTGAAAATATGAAATATTATGGTGTTATGGTGTTATTGGGATGTTAGGCTATACGCAGATGGATCCGGTCATCGTCGGTTGGTTGCTTCGGTCGAGCTCGGTTGAACCATTGTGGAGGTCCCGGTCGGCGTCGGTTGGGGAGAAGAAGCACAAGTCGGTTGGTAACACAACCTGAGTATAAGCTCAAAGTTTCTCTTTTTCTTTCTTTTCTTCTTTTAATTCTTAAGAAAAAGAAAAAAAAATATGTGGAGAAGTTTTGAGATCTATTTATGTGGAGAAGTAGTACTGCTACTAATAATATGTGGAGAAGAAGACTTTGTGAACTATTATATGTTATCAGCTTTCTTTTAATACTTATTTTAAAATAGTATCTGCTACTTTGCTTTTTTTTTTTAATTGTTTTTTATTTTATTTTATAAATAATGAATTCTGATCTAAACCCTGAAGTTTGATCTTATTATCATTTTATCTTATACTTTTAATTTTCTTATATTTTAACATAGAGAATGTATAAAATTAATTTATATGTAATGTTTACGTTTTATTAGTTTAAGTTTTTAATTATTGTTGTAATGTTAAGTATTTTATTAATGAAGTTTAATTTTGTTTTAAAATATTTGAATTAAAAAAAAAAAAAAAAAAAAAAAAAAAAATCTCGCACACCATCGCAAGAATTAGGTCGTCGTCGGTCGTCGGAGAGAGAAAGGCGATGTGGCGGCGAACCAGTCGCCTGCATAGCCTTATGGTTGTGAGTGTTTTTGAGGATGTTAATGTTAAATGTTAAAAGGCGATGTGGTGACTGCGTGGGCGGTGTTATTGGTGTTATGGTGTTACGATTGTAAATGCTCTTATAGTTTTATCTAAAACGATAACTTTGAAATACTTTTTCAATAAGCATAAAACACTAAAGTATTTAAATGAAAAAGACAGCATTTCCATCAGTATGTAAATTTCACAGTTACATGAAATAATGGTGACTTCTGTGTAATCTTTCCTTCTTGGCCAAATTGTATTTGCAACTATCAAGCTCTGTACTATTTTTGCGCCATTTTGACTTTATGGGATTCTAGATATTTAAGCTACAATCAGAACCACCACAATTATATGTTTGGTCTCTTATCTGCAAGCTGTTCCCAAGTTGTTTGGTAAAAAACGCTTATTTCATTCACAAGTAAACAGGTTGGATAAATCATCTAAACACCTTCAGAACTGCTTATTTGCATATAGAATAATAGAAATGCAACAAGCAATAAACATATGAAATAAGCAATCTATACACCCTTGCAAAAACAAAGGTTGAAATTTCACACAGATCAAATCATGAGTAAAGAAAGGCAGAGGATGCGGAAAGATTCATAGACGTTGTAAAAAGATATATTCCTGTAAACTTTAATCAAGAGCAAAGCAAAAATTGGTTCATGATTTACAATGTGACCGATGAAATCAAGAATTTTTGTAAGACCTGCAGACTGAATCATGGGGTTACATACTGAATATTTCCTGAAATTGTATCAACAACAAAACATAACTAGCAGATTGGATTGATGTTCAAATAGATTATCATTGATGATTCTGTAGAGAGATCATATTAAGAGCAAGGCATCATATGCATAAAAGTGAATATTATAAAAAATATAATTATTGTCCTAAGCTTATGGAAAGTGATTGCATCAAGATAAGAAAACAGTAGGCAGATTGACTCGTGAATATTGCCAAAGAAACTTATGCTATAAGCCAAGAGCAGAATACAGTCTGCAGATCGGCTTGTAGATGTTACAAATAGATTGATGTTGATAATTCATGACAAATCATATCACGGGGCAACACAGCATATGCATAATGTGAGTTTGTGACATGAATATTAAAGATAGTGCAAGAATAGAGATTTAATAACACATCAAATCATGGTCTGCTAATTAGCTTTAGGCACCCCAAGGCACCAAAGAGGTGTTTGTACGTTCCTTTAGAGCTGACGCACCCACTATGTAGCAGACCCACTCTCTTGTATAATTGCTCGACATTTCTTTAATGGATCATGATCTAGATTCTAGATAGTATCAGACAGCCTAGATTAACACTCTTAAAATCTTGAACTGACGATATAATATAGCAACTTAAACTGACTATTGCATCTTGCAAGCACGATCTGTATGTGTGTTCAGGCAAAGTGACTATAATTATGATTTTCTGATTATTTTGGCTTAAAAACATGTATGAAGTTGTATGAAAACTGATTTCAGATTTTAAAAAAAAAACAACAAAAAAACAAAAAAAACAACAAAAGATCCTAGCTTCAATCAACTGATCAACTAACAACTGATTTTGATTATTGAGGTCTGGACATCTAAACATACCCTAAAAAGCCAGAATTATAAGTCTGAATAGCAACTAGATATCCAATATAGCAATCCAATTCCCTGTTACGGCCAGCAATCACAGTCATGGCCACATGATTAATAATTAAAATAGTGTTTACATGGTTCAGTAATTTGCCTACATCTAAGATTGATTTTTGTATTATGAATTCAGTACAAGAAACCCAAATAAAATCAAAATAAATATTCTCCTAACATACACATAATGAGTAAGTATTAGTCACAAAAAGAATTAAAAGCTTATTGACCCTATTACTACTATGGCTTTTGCATATATATCCTCCCGAAAATGCAAAATTGCATATATATCCAAAGCATGCATAAAAACCATTGTAAAATGTGCATAAAAAACTTGTACAAAGGATATATATGCAATTATTCACTTTGGGAGGGATATATATGCATTTTGCCTACTATTATTTATGAGTAACACCGAGAACAAGAAAAGCCAGCCAAATGAAAGAAAATAAGAAAATTCAAAAGCTCAAAATCCTTTTAATACAAACTAGAGGGAGTAACATGAAACCCTCTAGGACAACCGCTATTTTCATCATTCACGGGCTAATGAGTTTTCATAATATAAACCACCATTGTACTAAGATATTACTTGCACATCACACACTAACCTAGAAATCAAATACATAGATATTCAGTTTAACATGGAAACCATAAGTAGGGGATGGGTTGAATTGCAGTTTAAAAGTAATCAAGTGATATAGAATAAACAAGCATGTGATTCTGCAGTTTGAAAGTGTCATAATCAGATCTATAAGCTTTTAGCATATTTTTGGGGAACTGCATATTAAACGGCCATAAGTTAACAGAAATCTAAATAATGCAGCTTCAGCAATGCACAACTACCTAGTTTCAGTAAAAGGGCACACCAGCATAGTATTATAACTACGTTCAATCATCACCATTACCATGTTTACCCTCTAAAACACCAGCCAAACATCCCCTATGGTTTGCCACACATTAAAGTGTTTGGACATTCTTTTGTGTTTCAAAGCTGTGACAATCATTTGTTTAAGTAGCACTACTCCCAAACACCAGCACCTAATTATCCACAACTCATAAACGTCAAACAAGAAGTTATAATCCAAGTACACAAAAACAGCAACAAATTCAAAACTTAAACATACAGCATTGCATTTAGCACAAAGCGTAAACATTCAACAACAACAACAAGCAATTTTATAGGCCAAACATCATTTAAGCCCAAATTTAATTATTACCCGCTTACAACAAGTCGCCGGTTTCACAATCCAACATTCATTTCAAAACCCCTAAAATTTGAAAATTTAGCATAAAATTAAAATTTTGATTTCTTATAACGAGCAACTTCACCGTCATTAGGAAAAAACCCCATAAGCCTTCCAGCAGAGTTCTGATAAGCATACATAAACCCACCCATCACACCAATCAACCCACCAGTCACCATTGATGGACCTCTGATTCCAGGTTTAATCCCTGCAAACACAAACAATACCCAATCACAGGGCATGGGAGAGGTGAGATGCAAACAATCATACCCCTACCCGAGTTTAAAGAGACTGCTAACAAAATACCCACCCGCACGAGTGTGTGTAGGTATATATGTGAGCAAATATGTATAATCTATAAATATAAAAATGTGTATGCATAGTATGCGTGAAGTATAAGGGTAAGAGCCATAAACGGGAAAACATATGAGGGTTTTGGTTTTTCCCTGTTTAGGTTACCCAAGGACGGCAAGTCTTTGACTCAGATGCACGCACCCTAATCCATTTATACCCATGACCGTTTCCGACACTTAACCTAGCTACCCCCAATGTGTAAGGTGTCTTAACCTAGCTACCCCCAATATAAACGCATAAAAGCGTATCCGAACAAAACGGGCCTACTAGCATATTCCACAAAAAGGTGTAGATTGGCGGGAACACCCTGATCCCGGGTGCCTTTTGGCACCAGCCATTGTCCACCCCACAAGGAATAGCTCCGGCAACTCTCCTGACCTAGTGGTGGAGTGAGCACGAGCCAAGACTCGGACCCCTGAGCTCTTATTCCACAAAGTCTCTCCAGTGTACCCATAGGTTTTGCGGAGGTGGGTACCTATATGAAGCAAATGCCAAGGATGGGAGTCATGAGACTTGAACCTGGGTCAATTGACTCAAGCACAAGTGCTCGAACCACTGGACTAATGCTCCATTGGTGGGCCTACTAGCATATATATAAGCCTATGTACAAGGGATGAAACTACCTAATAATAGGCTAACAACAATTAAAGCACCTAAACATTATATACAACAATGATGAAATATGAAATGAGATTAGAATTAACTAGATGAATAAACTTGATGGGTTTTGAGTTAAGTTTTAAAGGGTTACCGGAAAGATAGCCGACGGTGACGGAGATGCCGGAGATGGTGGAGAGACGGAGGTAATCAAGGGTGTTGAAATTAGCGACGGTTTTAGTGAAAGGTGGGTTACGATCTATTACTGGGTATTCTGGTTTTGCTGATGCTGTTATGTCTGTGTTCATTTTTCTTTCCTAGTTCTTGGTTTGTTGTGTCTCAAGATTTGTCTGTGTGCTTGTGGTTTTGACTCAGGTTGAAGATGTGATGTGATGATCTTCTGAGGATGGGTTGATTGTGGGCTATCATGGTGTTATGTGAAATGGGCCATTGTGAAACAAGTAAGCCTGCAGGCTGCAGCATATATGACCTTGGTCCTTTTTGGATAGTGTCGTTCATCGGTTCGGTTTTGGTAACAAGTTCGGTTCGGTTGGGTTCAGTTTTCGGTTCCATTGAGTATTACTCGATTTGATAACACCTGTATCTTTGGCTTGTTACTAGAATTTGTTATCTACTGATGTTGTGGCAAAATTAACAGTAAATAATTATGTTTATATATTAATGCTCCTTTAGTTTCATTTCTGAAACTTTGAACAAAATTTAAAATGTTGTACGGTTTTTACCAAACAAACTTATATTTCAAATGTTAGATGCTACAAGATCATGATAGACATCACCTAATGATGATTTAACTTTGTTTTACTTTGAGAAAGTCAATAAGTAAACTAAATTATATCCACACTTGATCTTCATTCTATAATATAGATGACAAATAATCTTCATCCACCGGGCATTAAAGAAAAATGCACATAACTTAAACATGCATGTTTTGTGCTATTAGAGCGGTGCGGTGAAAAGGCATCCACGCTTCATCATCGTCACGGTCATTGTCACATCATAATAACAAACCTCCACAACTAACCACCTCCACTCACTCACAACAAACTTCGACCTTTTCATTTGGGGCCCATCATTACAATTTTTTTTTTTCTTTTCAAATTTTCAAATAAACTAAATTTATTTCATTACTAATTAAAATACATTAAACAACACAATAATAAGAAAAATAAACACGATACGTAAAAAAAAACACGGGAAAAAAATACAACACATACTAATACTACGAAACCTAATCATCTCGTTCGGCAAATTTCCTCACTGCTTTTGCCGGGTCATCGGCCAAACTGGGATTTAGCATGAGAAACTTCATCTCCTTCATCTCTTGGATAGCAATTTCCTTCTCCCGTCTCGCCTCGTAACAAGCTATTTGAGTGTCGGCTTTTTGAGCATATTTTTCGGATATATGTCCCGAAAAATTACTCGATTGACTCCCACCGGAGCTCGCAACGCTCGATGTTGAAGTCGACTTTTGTTTATTTGCGGCTCGATTCTTTCTGCCGCCATCTCTTTCAGGACGAGGTCGTTTGTCTGGGCCGAATATATCCTCGAGACATGTAATGTCAATCGGACTTCGGATCCCACTTCGGGTAATTTTTTAAAATATCTCAACATTGAACATACTCGAACTCCTTCCCAGCATAACGTTGCGCAAAGCTCAGTTTCGCATTCTCGACATGATCGTGGTCATTTTCACCACTTCGACGTTGTAGATGTTTGTAAATAGCGTTGAATTTTTGGCAATCACGTTAATCCTCGACCATTTACCGGTGATCATATTTTGGTACAGCGGTCATTCGGTGGTCTCGATTATTGAACATGTCCATAATGTCGTTCGAAAAGAAATCTTGAACGGTCATTTTCCATATCTCGATCTTGGGAAATTTATATCCAACATTCATAAGCAACCTTTTTTCACCTTGCTCCACTTCCTCCTGTCCGCACGGCCTATGACTTCGCATATTTGTCATCGTGTCGTCCGAATCCACAACTTGTTTTGTTTTTTGCCTTCGTCTTTTTCCTGGTACCTTTGGGCGGTTCGCGTGATTTTGGTACTTTGAATCGTGAACCGGACGGTTGTGATTCCATTTGGGGAAGCGTTTGAGGTTGTGACGGGTTAAAAACGTGGAGGTTGTGTGGGTTAAAAACCGTGGTGATGAAAATCAAGGGGTAACATGAATCCTTGTTAAAACGCATATTGTTGGTTAAGAAAAATTTCTTGTGGAGACGGGTTGGAATTTTGCGAGGAGGGGGTAGACGGGTTTGAAGAACCCTCGTATTGTGCCGGGGTTTGAATTTAGTAGGTTTGTGAAATACCCTCCGTCATTTGGGTTTTGAGACATTGTGAGATTTTTTTTTGAACTAAAGAGATAGAAAGTTGATGAAGATGATAAAAATGGTGGTTATGATATGTTATTTATAAGGGTGATAAGTGTGTGTGTGTGTGTGTTTTTTTTTTTTTTAATTTTTTTTAAAAAGAAAAAAGGAATGTATCCGTTTTGCAACAGATATATTTTTTCGAAAATAAAATATATCCGCTTCCTATGTCGAGATTCACTCGTTGTCACGAAGAGGAAGGACGAGGCTCGCAAGCAGCAATGGTGTGGCGGCGAGGCTCGCGAGCTCCACGTCAGACGGCGAAATGCAATAACGAGCCCACACCTTCCCTCTTACTCCTCGTGTGAAAAGGAGCCTTGTCTTCAAGGTTTACATTTATTACCTCGGGTTACACGTTTATCGGGTCGTGTTCGGATTTAAAAGAAACTGACAAAAAATCAAAAGAACCAAACCGATAAAAACCTAATCGGTTTTGGTTTTAGGTTTTGTAAACCGAATATTTAGGGTTGGTTTCTGCTTTGGGCATAATCGACTCGAACTCAATTGCGCTTGCCCTTGATTTTCGGTTTCGAATAAATCTAACACATAAATTTAAAGCCGAGCAAGGTCCAAAACTAGAGCGATCCGAAAAACAATTTGGTCCAAATTATTGGACCGAAGACTAGACCGAAATGTATTCGGTCCGGCTCAGTCTGTCCCGTCTGGTTCAAACAAAGCACATTGATGGTTTGTACGTAAAATCGGACCGGACTAAACCGGACGAAAGACCAAAATTGATGAAAAGAGGGGACCGAATATCAGACCAAAATATGTGCGGTCATGTCCGATCGGTCCGATTCTAGCCGGTTTGTCGGTTCGGTCGAGTCCGCAATGGATTATGCATGGTTGTTAAGATCCCGATCCTGATCCTAGGATCTTACAATTTTACGATACTACAAAGCAAAAACGATCCCAATCTTAAGTAGGATCTTTGCTAGATAGGATATTAATAAGATTCCGATCTTGACCATAGGATCTTAAGATCTCGATCGATCCGATCTTACTTTTCTCGAACCATATGCTAAACAACTACAAATTTATGTATATTAAGTTTTGTAGAATATAAAAAACCAGAGGCTAATTGTATTAAACACTTCATAATTATAATTTTGACATACATTTTCATAATATATGATATATACTAATATGTAGGGGCTGAGCATCGGTCCCGGACCGGACCGACCAAAAACGAGACCGAATAGCCCAAAAGCCGAGACCGAAGACCGAACCAAATGTGGTCGGTCCGGTCTCGGTCGGTCCGGTCCAACAAGGCAAAATAGTCGGTTTGTGGTCCGGGTAGGCGGGCCGATCAAGCCACCGGCACGAATTATTGGTTGAGGCCAAAACCGGGCGATATGATCGATTCGATCCGGTCTCGGTCGGTCTGTCGGTCCAATCCGTTCGAATGATTTGCTCAACCCTGCTAATATGTAGATTTACATAATTTTACAACTCTGTTAGTAAAATAACACTATAGTCAAAACCTTATTATCCGCACAAATTAATCAAAAGGGTATAAAATAAAGGCTCATATATATCCACTAAAACTTTTATTTATATCAAAACGTCTTAAATACTTACGTCATGAAATAAAAGCTTGTATTGCGGGAAATATGTAAGTTTTAAGTTTAAACTAAAATAAATGGTTGTTACTTTTAAATTTAGCGGGCACAGACAAAAGGAAAGAAAAAGTAAAAGCAAAAACCAAGAAACAATAGGCACCAAGCAATCACAATCAGGGTTTAAGACAATTTAACACATGCAGTTAAGAATCATGTGAATGAAATCATGACACCAAACCAAACATAGATTCATGTCATGTTGAATATTCTGCTACTACAACATCATCCTCTGAGTCTGACTAACTATTATTATTACTAGGGTTTAACCTTATCCCCAATATCCAACCAATGGCACTTTGTTCTCTATACCCATCACCCATTTTCTTAAATAATTTTATATCAACAAGAACATTAAGAAGCAGCAGTTGTTGTACAAGGTTTGCTGTTCCTTCATCTCATTCAAATCCCAGGATTTTGAAGTCAAATAAAAGGTCTAGATTTGGTCAGAGATTGTCTCCTTATGATAGTGATAATGACAATGAAGATGTTCATGATGAGGATGAGGATGATTGGCTTTTTGATGTGAGATTTTGTCTTTTTTAATGTTTTGTGTTTTTAGGGGTTATGAAAATTTGGGGTTTTGAGGCTGTTTGTGTTGTTAATTTGTTGAATTATGACAATTTGAAGCTTGGTTAGTAATTGGGAGTGAATAAAACTGACGAGGTTTTCCGTGTTTTGAGGGTGAGTCTTTGACTGAGATGTACGTGGCCTAATTGGCTATCACCGTGACCGTTTCCGACCCTTTCACTGGTTGCCCTTATATGTGGACAAACTAGTGAAGTTTGAACCTTAGACGACCTCTTGTGAGGAGGTTAGGTGCCTTACCACTAGGCCATGTAGTGGTGGTTAGTAGTTTTTTTTTTTTTTTTTTGGTAATCATGGTTTCCAACCTTTTTGCCGACTAATCCACGGGGTTTGAACCCACCACCACACATATTCAAACCGGGTAGAGCCTCAGGTTGACGTGGCCACTTCGGGGTTGTCTGCACCTAGCAAAATTGAACTTGAAACCTCTCACATTTTAGTGATGATAGTCACAAGCCTTTTTGCCACTAGGCCACCCTAGTGGTTGTGGTGGTTAGTAGTTAGGAATGCATAAAATTGCTGTTTTTTAGTTGAGCAATTTGGATAAGAAGTCTGAACATATTTAACCGGTGAATAAGCAATTTGGATAAACACGCCCCAGAATATCTTTAAAACTGAATAGACAATTTATGGGTGTTTGGCATTGCAGCTAAAGTGATAATCATAGTACCGAGGTTTCAAGTAGCAAATAACCTGTTTATACTGTTTGCGTTTGGGTTTGCGTGTCAGAGAACCGTTTCCGATAATTTGTTTAGGAGTAGCTGCAACAGAAAAGTGATTTTGACTATTTGATTTGAATAACCAAACTGTCTCAAATACCTAAACATCTTAAGCATGCCCAAAAAAGTTTTTTATGTAGCAGCTTTGGTTACTCTATGTGACTATGACACATACGCACTTTCAAAACGCAATGCCAAACACCTTCTTAAAAGTTTGACTCAATAATTGGTATTCAGTGACACTTCTGCAGATTCATTGTTATGGCTTTTCCTCAACAGTGTAACTTGAAAATTTGAAAAAAAACAAAGGTCCAGTCAGATATTAATCTAACCATGCTTTTGTAATGGGATAAGTTGTCATTTTGTTTCATAGTTAGATTAGGGGTGTTTGGATGTGTGTTTCCAAAGTGATTATTGCAAATTTGAAGAATCAAAACCACATATCAAATTTCTTACCTAGACTTCTTCACCGGTATTTGAGAACCTTATTTTTAGATATCAGCATTTCATCAAGTATACATAGTAGAATAAGTTCGGATATTCCTTGGTCGATTTTAGCCCTTTGACTTTTCAGTGTTTATACAGGATCCAGGGTCTGCTTATGATGATAAACTCAGACGCAAAGCGCCGTCTGCAATCAATGGAAATGGAGGTAATTCTTTTTGGATCTCGAGATCTTGTAAGTCATATATATGTATTTATATGATTAAACTGAATCTGTAGGCAGCATGTTTTCACGGGCGGGTAGGAAGCAAAAAAATATCAATGGGAATGGAAAAGTCATGTTAGACAGAAACAACATCACAGGGAAAGATAAGGTATGTTGCGGCCATCTAGATGATCTTTCTGCTTCTTATTATCGGCCTACTCAATCCTGTTTTATTATAATTGAATATACATGTACCAAACAGGAGGCAGGGAAGTCTTCAAAGAACAGATATCGCCGTTTATCAGAAGAGATAGAAGTAGACGACAAATGGTTCCCGTTACTTGACTACCTCTCAACTTTTGGCCTAAAAGACTCGCACTTTATACAAATGTACGGTCGACACATTCCTTCACTTCAAATAAACGTGAACGCAGCTCAAGAAAGGTTGGATTACTTAATGAGTGTCGGTGTCAAACACAAAGATATAAGAAAGATACTCATGAGACAACCACAAATCCTACAATATACCGTCGAAAGCAATCTCAAATCCCACGTAGCGTTTTTGGTCAGTTTGGGCATTCAAGATTCAAGAATCGGGCAGATAATAACTGCTACACCATCTATCTTTTCATACAGTGTTGAAAATTCATTAAAGCCTACGGTTAGATATTTAATTGAAGAGGTGGGTATTAAAAAGAGTGATTTAAGTAAAGTTGTGCAGCTGAGCCCACAAATATTGGTTCAAAGGATTGATAATTCATGGAATGCTCGGTACAGATTTCTTAGTAAAGAACTTGGAGCACCGAGGGATAATATAGTAAAGATGGTTACTAAACATCCTCAGCTTCTTCACTATAGCATTGAAGATGGTTTATTACCAAGAATTAATTTTCTAAGGAGTATCGGCATGCATAATTCAGATATACTGAAAGTGTCAACTAGCCTCACGCAGGTGTGCATCTTATCTTTTTACTACTCCCTGGTCTAAATATTGCAAGATTTCATTTGATACATAGTTTAATGGAAGCGTTTCTATATTGAAATATTGGAGAAGCTTTCTATATCGGAAAAAGGCTTACATGTGACAATTTCGACTCATTTAGTTATGAATAGGTTGATTTGGGTTATGTTTTATCTCTAACTGTCAAATGGGTAATATAAAACAGCGAAATCTAAACGGGTCAAATTGCTCATTAGACATCGAAATTGAATTATTTTGAAGGCATAAAACGAACTAAATCATTTTATTCTGAAATGGTAATTTAATTGCGAAAAAAATATAATATTTCTATTTTACACTATAACTGTTCATAACAAGATAAATTTTCAAAGAAGTGTTTTGGATCACCCGAAACTCTTTATTTCCTTGTTATAATTATTTATTTATTTATTATTATTTTTTTTTTGTGTGGATAAACAGGTGTTCTCATTATCCCTTGAAGACAATTTGAAGCCAAAATACTTGTATTTGGTCAATGAACTACAAAATGAAGTCAAATCTTTGACCAAGTATCCAACGTATCTCAGCTTGTCACTAGACCAAAGAATTCGTCCCCGGCATAGGTTTTTGGTTGCCCTGAAAAAAGCTCCAAAGGGACCATTTCCACTGAGTTCATTTGTTCCAACTGATGAAAGTTTTTGTCAGCAGTGGGCTAAAACTAGCTTAGATAAATATTTAGACTTTCGTCAACGGTTACTACTCAAAGATTTTGCTAAAAAATATGAAAGATCTTGACCCCTGTTTTGCTGGTCTAAAATTTTGTGCTACATTATATTTGGGAGCTTATATATTGTAGAGAGTCCACTCTGGTAATGATCTTAGTTTTTCTGTCAAAAGTTTATGTAATATAGCTTAGCGTTACCGCGGTCACGTGACTCATTTTAGTGGTGATGCAGGTAGTGATCCAGGTTATGCTAACCTATTTTGAGAGAAGATGTTGATTGTGTATTAATCAATTAGCGAGATATTGCCTCGAAAATTATGCTTTCAAGGTTAGTTCCTCTTTTACTTTTTTTCTTAAAACTGCATAATGTAGATACAGCAAAATGCGTGGATTGTTGAAAAAACTAATATTGGTATGGATTATAACGTGTGTATATAAGTTTACAAAAGTATGTTGTGTCTAACCATAATCTACTTGGTTGCATAACGTGATCTCTGGGTCAAGAAGTTTGATTATCGTTATCGTAATATAATAGTTTCTGTCATCATTTATTACCTAAGGAAAAAAAAAATACCAACAGACAAATTGAACTTTGTGGGTCAACACAACCTCGCCTGTATTTAAAAATGACCCGTTACTCAAATCCGCCCAATCTAACCCATCTTTTTGCTTCTTATATGCACTAGTGAGTAATAAAACATGATAAATAGAACTTTGCGGGTCAACACAACCCCACCCGTATTTAAAAATGACCCATCACTCAAATCCACCCAATCTCCCCCTTCTTTTTGCTTCCTATATGCACTAGTAAGTAATAAAACATGATAAACTTTCAGAGTGGAAATTTTGTGTGAGGCATTCAAAAAGAGATTATTCATAGGATCATAATCCTAGTTCTGAATTTTAGGTTCTAAACATTCTTATAAAATGTATCCTTTGTGAATATAAAATATTACAAGAGACAAAAGTTTTTATTTTCTGTTTGAATATAATGGATATATTTCTGATATGCTGAAGAACCAAACAAACAATGAACATACTTATTTGAAATCAATATTTTAGCGGCATCCTAACCATGTTGTGTTCTTAAATCATCAGGTTCAGTTTGTTAAATTTGACTATGCATGAAGACACCTGCTATTTCCTGAGGAATGTAATGACTAGCTGTGTCTCCTGCCTATTTGATTTTATTTGTATACGTGCGAACTTTCAAAATTCAATTTTGTAGTTTCTTCCTTCATAAACTTAGAGGAAACGTAATGTGAGTATAAAGGTGTAGATAAGATTTTTCATGTGTAGTTCATATAGTTTTTGGTCTTGATACTCGAGTGCTAAGGCGCTAAGCTATACATATGTATAATAACGACTTTTTTTTTTTCTTCTTCCATTTATATTGTTGTCCATCTATACTTTGTGATTTCATCTTAGAATCTTGGAAATGAAACTAAACATGTCATATATGTAGGGTATATATGTTTATTCATGATTATGAATGGTATATAATGCTGTGAGGATACCCCTTTGTAGTGTGAAGAGCCACATTTTGGCTGAAAGTAACATGATGTTGATCCATAACTACATCATGCATCTTTTGAAACCTTCTGTATGCCTTTAAAATTTGATTGGTCAGGATTGCATAATTGTTCCCAACATTTTTCCGTCTTAGGTTGCTAAAAGTTGCATCATTCTCTTTAGACTAGGTGTAGTCCTCACTCTCACCGTTGAAATACACCGCACCAACGACGACAGGGCTAGAAAAATTTGAGAGGGTGTTGCATAAATTTTCATCATGAATTTTTGGACTAAACTAAAGCGGCACCATAAAGAGATAAAGTAGCACAAAACTATTACCAGTGCACGTATAAAAACAACATTTTTAGAAAAAGTTTTACACTTCGTGATGTAAAATCGGTTGTGGCACGTGCCAACCCGGCACCCCAATGCCCCGTCCATGCCCCTCACTATCACTTTAGCTCCCATCATGCCCATCTCTGTCACTTTGTTACTTGCTCATCATCATTCACACCCCCGTAACGATCACCCATCACTCACCATATATATATATAGTCCACTTAAAAACACACAAACAACCCTCAAAACGGTGAGGGGGCACACCATTGTGTGTGTGTGTGAGGGAAGTCTCATAACCGGGTCACGTGTGAGTAAGTGTGCAAACTTTCCTCACATGTGAGGTGATACGCCTCACCAATTCTTATGATCGGTGACACCCGCTAACACACTATTTTAGAGTTCTTTAGTCCTTTCTAACTAGATATAAGTAATCTTTAGAATTCGTTAAACACGTGTGTGTTTTTGTTAAAGCATTGGTTGACATGTTTAATTATATTTCTAGACTCATGTTGCAGTATACTGTTGGTGACGAACTCACTCTTGACAAACCAACAAAATTGTCACGTCGATTTTAACACAAAACTAGTCACACTTGTCTTTGTATCATTCTTGTTTTTCTTATTGTTCCATGATGATCAGAAGACTTTGACAATGAAAATGTGTTCTCTTTTCTATGAAAACAACTATTCATTGACAAAGGCACGACACACTTTAAATATATGTTTTGTTACAATCTCAATTATTTAAAGATTCAATGATTTATAAGTTTAAATATAAAAGTAGGCATGTTTCTTTCTTTTCTCGATTCATTAACCCTCTTGTTCTGACTTTTTATTTGTTAATCAAATACCAAAATAATAATCTAATACATCTTACCTTGGGAAATTTGCATGGTTCATTTTTTTTACAAATTTATGAATGAAACACTCATTAACCAAGACAGTCAAACCTCATTTCTCTAATTCCCCATACACCAATGCCTTTTATTTCAATTTCCAACCATTCTTGAATGAGTATTCAATAATAAAGTACTAAACTTTAGCTACTAACAAGAAAATGTGCTTAATCATATTCGTAAAGACACATGATCGACATTAGTTAATGGTTTGTTACACCAATACATTAGATTTTGTGGATAAAAGGTCACCGCTTCAGCCTCCTTTCGTCTTCATTTCGATTAAGGTCTCATTGGTAAGTGAGGTTCTTAGTTTATTCCTTTAGAATTGACATGATATATTGATGACTAAAAGACACTTGAGGTCAAGGTGTTCCCGCCAATTCACACCTTTTTTGTGAACACCAATACATTGATGTCATATGTCTTTAGGCATATAACTATGGAGTTTCATAATAAGATTCAATATCTTTGTTATGGAAACTTTGACAACTTTAACATATTACATATTCACTAACAAAACAGCTTATCCAAAAATAAAACTAACAAAGGAACATGATAACACAAGGTAGAATAAGTAGTTTTTTTCTTTAATAATCAAAGATAAGGAGCTACTATATGCTAATATGCACCAATATTCATGGTTTTCATTCGAAAATCTTTATCTACCATTAATGAAGTTAGCATCAGAAAACACATTTCAGTCATATCTATTTTCCTCATATAACCAACTAAAAACTATACTTGTTGCATTGCTTGCCAAAATCCAAAGCTATATAACTCTCCTCATTGCCTGCTTCATTTTGCTATTATTTACCTCCCACTTCATACCAAGTGCTTTCTGTTATTGGTACTTCAGTTACATTTGCTTGTTGGAACCCTTGTTGCACGCAAACGGGCTATCTGGAAGATTCAATCCATGACCACTTTCACTACACACAAAAAATAGTACGATTAACTTTACAAGGTAACTAAAACTAAAAACGTGCCACAGTGTCAATGTTCGTCCACACTATTTGGGTGAGTACTGAAGTGACTAGTAACTATAAATGGTAAGGTAAGGGGTTTTACTTGTCTTGATCAGCATAGTTAGTGCTTGTATCATCTAAAAGATGCGAGAAGAGCTTTGGAGATTGGAACATGGAGTTATCGACATCATCTATAAGATATAAGAAAACAGATTTAGAAACTTTAAAAATAAAGGTTTTCAACAAATTTAAAACCAAGAATTTCACTTTTACCTTCAAATGGGTTTTGATCGTCGCAAGTGTTTTCAAGGTAAGAAGACTCTCGTGCCAACTGTAGTTGCGACAAACGCATCATCTCTAGTTGTAAAGCTACTCCATGCTCTTCTATTAGTTGTCTTTCAAAATTTCTAGAAGGTTCTAACCCTGTTCCACACTTTCAAAAGTCAAAACTTGTTCCACTAATCAGATTATTATGTAATGTGAAAAGAAGACAACGTTAAATATTCAATTTATTCATTTTTGGGAATAAAACACATAATGATTAGTCATCATGAAAGAAGGTCTTACTAGCTTGAAAATCAGGATCCATGTCCATATGGTGTGAGTGGTAGCACATTGGAGCCTCAAGTTTCTCAAAGTACTTTCTACACGACAGTGAAATGCAACAAGTTAATTGTGTATATTCAAAGTTGAGGTGGGACATTTAATAGACATGAAGGAAGCAACGCTTACCTCTCAAATAGTTTCAACTTTTCTCTATAAGGTTTTACAAGGACACGAGCACCACAAACATAATGCGGGTTCCCTTTCGACAATATTGTTTGCACTGTCTCAGAATGGTGAAAAGTTACAAACCCGAACATCCGTTTTTGTTGACAAGGAATTCTTACATCATGAACAGGACCAAAGGTACTAAAAGACACAACCAAACAATAGTTATGATCAGAAAAAGCAAACCAGATAATTTAAATAATTCTTAATTATCTATCAAAACAGTAGTATTTGGACAAACACCATTCTGGGTCCACCCAACCCATTTTAACAATGACATAAATTATCTGTTTTGACCGAAGCCATTTTGATCAATTACCCAACCCGCTCATTTTGCTAGTGCTAGGTACAGATCTTTACCTGAAGTAGTTAGCAACATCATCTTCAGAGAAGGTGCTTTCAGCTGGAAAAGTCAAGTAAATTTGCTTTGAACCGCTAACGATAGGGCCTGGATTCGGATTATAACGCTCATAGCGGTTTTCCATGTACCTTGATGCATCATCCGCCAAAACTACTGAATGTTGCCCATGAGGTCTGCAACTTAAATGGATCACAAATTTTAAAACCATAGTAAAAAACAACAAAAGAAATAAGGGTTATTTTCCGGGAAATGTCTTAACCTGAGTCTGTATGTTTGGTCAATTTTGTAAGAAAAAACCTTAATGGAACCTACTTTCCAAATGGCTATATTTTGAGAAAAAATAAAATTTGTGCATAGATTTTGTGTTTCAAAATAAAAAATTTAATTCGAAAAAGAAATAAAGGTTACAGGTTACACAATCACTCAAACAGGACACTACTTTCCTATATCATATGCATCTAACCCAATAAAATAAAGAGCGGTAAAAATATAGATTCAAGCAAACCTGTCAATAAGCCGAATACTGTTTTTCAGTCGAGCAAGAAGCTTAGTTAAGCTATAGCCAGCTTTACCATGTCTTTGGCTCTCAGTTAGGTACCCTTCAGCTTGAAGGGTTCTTCCATACCTTTCATAATAGATCATAGGCAACGAAGCAATCGAGATAGGATTACCCCTTCTTGATTTCAAGATTTCCGTGATCTCAAACTCAAGTTTTTCAAGTGAACCAGGTGAAAATGCTCCTTGATCATCATTGAACTCATTTAAACCATAATCGGATCCGTGAGAGAACTTACAACTACTACCATGCTTACAATGCCCTTTACTGAAATAATGACAAATCTTTGTCGGATTGTCGTATCTTCTTCCTCTAACACTAAAATGCTCATTCGGGGAATAACAGTCTCGATTAAGAGATTCGAACTGATCACCTAAACCTATGAAATTGTCATGGTTTTGATACCTACAATC
Source organism: Chrysanthemum lavandulifolium (assembly GCA_022545495.1). Taxonomy (NCBI): domain Eukaryota; kingdom Viridiplantae; phylum Streptophyta; class Magnoliopsida; order Asterales; family Asteraceae; genus Chrysanthemum; species Chrysanthemum lavandulifolium. The sequence continues at coordinate 58,029,627 of CM040242.1, forward strand.
ATCAAGAACCATGTTTGGATAGTGTAACATTGCAGGTGGAATATGTAAAGGTGATGGGGTTGCAAAGTGTCGATGTGAATGCAACATTGGGTTAAATTGAAGTGATGGTGAGATAGGAGGCGAAGGAGCAGGTTTTGGGCCTAAATTGAGTTCGAATTTGGCTTTTTGTATGAGGTTTTGGATCAAGTTATCCGGGCCAAAAGCTAGGCGGATCATTTCACGGTCAGCATGGTCTAGTAAGTATATGTAACCGATTATTTTCCGGGTAATAGTTTCTGATTCTGTTTCTAGTATTCTGTCGTACACAACTTTTGCAGCCTCAAAAGCTTCCATTTTGACATCTGTTTACAAAAGCCAAAAATCATAAATCGCTCAAGAATGTAATAATAAGGAGGACTTTGGGATTGCTTATTAAAATTGCTGTTTATCTGCATACCTAATACTCCGTAAACAGTTTTAAGATTGCAACAAGAATATTACAGTTTAATGAGTAATCCAAACACTCCCTAAATACTACAGTTTAATATTGTACAATAATGTATACAACTACAGGTGCATAAACACAGTAAAAACCTCTAAATTGAAAACAATTACATGAATTAAACATATCTTTGTGATTCTTATAACAAAAAGGCCTTTTTTCAGAATAAATTCTTAAGCAAATATAACGAATATATTGAAATATATGAAACCCTTGTTGCATGGTGATTTTCTTAACATAGAATGTAATTAAATTCAGAAAATAAATTCAAGAATCAATATCACACTTTAATCATGTCAAGAACATATATTATCAAAGATACATAAACGAATAAACTAAACCCTAATACCTAAACTATTACTTATGAGTTAAACACATGTTTATGATTCTTAAACTATGACAAGAACAAAAACACTAGTTATACCCAATGAAAAATATCAATTACAGAGTCAAATATTTAAACTTCATGAAACCCTTTTACCATGGTTATTATTATTATTAAATCTTTTCAAAATTAAACATCTTAACAAAACCCATATCTTAGAACAAATTAAACCCTAAATCAGAATTAAATCTTTTCAAAATTTAACCCTAAATATTTAAACTTCATGTATTAAATCAATACACAAAAAAGCATGTACTAAACAAATTAAACCCTAAATCAGAACAGAGTTACATATGAATTTAACAGTTTTTTTATTCTTACATCATAACAAGAACAAAAACAGCAATTAAACTATAAACACAAAAAAGGGTATTAAAAAGGTAAATATTTTGAAATGCATGAAACCCTTTTACCATAGTAACTTTATTCAAGATTCAATCTTTTTTATTGAAAAACTTAACATAATTAATTTCTAACAAAACCCATATCATAAAATCATGTAACAAACCATAAAACACAAAAAATGAAAATAAAATATTTAAACTTCATGAAACCCTTTTACCATGGTTATTTATTTATTTATTTATTTTTAAATCTTTTCAAAATTAAACGTCTTAACAAAAGTCATACCTTAGAACAAATTAAACCCTAAATCAGAATTAAATCTTTTCAAAATTAACCCTAAATATTTAAACTTCATGAATTTAAACCCTAAATCAGAACAGTTACATATGAATTTAACAGTTTTTTTATTCTTACATCATAACAAGAACAAAAACAACAATTAAACCATAAATACAAAATGGGTCTAAAAAAAGTCAATATTTTGAAATGCATGAAACCCTTTTACCTTAGTAACTTTATTCAAGATTCAATCTTTTTTATTGAAAAACTTATCATAATTAATTTCTAACAAAACCCATATCGTAAAATCATGTAACAAACCATAAAAATACAAAAAATTAAAAATATTATAAAACATTACCCAATCTTGAAAACAGAGTTGGAAAAATTTAACTTCTTGAAACCCTTTTTCAATTCTTGAATCTTTTATAACAAAACATAATAAACATTCAATTTTTAACAAAACCCATATTTTATAAACATGAAATAATTATAAGAACCTACCCAATGAAAAATCTTGAAAACAGAGTTGGAAAATTTTTAACTTCATGAAACCCTTTGTTCCATGATAATTTTTTCAGTTTCTTGAATCTTTTTATAACAAAATTCAATTTTTAACAAAACCCATATTTTATAAACATGAAATAATTACTGTATAAAAACTTACCCAATGAAAAATCTTGAAAACAGAGTATTAGCACCCTTCTTTAATTATCTGCAAAATAGGACAAGAACAAAAACAAAACCCAAAAAGACAAAATGTAGTGAGTGTGTGTTTTTTTATGTGTGGTAAATTTGAATGAGAAAAAAAAACACACTTACAAAAACAAGTGGGACACTTTATTCATCATCTCTTCTTTTAAGTAAAAACATACACACAGTGAGTGTGTGTGATGGTGGTAATGTTTTGAAATGCCCCCACATTTTGTTTTTGCTAAACAGCCCACTACAGCTTGGAGACGTGCATGTTGAAATTACCTTTTTGCCCTTTTGTTAATTATTTGTTTAATTATTTGATTGTAGCTTTTTGTGAATATTTAAAGACTAGTTGATATTAGGTAAAGATAAATATTGTTTTTTTATATAGAAAGGGAAAGATTCCTATTAGGCTACAGCAAAGTTTATTATTGGAACTAGTCATTTCAATTATATTATTTTGTTATTATTTTTTATTTTTTGAATATTTTTGGTTATATAAATTGTATTCAGGATTTATATGCATAGTTGAAGTCATACCATTTGATAATAATATTTATAAAAGTGTAGTTTAAAACTTATAAAAGAAATCACAACTAAAAAATTTCACCTCAAACATACAATAGCTTTTATTTACAAATTTATACTAAACAATAGTATTTGACTAGATAAATCAAAGGTTCACGAAAAACATCTAGTCTATGTTCGAGATTTAACAAGTAATTTATATTTGTATTCGGTTTTTTCATAACCATATTAAATTATACATCTAGTAAGGTTTGAATCATGATCTATTGAGACTTTGTGAAGACATTACCACTTGTATATTAGTGGTCCTCATCAATAATATCATGATCCAATGAGAAAATTTTAACATAATATGCTTTTAGACACATGATATTGATTCATACTTTATGCGTACAAATATTTTTTGTTGATTCAATATAAATGGATGATTAAAATAGCCTTTTTAGTGAAATTCATTGACGTTTGCACTAAATGATTCAAACTTTATAAATTTGTATAAAATTTTGCACAAAATATAAACATTTTCAAAACTTTGAATCAAAATTTGTTTGTAGTTAACAGAGAAACGTTATTATATAAAACATGTATGAAAGGGTTTCTATTTTTATAGTATCTCTTGTTGTGTGATAAACTCCTCAACCAAATGATTATGGTTTCAAGTTCTGCTTAGCACGCGTGAGATAAATTTATTGTATATTTTTTTTGAACAGAATTTTTATTGTATATTGTTAGATAGTTAATTGACAGAAAAAAAACAGAAAAAAAAATAAAAAAATTGTATATATCTAAAAGATATTTTTAAACTTTTATGAATAGTACTGTAATTATTACTAACTCAAGCTTTTTAAACTTAGGTGACAAATCCACTTGTATATAACTGGTCCACATGAATAGTATAGAAAACACGAAATTTAAAAAGTGATGGATAAGGGGTAGTTTAGGAAATGAAGAAAATAAATTTAAATGATGGAGCGGTTATAGCGGCATGATCAAAGGGGATTCCTTCCATCTCTTCGTTAAAAGCTATGTTTCAGTTAACCCAATCCCCTCTTTTCCCGCCAAATCTACTTTGACCATTTGACTCACTACACAACTTAATGTACAACACAAATATTCACAATGTACAACAAGTCAACAACCAATTTGTTGACGTATTATAAACTTTTAAAAAGAAAACAAACAAAAATTTATAACGTATCATGCTCTATTTTCAGATACAAGTTACAAATCAAGTAATCAATATGTTTTATAATTTCTATGTTATATTCATATAAAAAAAAATATTTTATAGCATTTTGAGAGGTGAATTATGCACCTTGTTAAAACTCATGAGAGTATATATGATTTTCTATTCACAAAAGGTTTAGGTGGACGGGAACCCCGTGCACCTAGTTACAAGCATCGATAGATCGTTTTTTAGTGACCTAGCATCAACAATAAACAAATGTGATGTCATTTCTAAATCAACAATGGATGGAAGCACCTTTGTTAGTGAGAGTTTTAGACAATGTGTTTTACAATTACGATACGTTTAAAAACAGTTATTTACAATTGAGTTAACGTATTTTTAGTTCAAACTAGAAGAAAATTAGTGGAATTTTTACAAAAGGCCGGAGCCCTTTCTACCTTTTCAAAGCCTCTCTCTAGAAGGTAAGGCTGTCACATCTTAACCTCCCCATTAGCAATATCTACTTTTTTTTACTTTTCTTATCCAAACCCCGTAGTAATGTTCTTTGTTGTTTGGGCTGTATTTCATATAGATCGGGCCCAGACATCAAACCCAAATTACTAACAGATTTAGCCATTTAGGTTTCTGTGTGCTTGGACCTGCAGTTTGTTTTACAACATAAAAAGCCCCAAGTTTTAGCTGAATGATCAAAGATTCAGTGAAACGAGTCTTGCGACTATTCGCCGTAGGTCATGGTGAGCTTTTTTTCGACATTTTATTTTGTAATTTATGTAACTAAAAAACGTTAAAAGTATGTAAACTTCAACTTAGATGTCAGACAACAATTTAGATAAAAATGCATCTTAAAAATTAAAATTCCAACGATAGATAACCACATAAACCCAAATTAAAGAGCTTAAACTTGATGGTGTAGAGGTTGATAACAAATATTGATTGAAAATAATTAATTAACTCGATATATCGCTACACTCGACAAAAGTTACCATTGCAACTTCACCTTTCAACATTGCCGGAATTCCTTCTATTAGCTATAGTATCATCTTGCTCTTACTCATGACGTGCTTTATCGGGGTTCCTTTGCCTATAACAGGAAGAAACAATGGCATCGTAAACACCGTATGAGCAAAGCCATTCTAAGTTAAACAATGTTGTCAAGTAAAGCTTCTTCAAATATAAGATTCTAAACAACTACTTGACATCCAAGATTTCATGAAGCCTTTTTACTTGGATTTTGTTGTTGATCGAAATATCAACCGTGACAGCGCATTATAGATAGAGGTAGCAGGAAGGAGTTTTTGAGTTTTTGACCGACCAACGAACAAAAACAACACCGGCCTCAATTCACACAAATTTTAGCCAATGTAACCAAAAAGGAACATTTATCAAATTTAGAGCTCAATTCAATTAGAAAAATTTTCGTATCCTTAACGAAAATCGAATATTTGGGAGAAATCCTAACAAAGCTTTCATGACAAAGGTAAGCATACCGAGTGAATCCCGATGGTGTATCCGCAAAGAACATAACGAATAAGTAACCACACGCCTCGTCTGCTTACACATCATATGCGCTCACTGTGTGAGAAGGTGATGGCAAATATGAACGCTTTTTACCTTGCAAAGACCGCAGTAATAAAATTTTAACATCGACCGTAAGTAAAACAACTGCTACACCGATGGAAGTAATGTTGGCGCAATGGATAAATTTACATATATTAACAAACGATGTACTATAATCCTATATTTCGTATAAAATGTTACGGTCATCCTGCTACACCAAATAACCGAGCTTATCCGGTTTTTAACAAAAAAAACGTCAGAAGCCAATTAAAATTGCTAATCCAAATACCCACTTAACTTGATGATGCGTGAGGTTAGGCTATAAACATATTACATGTTTTAGTAACATTTAATCGTAAGTACCTTTTGGCATCCGTTAAACTCTCATTAACTTTCGTAGCAACCAACTTGTACCTTTTTCCGTTCTTCTAGCCCGTATATATCTCAGATATATATCAAGAAGGTGTTTGGGATAAGCTTATATGTTATCGAAAATGATGAATCTCAATAGATTCTACTTACTACATTATTTTGTTTCAAAATTTGATCTAACCCTAGTACCTTAACCACGGTGATCGTGCTTGGAACGGGCTCGAACCAAGCATACTCATTTCAACGCATTACCTAACACAACCCGCCATTTTACACCGATCCACGATCTATGTCTGTCATTCAGACAACAAAAATTACGTAAAGCTAAATCCATAAGCACAAAATGTCGATATTGAAAGCGATAAATTAAAAAAAAAAGAAATTATACCCTTTGTAGTTTTTCTTCCAAGGTCCGTGTCACCCGTCCCTTCCTATTTCCGTCCGGTGAAAAACGACCGCTACCTTTCCGAGTTGTAAAAGCCAGCACGCTTTTCCAATTTAAGCTTTCAATAATCCCGATTCTTACTTGACGGTTGTTGCCGCTTCTAAGAGATAGCAAAGAAAAGAAAGATATAAGTGCATAATAATAGCCTATAGTGTGAGCTAAAAGCGTAAAACCTTATTATTTATTCCGTAAAAAGCTTTTATAACTAATATAAATAAAGTGATAATTGCGGTGAAAGTAGAATAAGGTTCCTGGATTACTTATTCGACTATTTACTTCCAATATATGGCTTCCCTTCCTCCCAAGGATACCTAATACTCATGCTTACTTCCAATATATGACTTCCCTCCTGTTCTTCGATTCGCAAGAAGTCATCCAATATTTGTAGACACCCAAACATTCCTCATGTTCGAAAGCAAAGTCGGCATATGATTCCTCAAAACATATATTCTTATGGGGGCTCAGATGATCATCCAATAAACAAAAGCAAAGTCGTAAGAAAAATGAAGAAGTCCTAGGATGAAGAAAAGTATATTTAAAATATGTTCTTGAAAGCATGTGACAATAAATTATTTCAACACATTGACTTGTTGAACATTCATATCAACTGCTTCCGTAAACTACTACAACGCCTCATGTTCCTTCACCGATACAAGTGACATCAACAACCTTCTACAGCACCAGACAGGTGAAGCATCATATACATGTTAATCATGACAAAAACCCAAAAAAAAAAAAAAAAAAAAAAAAAAGTTAACATGGTCCAAAGAACTCAATTGCTTAAAAAGTTATGAACCGACTTACTCGAACGTAAAAGAGCGGTCTACACGCATCATCTAGGACAATTCTACAAAGTAGTTCTTCAATTCAAACACCAAATATGAAAACAAACGTTAAGATCCTAAAACATCATTGTAAATAAAATCACCCAAACCCCAAATAAATAAATGAATAAAACCCAATAGAAAACTAATTAAAGTATACCTCATAAAATTGAGTCTGAGATGAGCTCTAAAAGTTGAATTGCAGAAAATGGATCATCATCGCCAATTACTATATATATTAAAACACATTTGAAACGACGTCACTTCACTGACACTTCACTTGGCATGCACACGCGTTAAAACACGTGTACAGGACTCTGAAATCACATCCACAGGCTCTCTCTCTTGATCCAGAAACCCAGAAATCACACACACACTGATCTCATCTATTAACCCAAAATAAAACGGTTTCAATGTCCAACTCGCTATAGTCAAAGGCTCAGATCTATAAACATTTGAGAAAGCGGACTAAGCCGCCATGGCTGCAAAGTTAGTAACTTGCCCTGCCAAGATGCGGAGAATCTCAATTGTGTACATTTGTCATTAATTAATCATCATAGCCTCATTTGAATGGCAAGATACGCTTAATCTACCACATTCCACGATATCTAACATGTATGTCAGAAAGTATAAGCAACCCAAGATCAGCAATCTTCATTTTTAGCAGAAAAGAAAATAACAATCTCTAAAGCATTATCAAAGGATCAGATTTATAAACAATCGAGAAAGTGGACTAATCCACCATGGCCCATAATAGTTGTTAGCTAACTAAACGAATCATAAAATGATGATGAACCGATGTTTACTCGCATGTGATGAGTAGCTATAATGAAAACCGAGGCTAAGATTTTCAAGCAAGGACCGTCAAGAAACAAATGATATGGTCGCAACCACGTTATAGACGCTGCCACGATGCCAAGATACGGGCATCATTGACGGCGATCCTAAAAGCATGAATGCGAAAATGGATCAAGATTGCCAAGCCAATTACGACTATATAACATTTACCGAGAATTACTTTTACGTAACATTTTCACGATGATCATACCCTTCGGGTCAATAAGGTTGGCTCGCAGATATATATATATTTTTTTAGACCAATAAAATATAATGGTTTCAATGTCCAACAAGACTATAGTCAAAGGCTCGGATTTATAAACAATGAGAAAGTGGACTAAGTCGCCATGGTCGCAGTTAGTAACCCGCCTCGCCAAGATGCGAATCAATCAAGATAGCCTCATTTCAATCGAGAAAGTGGACTAAGCCGCCATGGTCGCAGTTAGTAACTTGCCCGCCAAGATGCGGACAATCTCAATTATCTACATTTATCGTGAATCAATCATCATAGCCTCATTTGAATGGTAAGCTACGCTTAATCGAGACTCATAGAAAGTGGACTAAGCGCCCGGGTCGCAGTTAGAAACTTGCCCCGCCAAGATGCGATAATCTCAATTCTACTTTTTCTTTCTTGTCATTGTCTAAAAAAACACGCATGTAATTATAATGTACGAACAAAATACACTCCATGGTCGCAACCACAACACGTGTTCGGTTGCCATGCCAACATCCCGCTAATAAGCTACGCCACACAAAACATAAGTTCTTTCATCCAAATCCTCCTCAAGCCCACATCGACATAAGGCTCGGGCCGCCGACATGGAAGTGGTACCCAAAACCCCATGGTCGCAATAATCCGGTCGCCACGCCAAGATACGGGTTTTGCATACAACACTACAAAAACATCAAGGTCGACAAATCTCATCATCGCCACAATATACTCAACGTATTAAAAACCCAAAATGTCAAAGATACACCCCTAAATGCCACAATTAAACGAACATCGATGTCGCAAATTCATTAAGGTGGCGCAACATACATCTAGCACACTCATATTTTCAAATGCGTAATGTGATAAGAGGGTACGCGAACCGACATGGCCGCAAACACCGATGTAACCATGATGCCCCGCCAAGACAGCCGCTTTAAGCCATCATATTCCACCGGAATGATTTATATAAGATGCTTTGTATATAGAAACCCATGATGAGACAACATTAGGAATTCCACACCAATCATTTATATAAGATACTATAGCGACCTTTGGACATACCAAAGTAAAAACATAAATCGATTTTAAACAGCTTTAATCGAAAAAAAACTAAACAACACCTTTAGAAACACCAAAAATTATAAACTTTGAAACATAAAACATATACCTTCTTTCTTTTAGGTTTATTAACCTAAAAAATAGTCACCAAGAGCAGCTAGAACCAACTACTCATTCAATCAATCCACTCACAAATAGCATCGTAACACCAAAAATAGTCACCAAGAGCAATTGAACCAACTACCCATTCAATCAATCCACTCACAAATAGCATCGTGAACATCGAAACCGCGATCACCAAACAAACCCCTGGGTCATCACACATGAAGCAAAAGATGGTGGGTGAGATCCGTTTTAGAGACATAGGTGATACCCAATCAAGAAGATTCGAGATATGTATTGATAAGAACCAAATATTGATAAGAACCAAAAAGATGAAGCGGTGGAGAATAGAACAAAAGGCAAACGGGCCAAGAAAGGCAGACCAAAGTATAACATGAAATGGGCCAAGTGAAGTGACGTCGTTTTAAATTCCTTTTACTATATATAGTAATAATTGATGAGTTGAGTTGAATATATACCTCGTATTCATTAAATAATCAATGAACTAATCTTGATTATTCATTTTTTATCAAATTTTTTTAGAAAACAAAACCAATTTTTATCTTTTTTTAAATAAAAAAATCTTGCAAACAATAAATCGTTAAGCGACAAAATATACACTATCGCAACGATTTTTATTTTTTATTTTTTAATTGTTCAGTGCATTTCAATACACTTTCGACGGATTTTTTCTTTCCGAATTTTATTTTAATGTTAAAATTTGCGCCTAAAAAATCATATGTGATTTGTATGTAATGAATCACTTGTGATATTACATGTGATTTAAAATAACAAATCACATGTCATTTTATAAGTGTTGAAAGAATAACCTTATTATTCCTTTTATATATGCCGTGGACTTATTGTGTATATTTGATATTCTCGCTTATTTTAGTTTTGAGCTTGTGGAAAGTTATGTGCTAGAGTTACAAGTTGAAGGGTTGTTTATGTCAAGTGGTGATAAGTTCCAGATGATGGTGTATAAAATGTAAGAGTGAGAAAGGCTTCTCATATCCCAAAATACTGAAATACGTTTCTCTCTCTAAGTTTCATAAACCCTAGTTTTGATCTGCTGTTATCAAGTATTCATTGTTCTTGTTTCTGGTTGTAATAGAACTATTATCAATTAGATAATAGATCTCCACCTGAGTAGCAGTGGGAGATTCGGGTTGATCATCTTTGGTTGATTGTTGTTGTGTTGAACTGATTGAGATCAGTTCTGGTTGATGTTCTTGATATTGTTTTGGGTTTGTGATTGAGATTAATAAAGGTTCTTGGTTTGAGAACCAAGATTTGTTGATTAGATTCTTAATTTGTTCATGGTATCAGAGCCAGGTTCTTCATCTGCTCTATATCTGTTCATTGAAATTTTTTAAAATTTGGGGGTTTTTCAAATTGGTTTTGATTACTTCAATTAACCAGTGTTAATTGCTCGTCTGTGTGTTTAATTGCACAAATTTGAAAGGTTTTTCATAAACGCCTAATTTTTGAAAAAATTATGATTTCCTAAAAATTCAGGGGTTTTGTTCTCATTTGTCTTCTGGGTTGATTAACTTTGTAATTAAATAGATTAGTTGTTATTGGTGGATCTTGGAAGTAGATCTGGTTTTTTCTGGATTCTTGGAAGATATTGGTTTAACTTAGAGTTGATTCTGGGTTTCTTTTGGGTTGTTGACTAAGTGAATCAAGAACTCAGAAGTATTGTGTTTCCGCGAATACTGCCATTGAAAGCACTGTAACACCTCTCACGCCTTTAATTTTTTGTCTCTCTTATTTTCTTGTTGTATTACTTGATTGTTAAGTGGGATTCTTGATTGATTGTGTGCTTCTTTTTGGTGTTTGCGTGTTTTTCTTTCTGCGGTGCTTGTGTGTTCCCTTGACCTACCACCTTGAGTGGCAAGGAAAGCCTGGGAACTTCTTTCTCTCCTTTAGTGTGCTTGTGATTTGTTTTGTGTATTTGCCTGCATCATTTATGTGCATGATTCTGACCATAGTGCATCTCGTCATGATGAGGATGATGCTGATATTGGAAGTGTTACTTTGATTAGTAAATTGGACTTAAGTCACCCTTTGCATTTACATCCTTGAGAGGTTTTCTGTTAGCACTGTGTGTTTTTTATCCAAATATACTTGGCACTGCAGACTTGGCCATCCTGCAGACCAAGTCTTAAATGTTTTAAAACCTGTTTTGGGATTTTCTAATAACGATTCTAAACTATGTTGTGACATTTTTCAAAAGGTTAAATAGACAAGGGAACCTTTTCCTTTAAGTGGCCATGTGTCTAAACAACTGGGTGATTTAATTCACTTAGAATTGTAGGGGCCTTATAAAGTTACCAGTAGGGATGGATATAGATATTTCCTTACTGTGGTTGATGATTTTTCTAGAGCTGTTTGGGTGTATCTTTTGAAAAATAAGACTGAAGTTTTTGAAAACTTAATGGTGTTTTATAATTACCTTAAAACTCAGTTTAATAAAAATGTTAAGACATTTAGGAGTGATAATGGGACTGAATTTGTTAATCAACAGTTTACTTTGCTTTGTGAAAAAATGGTATTGTGCATCGACTTTTGTAGTTATACCCCTAAACTATATGGCATTGTTGAGAGAAAGCATAGGCATCTTCTCAATGTTGCTAGATCCCTTTTGTTTCAGGGAGGGCTTCCCCTGAATATGTGGTCTGAGTGTATTCTAACTACTATCCATTTGATTAACAGGTTACCTTCCTCTGTGCTAAATGGGCTATCTCCTTTTAAACTTGTGCATAACTTTGTTCCTCCTCTTGTGCACTTGAGGGCTTTGGGGTGTCTTGCTTATGCCACTATTCTGAATAGTGATGATAAATTTAGTTGTATGTCTGAAAAATGTGTCTTAATTGGATATTCTAATTCTAAAAAAGGTTATAAACTATGGAGTCTTGATCAGATTCATGTTATTTTCTCTAGAGATGTTAAATTTTTTGAGGATATTTTTCCTTTTAAACAAAGTACTACTGTTTCATCTCAACCTGATCAAGATCCTAATCTCCTAATTTTTTTTAATTCTGATACTCTTGATGACCTACCTGACCTACCCTAAGAGGCATGGCAGACCATCTCCTTGTCTGGTTAGTCCTTTTAAGTTACCAAATGAGGGTGTTGGGGGGCATTATTCTGACTTAAATGATTCTACCAGTAAGGATGAGAGGTCTGCATCCCTTGAGGATAATGTAAATAGTCCAAATTCTGAGGGTAATGACTTTCATATTCATTCTCAGGAAAATCATCAAGAAACTGGTTTTAGAATGTCTTCTAGGCCTTCTGTCTTTCCAAAGAACTACAATGACTTTGTGGTTGATTATAAAGTTAATTTTGGTTTAGAAAAATATGTTAACTATTCAAATTTATCTAAAGACAACTATTGTTTTTCCACTGTTTTAAATCAACAATCTGAACCTAAAATTTTTTGGGAAGCTTCCCAGCATAGACATTGGAATGATGCTATGAATGATGAAATGCTTGCCTTACATAGAATTGATACTTTTGAAATTGTTGAACTTCCTGCTGGTAGGAAAACTATAGGAAATAAATGGTTATTTAAGATCAAGTATAAGTCTAATGGTGAGGTTGATAGATTTAAAGCTAGATTAGTTGCTATTGGTTTCAATCAAAGGGAGGGAATAGATTTTGATGTAACCTTCTTTCATGTTGTTAAGATTGTTACTATTAGATGTCTTATTAATCTTGCTGTTCATAATGATTGGAATTTGTTTCAATTAGATATTAATAATGCCTTCTTATATGGTGATCTTGATGAAACTGTTTACATGAAATTGCCTCCTGGTTATTATGACTCTAATGATAAAAGAGTGTGCAGATTGAAAAAAAAGTTTATATGGGCTTAAGCAAGCTCCTATGCAATGGAATGCCAAGTTGACTGCAGTGTTAATTGAGAATGGTTTTATGCAAAGTGAAAGTGATTATTCTTTGTTTACTAAAACTTGTGATGATGTGTTTGTTGCATTACTTGTTTATGTTGATGATATTATAATCACTGGAAACAGTTTGCATGAGATTGATAATGTTAAGCAGTTTTTGAAAAGTAAATTCATGATTAAAGATCTTGGCAAACTAAAATATTTTCTTGGTATTGAAGTTTTAGAAACTAAGAAAGGTTTATGTTTAACTCAAAGAAAGTATTGTCTTGATCTTATTTTCGAGTTTGGTTTACTTGTTGGAAAGCTCGCATCATTCCTTTGACCTAATCTTGCTTTGACTAGTGAATCTTCCGATCATCGATCCTAAACTTAAGAATATTACTAAGTATCAGAAATTAATTGGTAAGCTTATTTACCTTACTACTACTAGGCCTGATATTGCTTATGCAGTTTCTTGTCTTAGCCAGTTTATGCATAGTCCTTTGAAATCTCATTTGGATGTTGCTTTAAAGGTAATAAGATACCTTAAGGGTTCTCCCGGTAAAGGGTTAAATATTGAGAAAAGTGCTAGCCCAGTTATTGAATTAAAAGGTTTTTCTGATGTTGACTGGGCTAGATGTGTGGTCACTAGAAAGTCAGTGACTGGATATTGTGTTTTTATGTGTGGGTGCTTAGTATCTTGGAAAATTATGAAACAAAATACTATTTCTAAATCATCCACAAAAGCAGAATACAGATCCTTAGCTTCTGTAACATCTGAAGTTGTTTGGATTTTAAAATTTTTAAAAGATTTGAATTGCAAAAATCTTTTACCTGTTAAAGTGTTTTGTGATAGTAATTCAGAAATTAATATTGCTGCCAATCCTATTTTTCATGAGAGAACAAAACATTTGGAAATTGACTTACATTTTGTAAGGGAAAAAATTAGGGAAAATGACAAAAAAAAATGCATCGAACTTGACAACTCTTGTGATTGTGTGTAGCCAACTATTTTTTTTCATTGTAACACAAACCTTTTGAATTTTGTCATTGTATGTACGATTTCCTACGTGTCACAACACGTGGATCGCCAACTCATCGGGTGTTACACGGGATCGCCAACTCATTTACCCACTATTTCTTTTAGGGATAATAACAAAAAATGTATGGAACTTGACCATTTTTGTCATTGTAACACAAACTTTTGAATTTGTGTTAATGTATGTATCCAAATAATCTAAACTTGGCATCGTTAGTCCTTTATACTAACAACCGTTAGCACATCACTTAAATTTTGTTTTCTTACGTTTTCATCCCTTTTTATACGTTTTCATTTGTTTTCTTACTTTTTCATCCGTTTTTATACATTTTCGTCTAGTTTCTTATGTTTTTGTCCGTTTTTATATGCTTTCATTCGTGTAAAATGAAACAAAGACGTGTAAAATAGGCGAAAACATGTAAATCGATTTAAAACGTATAACGGACTAACGTTGCATTAATAAAATAAGCGGCGTGTAGCTATAAAACGAATGAAAACGCACAAAAACGGATGAAAGCATATAAAACGGATGAAAACGTATAAAACGTAAAAAAAATGGCGAAAACATATAAAAACGGACGAAAATGAATAAAAACATAAGAAAATGAACAAAAAATGTATAAAAATGGATGAAAACGTAAGAAAACGAACGAAAACATATACAAAGGAATGAAAACGTAAGATTTTTTTTTTTAAAGTTATGTGCTAACTACCGTTGGTATAAAGGACTAATGATGCCATGTTTAGATTGATTGGATACATACATTAACAAAATTCAAAAGGTTTGTGTTACAATGACAAAAGTGATCAAGTTCGATACATTTTTTTTATTATCCCTAAAAAGAAATAGTGGGTAAATGAGCCCACGGTAACACCCCGATGAGTTGGCGTCCATGTGTTGTGACACGTTGGAAATCGTATATACAATGACAAAATTCAAAAGGTTTGTGTTACAATGAAAAAAAAATAGTTGGCTACACACAATCACAAGAGGTGTCAAGTTCGATGCATTTTTTTGTCATTTTCCCAAAAAATTATTGTTGGGGTAATTGAAACTGTCAGAATAGGCACTGCTAATCAAATAGCAGATGTTCTTACCAAAGGATTGGATACAAAACAACATAGCTTGCTATGTTCTAAGCTTAATCTTATTGACTTGTTTCAGAATAAGATTAAAGGAGGGTGTTGAAAGAATAATCTTATTCTTCTTTTTATATATGTCAGGGACTTATTGTGTATATTTGATATTCTCGCTATTTTAGTTTTGAGCTTGTGGAAAGTTATGTGCTAGAGTTAGAAGTTGGAGGGTTGTTTATGTCAAGTGGTGATAAGTTCCGGATGATGGTGTATAAAAGTCAAGAGTGAGAAAGGCTTCATATCCCAAAATCTTGAAATACGTTTTCTCTCTAAGTTTCACGAACCCTGATTTTGATCTTGTTTGATATGCTGTTATTCAAGTATTCATTTTTCTTGTTTCTGGTTGTAATAGAACTATTATCAATTAGATAATAGATCTCCACCTAGTAGCAGTGGGAGATTTGGGTTGATCATCTTGGTTGATTGTTTTTGTGTTGAACTGATTGAGATCAGTTCTGGTTGATGTTCTTGATATTGTTCTGGGTTTGTGATTGAGATTAATAAAGGTTCTTGGTTTGAGAACGAAGATTTGTTGATTAGAATCTTAATTTGTTCATGGTATCAGAGCCAGGTTCTTCATCTACTCTATATCTGATCATTGAAATTTTTTAGGGTTTCAAAAAAATTAGGGGGTTTTTCAAATTGGTTTTGATTACTTCAATTAACCAGTGTTAATTGCTCGTTTGTGTGTTTAATTGCACAAATCTGAAAGGTTTTTCATAAACGCCTAATTTTTGAAAAAATTAAGGTTTCCTAAAAATTCGGGGGTTTTGTTCTCATTTGTCTTCTGGGTTGATTAACTTTGTAATTAAATAGATTAATTGTTGTTGGTGGATCTTGGAAGTAGATCTGGTTTTTTCTGGGTTCTTGGAAGATGGTTTGACTTGGAGTTGATTCTGGGTTTCTTTTGGGTTATTGACTAAATGAATCAAAAACTCAGAAGTATTGTGTTTCCGCGAATACTGATATTGAAAGCACTGTAACACCTCTCACGCCTTTAATTTTTTGTCTCTCTTATTTTCTTGTTGTATTTCTTGATTGTTAAGTGGGATTCTTGATTGATTGTGTGCTTCTTTTTGGTGGTTGTGTGTTTTTCTTTCTGTTGTGCTTGTGTGCGCCCTTGACCTACCACCTTGAGTGGCAAGGAATGCCTAGGAACTTCTTTCTCTCCTTTAGTGTGCTTGTGATTTGTTCTGTGTGTTTGTCTGCATCATGTTTGTGCATGATTCTGAGCATAGTGCATCTCTTCATAATGAGGATGATGCTGATATTGAAAATGTTACTTTGATTAGTAAATTGGACTTAAGTCAGCCTTTGCATTTTGGTATGTGCTAAAACACATACCTTTTCTATATCAAAACTGACCCAAATAACCAAGAAAGAGCCGCTTATTGCTAATATTTGTGGTTTTCGAGTTTGTGCTTGTGTGTATGGATATGTAAAACACGCAAAAAGGTACCAAATCAGACGTAAATCCGAGCACGAGAGATTAAGAGAGCTTAAGCCGAGCCGGAAGATCATAATTGAGCATTTATGAAGATTTTATTCTCCGAGGATGATTTTTGGAAGTCTTAATCAAGTTTGATGAATTGGCAAAACTGGCCCCTCAAGTTTCAACAATTGACAGAAATGGCCCTTGAACTTTCAGAAATTGCACCTTTGGTCCTTGGAGTTTCAGCTTTACATGTTTGGTCCTTGGTTAATTAAATAAACACCTTATTAGTCCTAAGCCAATATTCAAATCCACTATCCAGCCCAAACAGTATCTGGCCCAAAACACTTACCAATCCACCCGCCCAAATTACAAAACCCGGCCACGTTATCCCAACCCGTTTACACCCTCTGACCCGGATTTTTACCCAGGTCAAACGACTAATGCCCGGTCAACAAACCACTCAACCTTTTGAAATATAATAATTAAACCAAACGCGCCTTAAACAGTGTACCTTCCCCTTCTTCCCCAAACACCCCGTTTTCCACCATTTTACCCACACCCAAACATAACACATCATACTAGCATCTTCTCAAAGCTGACATGTCAGTAAGGAGTGACCTAAGACTGCCAACGTGGACAAACCAAGCACTCTCATTGGCCGTGACACCTCAATGGATGAATTGGTGCTCTATGATTGGTTGAGGTGACCAAGGAATGATTTTGTGGCTGCAAATGAGCTTCTAGGCTCTTCCAAAGGCATCCCAAGGCCTCTCCTCTCAGCTATATAAACGACCTCTTGGCTCACAATGTATCTTGTCCAATTTCTTATGTCTTAAAGAAATTTTGACCATTTTACTTGTCATTTTATCTGCTTTCATAGTGTAATCCTTTCTTTTCAATGTAATTCTGTATTCACTTTATTAATGCAAGTCAAGTTCTTATTTAAATTCTTGTTGCTTCGAATTTCTGTGCATTCTCTTGTTAAAATCTGTTTTGAAGATTTGTTTGTTGCTCATAAAGCTCACATAAGCTTTTGTAAGCTTATGAGAGGTTACCTCTGAATTTAATTGGTCTTAATTTCAAGTTTTCTCAAAAGTCAAATTTAGTCAAAGTTCAAAAGTCAAAACTGTTTGAGATAAATTTCTGGTTGTAAGGTGTTAATGGATGTAGTTTTAAGTCAGGATTATTCATTTGATTTTGTTTAATCAGTTTTAATCAAGTTTCTAAGTCTTAATTGCATTTAGGAAATTTAAAGTGATGTTTGGATTAAATGAATTTTTAGAGTTTAAATGAGTTTGGTAATTGTTGTTTGAGCTTATCAGTTTTATTTACTAGTCCTAAAGGTTTTTCAGTCAAAGTTTCAAGTTGTTCAAGTGTTATATACATTTTTGAGTCCATTCTCATAGCTGTCAAAATCTCATTTGCTGTTACAAAGACATTTTTCATCAGACATTCTCAAGGATTGAGATCAGGTTTTATTGAACTCTGTTACTGTTAGATTAGTATTGCTGTTTGTTGTTAGCTTATTTACTAGTTGTAGTACTTAAGATAGCTTAATTTTGGTTGCATAGTTGCTTGTTTGGTTGCTTCATCGCTCACGAATTACTTGATCTAGTTCTAACAACCGCAACCGCCATTCTCATTGCTTGTTCTATTTTGGTTAGTATAGCTGATAAGATTGTTTCATTGAGATGCATTTGATCTAATTTGAGGATAGTGGTAGTTTGAATCAGTGATGTACATTAGTTTCATTTAAGTTGGAAAACTAGTGTTTGGTTTAGTAGATAGAATTGAGCTTTAGGCTTGTTTTGTGTTTAATATCAGTTAAATTAGTTTCATATCAGATAAAGTAACTTGTCTAGCTAATTAGTTTACATATTAGTATAATAAAAGTCAAAATCATTTTCATCTTGTTCTTATAATTGCATCAGTTAGGTGTAGTGGATCAAAAGCTGAATTTAGGTTTAGATTTGGTTAAGCTAGCTTATTTCAGTTGGACTTTAGTTTATTACATCATATTCAGTTCTTAATTTGGATTTAAATCTCAAGAAAGTCAATCTTCACACTGTTTTTAAAAGTCAAAACCAGGTCTTAAAGCCAGTTTTGTGCAGAACTTGGTGTCCCTGCATGTTGTTTATCCGTTATAATTAGAAGCTCAATTTTGTTTATAAACAGTTTTGGGTGGACTTCAAGTCCACACTTTGATTTTCACTTGCCTATTGGATAAGTCGATACATAAGCCCAAAGTAGGGGTTAGAATCTGTTTTGGCATTTAAAGCAGTTTGCATCAATCCTTGGTAAAGTGCTTATTAGGTATTAGGAGTAGTTTTAATAAGTTGCCTTAGGATAGTTATAGGATATTTTAGATTCTGTAGTAAGTTGGTTCTTTATTTTGCTTGTTAGCTTATTTAAAAGTGCTTATTCCATTCTAGTTTACATAGCAGACCTTATATTCTCCACATTAGCCCTGGTTTTTCTATTTTTCATAGCTTTAGAATGTCATTTTAGAATTTCCCTGCATTTTTCATAATTTTTAGACACTGTTTAGTATTTTTCTTATTTAAAAATAGTTTTTAAGCCTTTTTAAATACCTTTAATTGCAAATAATTGAGAAAAAGTTCCAAAAAATAATTTTTCAATTTTACCAGTTTAAGATAAATATAAAAAGCATAAAAAATATTTTTCCCTATTTTTTCCCTTTCATTTGGTATTTTTCACAATTTAAATTAGATTTAAATAGATTTAAATTTGTAGAAAATAGGAAATTAATCAGAAAATTACAAAAATAGTTTTGAAAAGTCTTTTATGATATTTTAGATTTTTGAAAAGTAATTCCATAATTTTCTCTCTCTTTTTCATAATTTTTAGATAATTAGTTTTATTTTTAAAGTTAATAATTAGTTTTTAATTAGAATAAAATCAAGAAAAATCCAAAAAAATAGTTTTAATTCTTAAATAGTTTTCTAATATCATTTTTTGAGTAAAAGTAATTTTAGATTATTTTTAGGATTTAGATTAGTCGTACTTGCATTTTATTCGCGTTTCGTTTAAATTTCGTATTTGCGTTTTAATGTAGATTTGCGTAGTTTGCTATAATTCTTAGGATTTCCCGTAGATTAGATGTCCCATATGCTTTTCTTATTCCGTAGTTTAGAAAATATCATTTTACCCCCTTCTTTCATTCAAATCCCGATATTCGAGACGTGAGTTGGAAATTCCATTCAACCCTCGTTCGGAACGATCTCGGTGCTCAAACCTAACACGTTTGAGTTACCCGTATACTACAAACTTCTATTATTGATCAGTGTCTGAGCTGTTTTAAGTTTCTTACGGTTAGTCATTCACAAGTGGCTAGCTTGTGTGAGTTAAGCTTGACGTTGTTTGGATTGTGCTAATCACATTTACATCCTAATGATTCTGCTTCTTTAACTGTGATCTCTATTAAACTAAAAGGTACTGAAAACTATAATGTTTGGTCTTGTGCTTTGTTATTGGCTTTGGAAGGAAAAATAAGACCGGCTTTATAGATTGTACTTGTAAAAGATCCAATGTAGATGAGGTCTTGGGAGGCATGGGATAGAGTTAATGTTGTGGTTCTTGGGTGGATTCTTAATTCTATAACCGAGGAACTTTATTTGGGTCAATTTTTTCAAAAAGGCCTATGATGTTTGGAATGAATTAAAGGAAACCTTTGATAGATTTGATGGTTCATTATATTTAATATGCATCATAAGATAAACTCTTTAAGCCAAAATGGTACATCTATTGCTCAAGATTTAAACAAACTTAGTACATTGTGGAAACAATTTGATTCTCTTGTCAAGTTACCTAGGTGCACTTGTCATGCAAACAGAGGATGTTAAAAACATAACCAACTTATGAAATTAATGCAATTTTTAATGGGATTGGATGACTCTTATATGCAAATTAGAAGCAATATTTCACTAGAGATCCTTTGTCCGATGTTAAAGGTGCTTTTCCTACTATATCCGATGAAGAGTCTCATAGAGTCGTGGTGTCGGTTCTAGTTCCGTACCTCTCAAAGGGCCCGGTCTTCTGTGTTCTTTTCTAATGTGGGGAATAAAGGTAATTCTCAGAGGTCTCAAACCTCTGGGAATCCTTCTAGACCTAGTTCTGGACCTAGACCTAATGATTTCAGAAGAGCTGTTGGGGGCTCTTCTGTTGTTTGTGAACACTGTGGTTTCAATGGTCATACCATTGATAGGTGCTTTAAACTAATTGGATATCCTGCTGATTTTGGTAAAAAGAAGAATTTTCAAAATAATAAAGGAAAAAATGTTTCTAACAATTTTGTGGGTATTAGTCCTTCTTCTGCCTTCACAGATGATCAAATGGCCACTCTTATCTCTTTGATTAAAGAAAATTCTGGTTCTGTAAATGGTGTACATGCCAATATGGCAGGTATTTTTTGTAAATGCAGCAGATTGTTTAATGAAAACTTTGATAAGTTTTTTTGCTCAAATAGTCAGTTGCATAATAATCTTGTTACTAAGGGTTTCATTACTGATTATGGTGCTAATCAAAGACATGACTTATCTTGATAAATTTATGGTGAATGTTGTTGATGTGTCTCATCTTAAGATTAAAGTTTCTCATCCTAATGGTACTGAAGCCTTTATAACCAAAATTGGAAACATGCCTTTGACTAATTACTTGACTTTATATGATGTTCTGGTTGTTCATGAATATTGTGTTAGTTTTTTATTTGTTCATAAGGTTTCCAGGGATAGTAAATTGATTATTGCTTTTGATGAGGCTCATTGCTATATCTTAAATCAAGACTTGAGGGCAGGGAAAATTCTGGGGACTGGTAGACAGATTGGTGGCTTATATTACTTTGATGGAAATCAAGGTAAAGACCTTGAGAGGTTTTCTGTTAGCACTGTGTGTTTTTATCCAAATATACTTGGCACTGCAGACTTGGCCATCCTACATACCAAGTCTTAAATGTTTTGAAACCTGTTTTGGGATTTTCTAATAAAGATTCTAAACTATGTTGTGACATTTTTCAAAATGCTAAATAGACAAGGGAACCTTTTCCTTTAAGTGACCATGTGTCTAAACAACTGGGTGATTTAATTCACTTAGATTTGTGGGGGCCTAATAAAGTTACCATTAGGGATGGATATAGATATTTCCTTATTGTGGTTCATGATTTTTCTAGAGCTGTTTGGGTGTATCTTTTGAAAAATAAGACTGAAGTTTTTGAAAACTTAATGGTGTTTTATAATTACCTTAAAACTCAGTTTAATAAAAATGTTAAGACATTTAGGAGTGATAATGGGACTGAATTTGTTAATCAGCAGTTTACTTTGTTTTGTGAAAAAAATGGTATTGTGCATCAGACTTCTTGTAGTTATACCCCTCAACAAAATGGCATTGTTGAGAGGAAGCATAGGCATCTTCTCAATGTTGCTAGATTCCTTTTGTTTCAGGGAGGGCTTCCCCTGAATATGTGGTCTGAGTGTATTCTAACTGTTATCCATTTGATTAACAGGTTACCTTCCTATGTACTAAATGGGCTATCTCCTTTTGAACTTGTGCATAACTTTGCTCATCCTCTTGTGCACTTGAGGGCTTTTGGGTGTCTTGCTTATGCCACTATTATGAATAGTCATGATAAATTTGGTAGTAGGTCTGAAAAATGTCTCTTAATTGGATATTCTAATTCTAAAAAAGGTTATAAACTATGGAGTCTTGATCAGAAACATGTTGTTTTCTCTAGAGGTGTTAAATTTTTGAGGATATTTTTCCTTTTAAACAAAGTACTATTGTTTCATCTCAACTCTATCAAAATCCTAGTTACCTAAATTTTTCAATTCGATACTCTTGATGACCCACCTGACCTACCCAATGATGAGAATAATAATGAATCCAGCCCTAAGAGGCATGGCAGACCATCTCCTTGTCTAGGTAGTCCTTTTAAGTTACCAAATGAGGGTGTTGGGGGGCATTCTTCTGACTTAAATGATTCTACCTGTAAGGATGAGAGGTCTGCAGCCCTTGAGGATAATGTAAATAGTCCAAATTCTGAGGGTAATGAGTTTCATATTCATTCTCAGGAAAATCATCAAGAAACTGGTTTTAGAAGGTCTTCTAGGCCTTCTGTCTTTCCAAAGAACTACAATGACTTTGTGGTTGATTCTAAAGTTAAATTTGGTTTAGAAAAATATGTTAACTATTCAAATTTATCTAAAGACAACTATTGTTTTTCCACTGTTTTAAATCAACAATCTGAACCTAAAATTTTTTGGGAAGCTTCCCAGCATAGACATTGGAATGATGCTATGAATGATGAAATGCTTGCCTTACATAGAAATGATACTTTGAAATTGTTGAACTTCCCTTTGGTAGGAAAACTATAGGAAATAAATGGTTATTTAAGATCAAGTATAAGTCTAATGGTGAGGTTGATAGATTTAAAGCTAGATTAGTTGCTATTGGTTTCAATCAAAGGAGGAATAGATTTTGATGTAACCTTCTTTCATGTTGTTAAGATTGTTACTATTAGATGTCTTATTAATTTCTTTGCTCGTAATGATTGGAATTTGTTTCAATTAGATATTAATAATGCCTTCTTATATGGTGATCTTGATGAAACTGTTTACATGAAATTGCCTCCGGTTATTATGACTCTAATGATAAAAGAGTGTGCAGATTGAAAAAAAGTTTATAT
The DNA here is from genome assembly GCA_022545495.1 of Chrysanthemum lavandulifolium. Taxonomy (NCBI): domain Eukaryota; kingdom Viridiplantae; phylum Streptophyta; class Magnoliopsida; order Asterales; family Asteraceae; genus Chrysanthemum; species Chrysanthemum lavandulifolium. The sequence continues at coordinate 58,053,141 of CM040242.1, forward strand.
GGGCTTAAGCAAGCTCCTATGCAATGGAATGCCAAGTTGACCGCAGTGTTAATTGAGAATGGTTTTATGCATAGTAAAAGTGGTTATTCTTTGTTTACTAAAATTTGTGATGATGTGTTTGTTGCATTACTTGTTTATGTTGATGATATTATAATCATTGGAAACAGTTTGCATGAAATTGATAATGTTAAGCAGTTTTTGAAAAGTAAATTCATGATTAAAGATCTTGGCAAACTAAAATATTTTCTTGGTATTGAAGTTTTAGAAACTAAGAAAGGTTTATGTTTAACTCAAAGAAAGTATTGTCTTGATCTTATTTATGAGTTTGGTTTACTTGCTGGAAAGCCTGTTTTTGTTCCTTTGCAGCCTAATCTTGCTTTGACTAGTGAGTCTTCTGATACTGATCCTAAACTTAAGAATATTACTGAGTATCAGAAATTAATTGGTAAGCTTATTTACTGTCACAATTCTCAATTTCCGGTCATTTCTCAAACTCCATATTCATCATTTCATATCAACTTATGCATGGGTTTTGCCTTTTTCATTAAACATTTATTTTCTTATTAAATAAACGCTATCGCGTAAACATTATTTGAACATTTGATCCGACACTTCCAAAAATTATCCCGATATATTTTAATACTCATATTAAGATTATAAAAATAATATTATTAGTTTACCAAGTGTTTTAAATTTATTTTGTATATAAATTGTTATATTTATATGATTACGACGGTTTTCTTAAATATTACACGATAATTATTATTTCACTCAAATTTTTGCAAGAAATGTATTTTTATAATTTTTATGACTTCAATATATTTTATCTTGTTCCGTTAAAACTTATTTTTAGTTAAAGCTACAATTAATACCTACTTATACCTACAAGTTACACACAATACCTATCAAATAATACATTTACTTAACAAATAATACACTAAATCATCAAACTCATCCAACCTCCCCTATTTCTACCCATAACCGGCCACCTAAACCCCCCCCCTTGTCATCACACTTTGATAAATATCTTCACAAAAACTTTACACCTATCTACAACTTTACTAGATATTTGTTCAATTAAAACACACTAACACATACACTTAGGTGGAAATCACAAAAATTTCTCTCTTCCTCTCCTCTAGCAAAACCGGCCAACCATAGGGATCAAGAGAGGTTCATCCAAAAATTTTCAAGACAAGTTTTATACACTCTAGTATCACTTTTGTTTAAGGTTTTGCAATATAAACCTTGGGTGATTAGGAAAAATCCTTTGTTCTCATAAACCTCATCAAATTACTTGTAAGCTTTTCATATTCATGATCATATTTCATATTCATTTTCATATTCATTTCATAATATTTTAGAAAACATGCAAGTCATATGATGTTTGTACCACTTTTTCATTGATTTTAAGAGTTATATATATATATATATATATATATATATATATATATATATATATATATATATATATATATATATATATATATATATATATATATATATATCTTCCTATAATTATTCCTTGTAATATATCACTCTTGGTAATGCCTAGGAACCCATGACACCCTAAGAAGGTGTATGGTAAGATTATAATAGCTTCGGAGTTGTTTTGATTGGGTTAGAATAGGTTTGGCGCGAGAAAAACTCATTTCGACACGTTTTAAAAAGGGTCTGTCCATATTTTGAAAATCTGGAAATCTCGACAGTAGATAAAAAATTTTGGCCTAGATATTTAGAAAATACGATTTAAAACGAAAACGTGGCCGCTTGAATGGATTAAAACGGAGCTATAACGAAGAAGTTATGAATTTTTCAAGTTGACGACAAAAACTAATTATCTTCAGAAAATTCAGCATGTTATATCAACTTTTTACGAGTCATAAATGAATCTTAAGCGTTATTAAATGTGTCGACTTATCAAAAATATATTAGTATATATTATCACGATTCCGGGATATAAAGAAAGTAGAAAACAAGCTTATAACGACCAAGATATACACGCTTGAAACCCGACGAAACTCCATTTATTTTGATGACTTCTAATAGCAAAATAAACCTAAGTCTAACAACATATTTTGTAATACGTCATGTTGAGAGCCATTTTCTCGTTGATCGAGATCCGTATGGTAAAAGTTAAATGATACGACTTCTAGACATTGTTGCAAGGTTAAACGCCGAGTTTCATCACTAACTCTTAACGCATAATATTTCACGACTAGTTTTACGAGGCCATTTTGGGCATATTTTCAAAGTATGAAAAGTGTCATTTTACGACGAAAACATTATATTTACCAATAAATCACTAAACGATTATAGTAGGAGGTTGTTTCAACGTAAATACTTGTAAAGTATTTTATAATATGACGAGATGTCATAAACATATATTTCGACGATAAACTTTATATTTCAAAAGTGTACAAGTGGTATGGATATCATATGAGTTTGCATGCACGACATTGTTTCAGGACTTATTTTAGATCATATCATTCATAATAGGTCGCGGTTAGAGAGTTGCATCTCATTTCTGTGCATCCACTTTGTCATCGTAACTATTGCACAGGTGAGTTCGTAGCCCCACTTTTACTCGTTTAATTGTTTTATAAACTCTTTGGGGGAGATACATGCTCAACTACTTGCTTTTACTTTACACTTATATGAACTTAAATACCTTTTGTTTCACTCTATGTGCGCGTGAGTAGATTATGCCCGAACTAAATTGATCACTATGTTATTAACGCTATTAGTTGAAACACTTTCCTTGATTTTGAACCCTTTGACATGTATATTTGAACTCTTTTAAATTGATTCGGACCCTTTAACATATAAGTGAACACTTTGGACTTGATTTGAACTTTTTGACATATAATTGAACTCTTTTAACCTGTAAAGAACCCTTTTGATATATTTTAAACCTGTTTGACGTGATTTTGAACGCTTCGACTATCTTGAACCTTTTGATATTATTCGAGCTCTTTGACTGTTCTGAACTTTTGAACTCGACTTAAATATTTGAACTTAATTACGAACTTTTGAACGGAACCCTTGAACTTAAATACGAACTTATGACTTGTTTGAACTTATTGAACCGGACGTGTAATGACCTTTACTATAAAGTCTCCCATGATTGGAGCATCACTATAAAGTCTCCCATGATTGAAGCAACCCAAAGTCTCCCTTGTTCGGAGCAAACTTAAGCCTCCCCGGTCCGGAGCAGAATGTCTCCCTATGGGAACGGAGCATTTTCAATCTAAGTCTCCCTTGTTCGGAGCAGTGCAAATTCTCCCATGTTCGGAGTGTTCTTAATTGTATATAATAGTTGTATGATGTAATCGCTCAGACATTCGCATTGTTAGTCTCCTATTAGTAGGTAGTATGGATAGCGCTATTAGAGGTCGGCCAACCTCTCGTCCACTATGTTACGGACGATATTATTTATTCTAGGGCTTTGCCGGCATACATTATTATATACGTGGTGCAATATTGTGAATTATTATGGTAACTTATACTCGACTATTAGACACATTATATTTTGTGCAATGGGTTGTGAACACAAAGTTGCAAGTTTTGTATGGGCGGAACTTGGAACCGAGTGGATTTACAATGCCTTTGCTTTGTGAACTCATTTGACAACGTGCATGAACATAAACTAGACATATTTTGGCGGTGGGTTGTGAACACACAGTTGCAAGTTTTGTATGGGCGGAACTTGGAACTGAGTGGATTTACAATGTCTTTGCTTTGTGGACCATTCTAAATGACCAAAACTTTGCCTTTGTTGCATGAACGCTCTTTAAAAGCTTTACTTGTTAACCAAACTCTATGAACTCACTCAACCATTGTGTTGACACTTTTAGCATGTTTTATCTCGGTATCTAAGGCATACACTTCATGGCATGCATGTGGACATATCATAGAGTCGCGGAGACGACGCGTCTCACTGGGTTTTATAAATTTTAAAACATAGTTTGGCTTGTATCAAAATTTATCTCCGTACATATTGATTTAATTTGGGACCTACACTTTGTAAACTCGATTATTTTACTAAATCAAACGATGTATTTTCCAAACGACACTTTAGGTCGTTCGATATAACTGTAACTTTGATGCTATGACAGTCCTCCCCAAGGTATTCCATTCCGCTGCAAAACACGTAATTTGGGGGTGTGACATTTACCTTACTACTACTAGGCCTGATATTGCTTATGTAGTTTCTTGTCCCAGCCAGTTTGTTCATAGTCCTTTGAAATCTCATTTGGATGTTGCTTTAAAGGTAATAAGATACCTTAAGGGTTCTCCAGGTAAAGGGTTAAATATTGAGAAATGTGTTAGCCCGCTTATTGAATTAAAAGGTTTTTCCGACATCGACCGGCTAGATGTGTGGTCACTAGAAAGTCGTTGATGGATATTGTGTTTTTATGTGGGTGCTTAGTATCTTGGAAAAGTATGAAACAAAATACTATTTCTAAATCATCCACAAAAGCAGAATACAGAGCCTTAGCTTCTGTAACATCCGAAGTTGTTTGGATTTTAAAAATTTTAAAAGATTTGAATTGCAAAAAACTTTTACTTTTTAATGTGTTTTGTGATAGTAATTCAGCAATTACGATTGCTGTCAATCCTATTTTTCATGAGAGAACAAAACATTTGGATATTAACTTACAATTTGTAAGGGAAAAGATTATTGCTGGGGTAATTGAAACTGTCAAAATAGGCACTGTTAATCAAATAGCAGATGTTCTTACCAAAGGATTGGATACAAAACAACATAGCTTGCTATGTTCTAAGCTTAATCTTATTGACTTGTTTCATAATAAGATTAAAGGAGGGTGTTGAAAGAATAATCTTATTCTTCCCTTTATATATGTCAGGGACTTATTGTGTATATTTGATATTCTCAGTTATTTTAGTTTTGAGCTTGTGGAAAGTTATGTGCTAGAGTTAGAAGTTGGAGGGTTGTTTATGTCAAGTGGTGATAAGTTCCAGATGATGGTGTATAAATGCTGAAGAGTGAGAAAGGCTTCTCATATCCCAAAATACTGAAATACGTTTTCTCTCTCTAAGTTTCACAAACCCTAATTTTGATCTTGTTTGATCTGCTGTTATTCAAGTATTCATTGTTCTTGTTTCTGGTTGTAATAGAACTATTATTAATTAGATAATAGATCTCCACCTGAGTAGCAGTGGGAGATTTGGGTTGATTATCTTTGGTTGATTGTTGTTGTGTTGAACTGATTGAGATCAGTTCTGGTTGATGTTCTTGATAATTTTCTAGGTTTGTGATTCAGATTAATAAAGGTTCTTGGTTTGTGAACCAAGATTTGTTGATTAGATTCTTAATTTGTTCAATAAGACGTAAATTTCAACGCTCACAACCCTCTATAGAAATATGATATAATTCTCGTCGTGATGGTATGACTATATTCGCAGTGGGAGATTTGGGTTGATTATCTTTGGTTGATTGTTGTTGTGTTGAACTGATTGAGATCAGTTCTGGTTGATGTTCTTGATATTGTTCTAGGTTTGTGATTCAGATTAATAAAGGTTCTTGGTTTGAGAACCAAGATTTGTTGGTTAGATTCTTAATTTGTTCAATAAGACGTAAATTTCAACGCTCACAACCCTCTATAGAAATATGATATAATTCTCGTCGTGATGGTATGACTATATTCGCGCAAAGATTAACGATTTATAAGATATTCAATTTTTTTTAAAAATCAATAAAAATATATTTTTTTTGTTTTATTAAAAAAATGAAATGTTATAATTAGTTAATTCGGCTTTGTTGACAATTTTTGGTCTACATCGATTGATAACATATAAGATCCACAATTCCACATGCTTTATACAACTCACCATAGTATGCCCTTTTTATTGTATGAATATGTTATTATCATGTAAAGTTACCTCGCCTTTTATCTCTTGGATTCATGCTTGGTGCAAGTCGTGAATTGTGTTTTATCTGGTCGCTTAATGTGGCATGTATTTGAACATCCTTAGGCTCCGTTAAGCATCTGGAGCATAATATATACTCCGTACTTTGTTCGTTTTATTCTAAAGTTAGAACTTGTGAAACGATTGCTTTGAAATGTATACACTTGTGAGTGTTTGTTTTTTTTAGACAAACTAATTCTCACTATATATATGAATAAATCTATCACACATGCACTAGGTTACACTTGAAACCAAAATTACATGGTTCAAAAGTATTCTCAAACAATACGACTAACGTTAGGCTACAAGTCATTTGGTTGTTAGGCTACAAGTCATTTGAGTGCTATATTAGTTAATTTGGAAGTGTTAAAGTACAACTTCAAAATTTTTAGAGGGTCGTGGCCCTTCTTGATCTCCACTAAAGTCCGTCCATGGTGTTAGTTTACAACGTTAAGTCTAATATATTTTTACCGTATTTGTCAAAAGATAGTCTTATACTCTTATCTATTGAGAAGGTTATCTTGAATTGTCAATTTAGGAGTTTGGTACAAATTAGGATCCACTTTTCACCATTCAAAGTCCATCATTGATAAAAGGGAGTTGATACTCACACTACAATTTTTTATGAATACATCATAATTTGTGCATTACAGTATTGTACGATAAAAATTATAATGCACAATATGTGGTGTATCTATCAAATAATATGGTGTAAGTATCAATTCGCTTGATAAAAACATGTGGTGCCTAATTGGCTAAAACATTACTGACTGTTGTATAACCAAGATAAGTGACAGGTAAAGAGATGAAAACATGTAAGTAACAAAATATCATAATAAGAACTACATATAACAACCAATGTAACACCCTAGGCAAATCTCATAAATGTTGTGGTCTTGAAAGATGATGAATCTTAAAATAATATTCAAATGAGGCAACAAAGCAAAACCGTAACGTAAGTCTACAGGCAAAGCAGTCAATGTTGTGTTAGTATTTCTTTACAAAGACATAAAAGGGTTTGAACAAAACTAGTATTTCTTTAAAACAAAAGCCCCCAAAATCCAATAAATTAAATTAAATAGTATTATTTTAGGTAAAAGTAAAATTGCTCGCTTATACAAAGCTTTAGCTAGGTATATTTAGATAGTGTTTATGAAAAAAATTAATTAATAAAGTCATGTGAAAAGTTAAGTTTGTTTTTCGCTTAATTCAAAGCATTGACTAAAAATGAAAACTGATATAAGTGCAGGTCCTCACATTAAATCATTTGTTAATTAAACATGACTTAATATAAAACAAACAAGCCCTTAGTTAAACTAATTGCTGCTAGAAAAAAAATACACATTTGTAAATGGATCAAGAAACTAATAAAAAACATTAGCTAAAGTAGCTTTCTATCAAAAAGATATATGAATATGAAAATATAAACTTTTATCAGTTCAATTATAATCAGCAAACCAAATACATCTTTTATTGTCTTATCAGTCTTTGGTCATTTAAATTGATGTGGAATGAAGTATTTTTAAATTAAACTTTTCGATTAACATAGCTTTTAAACAAACTTTTAGTATTAGCTGTTTAAATAAAAAACTGTGGCATCTCATTTTTACCAACTTGCATATTGTCATTAAGCTAGGAGCCTGAGACTAAATTTGGAATGATTTAAAAAACCGATTTTGTTTTTCAGAATAAAATTCTGGTAACATGAACACAAAAACTATCAAAGAACAAAAAGCGAACAACTTAATCTACAAAACAATTAACAAAGAAAATCAAACAAATGTAAAAACTGAAAGTGAAAACATATGGAGTTTAGGATCAGACTGACGTGCAAATAATATTTTGATCAGCAAAGCACATTTTGGTGCCTATGACATAAATCGATATTGTTTAGCATCATTTCCCAAACTCCATAAAACATTTATCAGTATCAACGAAAACTAACATGGTCAGGTTATTTACACACACCAGCTTTTGATCTGCATACACCATAACAGTTGTACATATGTCGCATGATCCATATACATTGAGGTGTGCAAACCGGAAATTGATGTGTGAAAGAAAAAATAAGAACAGATCTACAAAACAATATGCTGCAAAAAGCGGCGATGGAAAACTTATTCTGAAACCGTTTTTTGTGTTGTATTTATAGGCCGATTAGTTTTGATAGGGCGACAGAATGAGTTGCAGAATGATACCTATTGAATTATTTTAGTACATTAATGTCCCTTCTGTTTCAATTTTAGATCTTAAAGGCCCTATAAAAGTTTGATTGTATATCAAAAGCATACCCACTTTGTGACAAAAACAAATACTACTAATAGCAATCTAGTTATTTTAATTTTTTTTTTTTTTTTTTTTTTTGCAACTATGTATTTAGTTGTTACGGTCAACTAATCTTTAGATTGCGATTTTGATCTATTTCACAAGAATAATATGTGAAAGCAACGTCGGATTAACATACTAGCTTACTAAGGAGAGTGTTCGATCGCTTAGAAACATGAACAAACTTTTGCAAATACCTCTCTAGCTAGAACAACATGAGTTGCATATATGAGGACTAGTCTTGTGAGGTTTAAACTTGGATCTTCGGCTAAAAGAAATTTAACCTCTCACTACACTTTAGTTTATTTTTTATCCATTTATTTCAAATTACTTTACACAAATTAAATTATAGACATAACAATATGCTCCTTTGTATGCAAGGGACGAGTATAATCCATTTCTAACAACTTTGCTCTAACACAACTTTAAATAAAAGGATTAAAAGATTGAAGGATTTACTTTAGTGGTAAACATCTTGCATTTTATGCCAGAACCATAAGTCGAACCTCTCTTAACACTTTTCTCCTTTCACTTCAACAAATTGGCCTCTTGTACACAATATTTTCTTCACACTTTATGAGCCCTGAGCTTTATTTCAGGGTATTCACACTTGTAAGTGTGGAAAAATTATCCGCACTTATAAGTGTGTTAAGTATCAAACGTCGTAAAAAAAATTGCACTTTTAATTGTGAAAACAAAATATCACACTTAGAAATGTGAGTCAATTTAGTTAATGCCTCTTTACACTTTTTGCTGTGAAGAAATATAAAATAACTTCACACATTTATATGTGAAAAAGGGCATAAATTTTATCACGCTATAAAACATGAAAACTTGAAATAAGATATTGTTTTAGAGAAAAGTTCACACTAACCTAGTGTGAGGTTTTTTATATTAAGCAAATAATGAAAAATAAGAAAACGATGACTAATTTGTTTGTTTAAAATTTTATAAGCTACCTCATGCATTCATTCCAAATTTCTAATTCTTTTAAACAGATCTCTAAATATTATTCAGTTTGATGCTTGTCGATCGATTGTCCATAAAACAAACCTTAGCCATTAAATTTGATCCATCGTCCACAAACACAAACCCTAACTTACTAATTGGTTGATTTGGTGTTTGTAATTTTGATCGATAGATTCGGTATGTTACTTATGTTGATGCAAATAATGTCTAAAAACATTATTTTTATTTTTCGATATCTTTACGTTTTGATGATAACAAAATGTAAAAACACACTACGTCAAAATTAACGTAAACAAGTTTTTAGTCGAAATATCTCGTTTCTACATATATCACTCTAGGTATGAACAAACAAATTTACAACTTGACAAATGATTAAAGAAGTGAATTTGTGTTTCAAACTTCACATTCTTAATGTGACAAAATACTTTTTCAAAAATACATTTTACAAATTATTTTTTAGTAATAAAGAAATGTTTTGATTGAAAAAATAAGTTTAAAAATTCATGATATCCCCCCAAAAAATGTACCCAAACTTCCCAAAATAAACTTTCACCACTAAAAACAAAATTTGGAGCGTCCTTATCTGGGACGGTACCACGGTACCACTAAATTTAGTGGTATCGTCCTACTTAATGGTCATATTTTTTCTCCCTATAAATACCAGCCCACTTCACAGTTCTTGTGACAACTAGTGATAGTGGAATTCTATAAGTCAAGCATATTACCATAACACAAACATAAACACACGTAAATACCACACAATATAAGCAATAAGCCACACAAACATAAAAGCAATGAAAATATAAAACGGTAAATGCAAAGATAAAAAGTAAAGAAAATGCAAACCAGACACAAAGATTTATAGTGGTTCGGTCACGAAGCTCCTCTTCGGCCTACTCCACTCCCTGAGTACCCAACTCGAGAGTTACTTCCCTAGTCAACAAGCTCCTTTATCAGCAGAGAAAACCATACAACATTGCTTACAATATTTCCCAACACTAAGCTAGATGTCAAGTTCTCCTTCGGGTACAACCAAACCCGTTATGTTTTATGGCCCAATATAACAAACCTTGTGTTTTAAGGCCTAAACATATAAATCGCGTCGCTTACATTATTTTCCGACACTAAGCTAGATGTCGAGTACTAATCTAGCTAGTATCAATCTCACTCACGATCTACCCGATCCTCAAAAATCACACAAGCTACAAGATCCACATGATCTACACTCGATCTACCCGATCTACTCACGATCTCCCCGATCTACATGATCTACACAATCTTCACATGATCTACTCAATCTATACACGCCATCCTAATCTACACAACCACCGCTGACTTATACATCATCCAAATTTAACTATTACACTTAAGATTACATTTTCCTAATCTAATTACATGATGAAATTATGTATGTGTTTTTTCATACTTGAAATCTCAAGCCATAAATGGTGAAAAGCTTGGTATTTATAGGCTTGAGGTCTTAGACAAAAGGATGAACCCACCAATGGGTAATAGCATGCATGAATAGATAATAACATGCATCAAAATTTAAAATTCAAAATTCAAATTTTGAATCTTCCTTTTTCCTGCTCAAATTCAAAATTCAAATTTTGAATTTGCCTTTTCCCTTCAAGTTCTAGAAGCATTGTTGGGTCTTGATGGGCCGGTCATTATTGAGCCCCGAGTAGGCTTGTTTGTTTGCTTGGCCCAATCCAATTTGCTAGCTCATATGTTGTGGAAGTCTTGTATGTTTGGCCGATCCAATTATCTAAGTCTCGAGATGATGATTCGTATAAACGAGTGACTTGTTCATTTTACGTTTTGTATTACAAGTTACATGTTGTCATTATTAAAACCGAAGAGACCGTATAGTTTAAATATCGTAATACTTGCACTAACAAATATTTCCAAAGAAAATAAAATACTACATGTTCATGTTCTTTTTCCTTCTTTGAATACCTCTTGATTTGTGAATTATCTATATTAGTTTACTAAAGGATGTTACTATCTTAGGCATGAAAAACCAGGCGCCAGCAACACACTTTCGCTTCAAACTATGGTCATGTGCCCACACCTGCCCCCACACCAAGTCATCCAAATGCTAATTTCTACGACGCAGAATGTAATCGTGCCTCTGTGTGGTCAGGATAATTGCACATTATCATCTTACAGGCAAGTGGTTACATACCTTTCACTGCTCCTAAGTTAATACTGCTTTAATTGTATTTTTTTTCTATTTTAAATAATGCAGCTGTTTTCGAATGCATTATTCTAACCCACTAGCAACTGCTACTATTGTAGGTGGTAATGGACAAAAAATAACGGGTCGTTCCCGTTCACATTCAAATGATGACCGTGCACTGGCAACCAGACAAGGTCATTTGGCTATCGATTTGTAACATGCTATGAATAATATATTGCAATTACGTTTATTCACTATAATATCCTTTTAAATTGTATTGCTACTTTCAAATACTTTATACTAATAAACTGATGGCGAAATTCAACAGGATGAACATGTGGGTGTTTTTTATCCATAGAGCGAATACCGGTTGTCCGTGTCTTGGCCAGAAGAATATGCTGCAAAAGCTTTGAAGAATCTTACCGGAAGATACTACGCAGGTTTGGTCTTTCTTTCATTGTACGTAGCTATAACGATTTCTACCTATATTTAACAGTTTGTTTGTCATATTCTGCGCAGGAGAATACATGTTGCAACAATGGCTATTCCAACTTCACTACTTCAGTCTTAGTTTATATCATTTCAAAATCGATCAATGATTCCATATTTAACAACTCTTCCAGGTCTACCCGTGTAAATAAAATTTCTTATATGCTACGCTATATGTCATAACGCTATAAGAAGATATTTAATCAGATATGGTTTTATTATATTTTTTTCCAGAAGGATGAGATAGAGTATCCGTGCATAAAACCATTTCCTTCTTATGCTCATGAAAGAGATGGACCTTGAGGACAATTTAGTAGTCTGATAGGTGGATCACACGTTACTGAGGTTGTTATTATAGGTATATTTTCCATCACAGCTTTAGACTGTTACATACGAAATCCAAATAATTGTATTAAGTAAAATGCAATTCACATGATAAATATTGGATCAGCCTGCTGCTTTTACTATAGTACTCGATATTAATTTATTACGACATTGTTTTTGTTGTTAAAGGTAATAATGGCACCATTGACGCCAAGGTTCATTATGGTGGGATAAGTTTCATCAAGGAAATTAGTGACACAAGTCCCTACATAATCGAGCTAATGTACTCGAGCCAAATCCAAATACCGTGTGACAACTCATAAATTCCTCGATGCATCGTAATTGGAGAAACATCGCTTTAACAAATTTGAGATACAGTCGTATTATATATTGTTTTATTGGAAATATTATTTTAAAACAATGGCGAAACTCCGTGTCACGAATCAATCATTTACTAGGTTAAATGTGTCCCAAACCGTATATATCAAAAGATTAAGAAAAGTTACATGTATAGTCCCTTTGTGGTTTCATTGTCGCCTATAGTTTCTCTAGTACAAGTTTAGTCCTCATGGAGTATATATACCTCCACCCTATTCCTTTCTCATTTTTACTCTTATTCTTTCTCTCTCTATAAACACACACTAAATATCCCTTTCCTCTCTCTCTTTAGAAATCCGGCCACCCATATTAGGGTTCCGGCGCCGCTGCCGGAGTCCGGCCAAATTTCGGCGACCACCAACCAAAACACCGCCTACCCCATCTTGTAGATCGGGCCACGGTGGTTCTATTCATGCATCCCACACGCGTTCAAACCCTATAACGCGTCTCAAATCTCAAACCCTAGCTTTGTAAATTAGGGTTTCGTGGTAAGAACGTGTGTAATAGTTCAAGGTTTGATGGTGTTGGAATCACTCCTAAACCATAAATCAAGTGTTAGTTACTCATATGTAATAGGTAGTTAATTATGGCCTTTATTTTTGTTATTAGCCTTAAGCTTATGTAGAAGGCCCATGAGCTTAGGCCCAAGCCCATAAATGAAAGGATGGGAACTAGGAGTGTTGCCCTAGCTTCCCTCCTATAAATACTCTTGTAAACCTTCATTTGAAGGTTGGTTGTTTAAGTTTTTCTTTCACTTCATACTCTACGCATAACTGTCTTAGTATAACGTGTGTGTGTGTTTGGTTTACTTGTTCAATCGCCTTTATCTCCTTCTAGTAAGCTTGTGTTGTAAAACTAGTGACCTAACAGTGGTATCAATCGCCTACTAGTTGGGTGAATCGTTATTGCTTTTGAAGTGGGTTTTTGGTCCCACGCGTAAGGCTAACGTGATACTTTGGTTCGCTTTAAAACTCGCTTTTACACTTTTAATCCAATATTCTTGTTCTTTCAATGTTTTAAGGTGTTAAAATAATGTTTTTGGCAAAAGTTTCAAACTTTATGCGTGGATCATAGTTTTAAGCTTGTTTTGTTCGTGGGTGTGGATTCTACGCGTAACTGCTTAGCCATTTTGATTCATCAAGGTTCACACTTTTGTGTTATTTTGGTGATATTGAAGCTATTCCATAACAAAAATCTGGTTTAGAAACATCTTTGGGCAAAAGTCATCTTACGAGTAGGATTACGCGTATCAAAACCCTAATCTTACGCGTAACTTTATCCGTGGTTTGATCTTCAGTTTCGTGGTTTACTCCGTGTTTTCTTGCTTGGATAAGCCCGCAACACGCCGACTTTGGATATCTTTTGTATCGTGATAGTGTAAAGATCACTTAGATAAAACCCAAAATTACGCATAAGCATAAAGCTTACCAGAGAAAATCCTACGATAAGATTCATCTTACGCCTAAGCCTAGTCTTACGCATAAGGTACTCCTACGCCTATGTTTCTACGCCTAACTTTGTGTCTACGCATAACTTTAGTGTCTTTTCCCTACTTACGCGTAAGCTAAATCTACGCGTAACTCTTAATTGTTACGTGTAACTTTGGTGTTTTTTCCGCATAAGTGCTACTTGGTTTATTGTGATTTCTACGCCTAAGGATACTTCATCAACAAAGGTTCATTCGACTACAAAGATCCATCAACACAAGTTTTCACTAAAAAAAAAAATTATTTTTTAGGGGAGACTTAACGTTCAATTTTTACGAGATTCAAATTTTGGTTTAATCAGAAATTTTGGTCAAAATTCAAATTTTGGGCCTAAATTCAAATTTTCGGGTAAAATTTGGCGTCAAAGTTGTCATGTCTCAAATTTCTATTACAACCTTAGAATTGAATTTTATAGTGAATTTCAAATTTTGAGAGTCAAAATTTTCAAAATTATTTTTGAGGAAATTGCAATTCACTATATCGACCTTCATGTGCTATATCGACTTTGCACCTTCTTCTCTTTGATTCTTCTGCAGAGAGGTGAAATGGATTTTGAACATAAAGATCCATTTGTGGCATTGAATGAAGGATACATGGCTCGGCTCGCATTGAAGCGTCCGACATCATCAAATTCCGATATCCCGCAATCGTGCAAGGTGAAAGAGTTGATGTACATGAAAGGAATGCTCAAATGGACGCTGAGAATGTTGTGATTCTCGCATCCGCCGGTAATGCGGACAATGAGGTTGTAGCATTGGAAAAGCAGGATGATAGCGGCAGATCTGAGAAGATATCATACTTAACTACGACACCGAGCCCAACTGTGACGTAAGAACAAATGGTCGAGGAAGATATCTTACCCACCTATGACATCGATACGTAACATATGGTCGAGGTACAATCAGCTCGCTGATCATATTCTCGCTGCGAATGCGATACAACAAACCGAGCAACCCGAATTCGAAGAATGAAGGAGAGGTTGACAGATGTGTTACAATGTCCGCACAACTTTCTCATGTCCGAGCCCTTACTTGTTAACAATTCAATGAAACGTCAAATCAAACTCTTGAATCAAATCATTCTTCTCAAAGACAATTTCGGTTTCAAAAGATTTTTCAAAACTTGAGGCTCATTGCATATCTCTTGAACTTAAAGCGCAAAACAATGTTTTAAACTCGAGCCAAAAGTAAATCTTTGAATGAACAAAGTAATCATGTGGATACATTAGTTAAAGAAAATGAGCATTTAAAGGCTCAACTTCAAGCAAAAGGCATGCACATGTTGCTTTACAAAACAAACCGAGAAGATTCAACGACAAGAGTGTGGATACTAATTTTGCAAAGCCAACAATCTTGGGAAATCGCCTCTACAACATTTCGTAAAACAATCAAGTAGTTAGACAACCAACCGCATTTAAATCGAACGCTCAAAATCTTTAAAACCACGGTTTCCCTCCCAAGTTGTTGAGAATAATCATTTGATAAAACCAACACCCACATTCCCGCCTAAGAATAATGCTTCTTCTGTTAAACATGTTTCGTTAAACTGCTTCTCTTATACTGCTTCGCTAAACTCAACTTGTGGTCGCTCACAGCAAATCTAGGATTAGTTCGAACACCGTGTCTAAATTGAGCATTAAAAGTAAAGATTCATATGATTCAAATGACACGACAAGAACCTGTGATCTAGAAAAGGCTAGGAAAAGGGCACTTCTTCAAAAGGATGGAATCTTAGGTTCAAGACCTAGTGTATCACCTTCGAGTGTATTCATCGAACACCACCGTAGTAGCAAACCAAAACCTGTTAACTCAACAAACAGTTAGAAATAAACCCGTTGATCTAAATGTAAACTGTCGAAATCTAATAGATGGATCCATATAGGACACAGACTCTTCCCTAAAGAAGTTTCAACATCCCTAGATCTAACCTTAGATGGATACCAACGGGTAGGATTTTCAAAACTGCTAGTCTTAGGTGGATTCCTCAGCAAGATACTAAGTAGTTGCACCAAAACAAGTGGGATACCAACCATCCATCCATCGAGGCGAAAGGAAATCATCAAATAGCATGTTCAGTGTCAAGAAGATAATTGACACTACATCTTTATGCTTCTAACATCCGAACCCAGTTACACTTGGGGATCCATGTTTTCTCTTCCTTGCCCTCTATTTTTCTATGCAGTACAACAACTATGGCTTCTATTGCAAAACAAACAGTAGGACCCGCTTTTCACCGTCAAAATATCATGATCCATCACCGCTCCACCATTGTACTTAATCGTCATGAATTGAAACATTGATTGCTCCTCCGTTAAAGATTACGCCAAAAGTCGCGCTTCGATGTATCGAATGTTTCACCGCATAACCGATAATACTCTAATTTCGTATACACCAATCTACAACAACAACCGAATCTTCTATAATGTAAGATCAAACGCTCAACAACAATGACAAATTGATGATCAACACAATGAACAGAGATGTTTTATCGCTAGCTGATTCGCACGAGATATTTATGGGACTTCACACTTGTTCGATCAATTGGACATACATGGTTTTCTTGTCTCCTTATACATGGTTTCGTTGTCTTCAATTCATCATCAACATACGTGGTGTATGATTCTGAATCATTGAAAACATCGAGGGGGAGAGAGTGTGTAGGTGGTCATTGCTTCCTTGTTCTTCTACATGCTTCTTTGCGAAAACCTAATGCCTTCTTGAATTTCTTCAATTAGAGGGAAGAAATAAGACGATATGTGGCTCAAACGTCTCACTTTGGTGTTATCGTCTCAATTTCATGGGTGATCTTGTGTGAAGTTACCCAAATATGATGTTATGATGCCTCACACGATCTTGGTATCGAGTTATTGCATATTCACCGTGATTAGTATTTGAAGACCACAACACTCGGGGAAAGTCATTTCATTTCGCCTTTCGTGGTTTGTTTGGTGTGATGCGTCTACACACGTGAGAAGATCTTGTTGATTTGGCATGTTACCTCGAACCGATTTTCCGCAATAAGTCGATTTTCTTTGTGTTGTTTATCGCTCATCTACAAATTCATTTGCATAATCGAAACCTTCAAAAGTTAGAGGAAATGTAGACTTCATCAAAGTTTCAAATCTGCTAAAGGCGGCTTGTCGGTTTGGGAAAGCGATTATGAAACTTATTCACTATGGCTTCGAGTATAATGACTTAGAACCCGGTCACAACCGCTTAAACTTCCTCAACCCCATCATCACCGAACAAAGCCCCCAAACCACTCACAACAAATGGAAAGGTTATTTGCTCACTGCTCAGGTGACGATATTGATGAACGATGCTCGGTGTATCCATTGTTTCTCACGCTCAACCCGATAATACTCTTATACCGATACACCCGCTACAACAACCATCGTTGAAGAAGCACCACCGCTGACTCCACCACAGCAGCTTGAACAAACCGCCCAACAATGATGAACCGGCCGATGATATTCGAATGATGTACCCCACCGCAGATTTTGATCCAAATGCGTTTTTAACCCGTTTGCTAATGACATCGCTGCACCGATGTCGCGAATCATCAACAAACCATTTGAGTCCTCGAATCGCACAATGTATACCAACATCAACCCTCTACACATCGATGGACAAAAGACCATCCTCGGCTAATATTATTGGCAACCCGAATCAACGGTCGTTACGAGACAACGTCTTCGCACGTATGGTGAACATTGCATTTATGCACTCACCATCGCTAACTGAGCCTACAAACATTAAAGACGCAATGACAAAAGACAAGCTGGATTGAATCCATGCAAGAAGAACTCAACCAATTCAAACGTCTTGAAGTACGGGAACCGGTTGTTAAACCAACAGGGTCTACGCCATTGGTCTCAAATGGATTTGGAAAAACAAATTGGATGTCAAGGAACGAATCAAACAAGTCACGCCTAGTTACTAAGGGTTATCGTCGGGAAGAGGAATAGACTTTGAAGAATCTTTTGCTCGGCTGCTCGCCTTGAGGTTGTTCGGATATTTCGCGTTCGCGGCTCATATGAATATGACGGTCTTTCGGATGGATGTCAAACCTGCTTCTCAACGGACAACGGAAAGAAACGGTTTATGTCACCAACCCGAAGGATTCGTTGATCCGAGTTCCCGAACCATGTCTACAAACCGAACAAAGCTCTTTATGGTCTCAAACAAGCCCCTCGGTCATGGTAACGATAAGCTATCATCATTCCTCATTGCTAATAATTTCACCAAAGGTTCGGTTGACCCTACTCTTTTTATACAATATCACGGGTACATATCTTAATTGTTCAAATTTACGTGGATGACATCATTTTGGGTCAACACATAAAAAGTTTTCAATCGCTTTTGCAAAACTAATGAAGAAAATTTTGAAATGTCCATGATGGGTGAACTTACGCTCTTTCTAGGATCGCAAGTTCATCAATCACCCTGTGGTATTTTCTTGAGTCGGTCCAAATATGCCCTTGAATTGTTAAACAAATTTGGAATGAAAACCTGTGATACCTATGCCACACCAATGACTCATACCAAGAAGCTAGACGCCGATTTACATGGGAAATTAGTTGACCCTACCAAATACCAAGTATTATTGGGTCTCATGTATCTAACAAACAGAGACTGATATTGTCTTGCCGCTTATCTATGCTCCCGTTATCGATCGCGACCAACTCGAAACCCACCTCTTTGAGGCTAAAAGAATCCTCCGATACATCAAGGAACCATTAACTGGGATCCGCATCCGGGCGATTCGGTTTTGAACTAATCGCCAGACAATGACCACGCAGGATGCTTAGACTCAAGGAAAAGTACTTCGAGGAGCTCTACAATTTCTTGGTGATAAACCGTGTCTTGGCAATCGAAGAAGCGAGGATTGTACATCGTTGTCATCAATCAAGCGTAATATGTAGCCATGTTCGCATGTTGTGCTCAAGTCATCCGGATGAGAACACAACTCAAAGACTATGGTTACGATTTGATGTAATCCCGATGTCTTTGCGACAATCGAAGTGCCATTGCGATCTCGCAACCTGGATTCAAGACTCGAAATCAAAGCACATCGATCTTCGTTATCATTTCATCAAGGACCACATGGAATGTGGTACAATTGAAT